>CM042475.1:53396806-53756827 GCA_023621385.1 Quercus gilva | reverse complement strand
AATTGGGAGACTTTTGTAGAAGTTCTTCTCTCAAACTTTGAATCCATATTAGATGTTGGTCCTAGGTTGGATATTGCCAAGAATATACCAATCTCATTCATGATTGCATTCCATATGGTTCAAGACAATCAAAATGCTGCACTACCTATGGTTCAAAACTATCAAAAGGATTTACAAGAAGATATACGAACTTCGGATCAAGACTGTAAAAAAACTATGCCAAACAACCTTGTAGGAGGTTATACAACCTTCTGAAAGTCTCAAAGTCTTCAAGGAGACACAATCAAGGGTGCATGAACAGTCAAAGACCAAATTTTAGACATTCTTGAGACCATGGTAGAAGAAGAAACATTAGTGATTAAGTGTCTATAGAAAAAATTCCAGAAATTTGCAAGACTATAGGCAGAGAATAAAAAAGGATTCAAGAATTAAAGATCCAAGAACCACCTAAGGTGCAAGAGGAATTCTCTTGGAAAGGCATGGAAGCATGGAAAGTCAACGAGGAAATAGTTCTCTTGAATCAAGTGCAAGTCAACGAGGCAGGGTTCCTAACAGAAAGGCAGAAAGGTCACAAAAATAGCAAACAAAAAAGAAAACAAACAAAGGCACTTAGCCTTGATTCAATTGACCATTAGAAGCTTGATTTAGGTCTCTTAGTAGTTAGTCCCATCATAGAGTAGTTTTTAATCACATCATCACTTTCATTACAAACATAGATATATAAAAAAATCAAATTAAAAATTTGAATATTTGTCAGAAATCAAGTCAATGACCGACCCTTTGAGTCTTGAATTACTGTGAAGCATGAGGATGCTCTTCCAAAGGTATCACTGACGTTCATTTGATATACTTGATCTATCAAGTTTTCAAAAGCATTAAGTTGTATGAGAATATTGCGATGACCAATAATACTGTCCCCTAGATTCGACGTTGGTAGCAGTAACGAGTAATGGGTTGAATTGTGCATTGTTTTCATGAAGCAAACTTGTGTGCGGATTGTTTGGCTGGAATAGGTTCTGTTCAAGAGAGACCTTTTATTTTGTATCAAGATCCGCCTGTGGATCTTTTGGAGCTGTTAAGCTCAGACAGACAGATCTAGGACCGTTGCTGGTCCTCTTTTTCCCCCTTAGTTTGGTTGTTTAATGAATTTTCCTTTCTACCAAAAAAAAAAAAAAAAAAAAAAAGAAAAAAAGAAAAAAAGAAAAGAAGAGTAATGGGTTGAATTCATGTTTATATGTTTGTTTTAATAAATGCCATATGACATACACAGTATCATCAGCGCAACATATACCAATTATTTTAATATCCTCATAAACCTGCTTCAAACTTTTTCATCCATCATTAAGCGATAAGAACTATTATGACAACAATGATAAAAAATTTGGGATTGAAATGAAATATTTGAAAGGTTTAGGACTATTTTGAAATATAGAAAACAATTTAAGGACTAAAATAGCATTTAGATAAATTAAATCTAATAAAAATTTTATTATACATATCATCATAATCATTTTTATCGTCATCATCGATGTTAGAACAATAATATAATCATAATAGTAGTAGTAGTTGTTGTAACAATAACAATATATAATTGAAATATTTGTATATAAAGTACAATTAGGTTACCCCTTCACCAAAAAAAAAAAAAAAAAAAGAGAGGTTACCTATATACATTAGAAATATTTCCAAACTGTAAACTTTAGTTTGAATATAAATATTTACCATTCCAAAAATAATTTCTTTAAAAACATGTTACCTTAGATTACTCAAACTATCTCTTAATTAATTACAATTATTTATTATTTTGATTTACTCTTCTTCTTTCAGTTCATTAATAACTTTCCCTTATTATTTGAAGTAAAAAATCTTGTAAATGTTATTGATATTTCACCACAATATAATTTATGAAGTCTTTATGTTATAAATGGACTCCCTTAAACGTGAAAACGAGTTTCAAACAGGGATTCAATTTAAAACCAAGGATACAACAAGTATTACAGGGATTCAATTTAGAACAAAGGATACTAGAAGTATCAATGAGAACATTTCATCTATAGTAAACGAAGAATATTATAGACGAAATGAATAAACCTTGAATTATTTATATTTTTATTTCAAAAAAGGAACACAAAATACAAATAATAATAATAATAATAGTAGTAGTAGTAGTAGTTTTACAACATAATAATTGCAACATAATATAGTAGTTCCTTATCACATCATTATTTTCACTGTTTCTAAAGAGGTCCACTATTTCAAGATCATCTTGAACTCTGAATAAGGTTCAGAAGTATAAAACAATATTATTAATTGTATTCTGAAAAAAATCAATATTATTAAAAGCTAGACTAGACTGCTCGCTAATAACATAGATATATGCAAATTTATTTAATTTCTTTTCATTCATTTAATTTCATTTCCTTTTCCTTACTTAAATGCACTATGTTCCATTTTATTTATTTATGATTTACTAATTCTATTTCATTATGAACTCCTAAACGAAGTATTGATGTGATGTCCCAAATTTGATTTGGATATTGTTTAAATTTGTGTTATGTATATGGGTGTGTTCTAAGTCTCAAACCAGGCATATATTGGGTAGATTTAGGCTTTATTAACAATTAGAGTAATCTTGATTATGACTAATCTTTTTGAGGTATAGTGTAGATGTGACTAGCATTTTTTCTTGAGTCATTACAATTAATGTGATAGATATTGAGATTACTAAAACACCACTTTCACTCAAACCACCTTTAACAATCTAACAAAGGAATGGAATGAGTAAATTCTAAAGGAATCCAAAAGAATGGAATTAAATAATTTTACACAAATCATAATTGTTACATCAATCTCATAAAATAAAATTATTTAAAAAAAAACAATTGTTACATGCATCAATAGTTATGAATCAAGAACCTTGTTACTTAATTATTGAATTTTTTTTAAAATATTCATCAATAGTTATGAAAAATGCTGTTGAATTTATTACGTCATTAGACTTTTTGCGGCACAATGTATACGCCATGCTGGCTAATTTAATCACATTGAAGATTAGAGATGTTACAAGGTTAATATATATCTTGGATAGTTCCAGCAAGAAGAATTATGGATTGGGCTTTAAGGGGTCTCCTTCAAGAAAAGAAAAGAAAAAAATATTTAATAATGGCGGCCTTCTTTGTCATTGTAGCAGTAAAGAGGGCCATTTTAACTTCGGCCCAAAATGGATCACCAGGAAAATCCCTCGCTCAGTCCATGCAATAATAATAATGCATGCCAGAATTGACCGAGATGATCACGGCAGATCTTCAGCAGAATGGAATACATTGAAAAGTACCACATGATCACGATGACAAAAATTTGGTTGCCCATCTTGACCCTTAACCACCGATCGTGCAAGATTGTTGTCATTCATTATCTATATTTGGCTACAATTCAAATAGAAGTCTGTGTAGTTCATGTAGAAAGTGGCACTTTGTCCAGTCAAGGTCAATATCACACCTAACATTGCTATGCCATATTATTCAAACTACCAAGGATAACACGTAATTCTAAGACTCACCTCCTCCCTATAAATTCATACACCCTTGAACCATATTTTTCCAAATTAAATTGTGAACAATATGGAAAGGCTTAGCTTTTGCTTAGTGTTATCTCTCTGCTTACTTGCTAGTGCAATTGCACAAGACTGTGGCAAGCAAGCTGGTGGCAAAACATGTGCTAACAACCTTTGTTGTAGCCAATATGGGTACTGTGGGACAGGTGATGACTATTGCTCACCTTCCAATGGTTGTCAAAGCAATTGTCAGTCTGGCGGTGGCAGTGGCGGCGGCAGCAGTGGTGGTGGTGGTGAGAGTGCCTCAAATGTGAGAGCAACGTACCACTTATACAATCCAGAGCAGAATGGGTGGAACTTGAATGCTGTGAGTGCATATTGCTCCACATGGGATGCCGACAAGCCCTTGGCATGGCGTAGCAAATATGGTTGGACTGCCTTTTGTGGACCTGTTGGGCCTCAAGGACAAGCTGCTTGTGGAAAGTGCTTACAAGTAAGTACTAAGTGGTGTGACAAGTTGACTTTCATGGATCATGGTAGAATTATTATTATTTTTTATGGAAATTTATAATAGAAACTAGAATACAACAGCTTAGTATAATTTCAAATACAAAATTTGAGTTTTTTTAAACTATAATATAGTGTAGCTCTCTTTGTGACAGATTTTAAATTCATATGGGCTTCTTTGTTTTTGTTTTGTGTGTTTTTTTTTTTTTTTTTTTTTTTTTTTTTTTTTTGGGGGGGGGGGGGTGGGGGTGTGGGGGTGTGGGGGAGAACTTTGATATAGCTGTGTTGGATTTTTTTTAAATAATTTAAAAAGAGAAATTCTAGTCTATCTATCCTTTAGTTTTAGAAAAGTGTCAACTTTAAACAACTTTGTGAAGTTATCAATAACTTGATTTTCAGACAAGCAAAACTCAACCCTGATTTCTTTTTGTGTCATCAAATTACAGATTAATGTAATTAAATTGACACATTGATATGCTTGCTAGGGAATTGGCTAAGGTTTGGTATTTTTGTGCATTAAATTAGTCAAGATTGTGATATATAATCATAAGCAAACATATATCATAATCCTAATAAGTCTAGTACATAAAAGCACTAGACTAAATATTTTCTTGTTTGCTAGATGTAGCATTCAAAACAATGCATAAAAGGCTATGATTTTTTTTCCTTAGAGATGATTCGGTATGAAATGGCTTGAAATTACTAAATTCTTAAAAGTTATCTACGGAAACTAAAAGGCTAAATGTTTAATTGATCATGTTTTATTTATTTATTTATTCTTTTGATGAATGATTGTATCTGTGATTTTGAAAAAGTATATAATATAAAAGATCTTTCTTTTCAGAATAGATGGGCTCACTAGACCATCTATTTTTCTTTTTTAAAGATGAATGACCAAGAATTTTAGACAAACAATTCAATCAAATACAAAATTTAGACCATCAATTATTAATTTTCTTAAACTAAGCGTTTCACATTCTTTTAATCAGGAAAGTGAGAAGGAAACCACTAAATTTCATGTCTGTACTGTGTAGGTAACAAACACCGGGACAGGAGCTCAAGCAACAGTGAGAATTATAGATCAATGCAGTAATGGTGGTCTAGATTTGGATGTAGGTGTGTTCCAAAAACTAGACACTGACGGAAAAGGCAATGCTCAAGGCCACCTTATTGTGAATTATCAGTTTGTGGACTGTGGTGATTGAAGCCCTGTTCTATTTTCATGACCGATGCGCAAGTAGCCCAATGTCTCATAATATATGGATTTGTCAAGAAATAAATGGAGCTATTGCTTCTTGAATAAGAATAAGAAAAGAACTAAACTGTTGGAAGGAATTTTATAGTAAATGACAGCATTTGAATTTACAGGAAGTTGACTGAGAATGTAATTTAGATATATACTTGCAATTTTAGTTCTCTTTATTTAAAAGTGGATTCACCGTGTTGGAGCTTTAACAAATATTATGGGTTTTACAAATATCACATTTGGATGTTGATGCGTGTGTGAATTTCAACCTTACTCTTTAAATAATTCACCCCCTAGATTTTGTGATAAATCAAATCTTTTATTATTTTGTTTTTGTTTTTAATAGAACAAATATTTTGTTGATAATTTCCATTAAAGCTTGATGGATTCAATTATTTGATACTACATGTTTCTGCCTAAAATCTTGCGTAGTGATGAAATATAGAGGTTTAAAGTAAAGCCTTTCGATGTATGAATGGGCTAAATTGGAGTATTTTCTAATCTGAACTGATCTCTTTATTTTGAAAAAATCTCCAACCAAATGAAAATAAAAAAGGAAAAAGAAAAAAAAATTCGTTCAACTATTCAAATACATTATTTAATAAATTATTATAATTTACACAGTTTGACATAATATTTCAATTTCATTAGAATTATTTCTTAAAATATCAATTAAATCAAACTAACAAATTTAAAGCAAATCTTAAATAAAACATAAATCAAATTAAGATATACATATATATATATATATATATATGTGCGCGCGCGCGCATTCTAATAGTGTGAGCTAGCTGTGTCAAGTTAGTTGAGTTGAAAATGTGGCCGACCTAATCCAACACAACCCCATGTCTCGTTAGCCCACAAAAAAAAAGATCCAAGACAATATACTGGGTTGGATCTATTTAGTTAGGTTGGTGTAATGAATGCACAACCCTAGTTAAAAGTCAAATGGAAGCAAACCTAACAGATGCAAACACAAGCCTAAACCATATGGACTTAATTGATTAATTAGTATATTTAAACATTTTAACAGATTTCTTAATGTTTTTAACTTTAGAAAAATCTTGGCGAAAATGCACTTTTGGTCCCTATATTTTGGGCTTATTCACAATTTGGTCCCTAAATTGATTTAACTCTTAGGTCAGTCCTTAATTTTCAAAAATCGTTTTTAAAATAGTCCCTACCGTCAACTCAGTGACAGAAAATGCTGAGGTGGCAAACGGAAGTCCTAGCTGTCAAACCCATTTATTAAAATAATAATTAAAAAGCCAGCGTGTCCCACTTACACTCACCTGACCTCTCATGTGGCACTACCACCTCATCCATGTCAGTATTTTAATAAATAAAATAAGCCACGTCAGAAAAGTAATCAAATATTTTTTTACGGAAGAAAATTAATCAATTAAAAACACATTCCAACATTAAAATAAAGCAAAAATCATATATATTTAATTTTAAAAAAATTCTTCATGTTCTTTATGTTCTTCAATGTGTTCTTCGTGTTCTTCCCAATTCAAACCCAGCAACAAGAACTCAAACCTGCCATAAGAACACAAACCCAGCAACCAACATCTCAAACCCAGTGTAGACATCAAAATTTTATGATGTATTCACAACCGTCTGATTGTTCATGATAAAATATTTGTGATCAAATTAATCTCCAATTGATGACGTGGACGATCAACAAATAAAATCAAGCCACGTGGCAACATCAAATGAAGAAAACCATATGGCAGCGTCAGAAGAAAAAACCTATATGGAAAGTTCTTATTAAATGAAATGCCAAATTAAATTCCTAATTCAACTCAAAATAAATGCTGGGGAGAAAATTCCAAATTAAAGATGAATGAGTTGCCTATAAATAGGGGCTTCTCATATGAGAAAGGGGAACACACACAGAGAGAAAAATACTACTGACACTCTGCCAAAATAGAGAGTCATCTCTAAAGTTCACAAGAATTCAATTGTTCATCAAGGCTTATTTCTACTTCTTCAAATCAAAGTGGGGATTCTCCTTGAATCAAGTTCGAGATCAAGCCAACGGCCCTCGCATCAAATCAAGCACATTCAACTATTCATTCAACTTGGAGACATCAAAGCACGATTCAAGACCAAGCTTTATAGCCCCTTCGGATCGTAACGTTTCTTGGAGATTGAATCAGAGGAATTTATTGTACTCTTTCATTGTAAAGATTCATACAGAGGATTGTACTCACATATATACAAATCAAATACAAATTGATTATTCGTTACATTATTTTCGTGATCATGTGATTTATCTTTTACGAAAATTGTGTGTACACCCAGATCACTAGGACATAAATGACAACAACAAGAAAAACTCAAATTCAACACCTCAGAGATCATCAAACCTAACACTGTCAGATCTACTACAAATCAAGACCATTGAATTCTTCATGTTCTTCCCCAAATTCTAACACAATCAACACCGAATTCTCCAACAAATCAAACCCATAAACCCAGTAAACAAACCAATCTCCAACAAACCCATAAACCTATAAATTTTCTTGGGAAACAAACACAAAAAACCCAATAAACATACCTTTTCTTGTTCTTCCCTATTCTTCATGGCAGAAACCCATCTTCCCCATAGCCACACTGATCTCCACCTCCATTACAGACCACCCACCCCCACGAAAACCCAAAAAAACCCAGCCACCTCCAACGAAACCTGTAAACACCAATCCAAAACCCATAATCCAAGACCCATGGCCACACCGATTTCCACAGCCACACCGATCTCCACGGCCACAACCCACCCCAACGAAAACCCATAAAAACCCAATCAAACCCACTACCACCATCGCTGATCAAACAAGAGAGAGGGAGAGAGAGTAACTTGTGATTGCAACAACGATGGTTGAAGATTCGAGCTTCGAGGATGATCAATAGCAATGGTTGAAGATCCGAGCTTCGAAGATTCGAGGATGGCAACACCGACGACATCGTTCGTGCATCTCGTCTCCTCAACACCGAGATTCGCATCCTCAAGGTCCTCTCTCTCTCTCTCTCTAGAGTTTCTTCAGCAATACCATGAAAACTAAAGTAAGGCTCTTAATCCGTTTGTTTTCATATTTTTTAATTTTTTATTTATCTATGCATTATAATTTTAATTTTATTGATCGATTTATGAAAAACAAATTCCAGTTTTTATATCTGTTTTAATTTTAATGTAAAGCTTTCTTTTTCAAAAAATATATATGATTTTTTATTTATTTTAGTGTTGGAATGTGTTTTTAATTGATTAATTTTCTTCCATAAAAAAATATTTGATTAATTTTCTGACGTGGCTTATTTTATTTATTAAAATGCTGACATGGATGAGGTGGTAGTGCCACGTGAGAGGTCAGGTGGGTGTAAGTGGGACACGCTGGCTTTTTAATTATTATTTTAATAAATGGGTTTGACAGCTAGGACTTCCGTTTGCCACCTCAGCATTTTCTGTTATTGGGTTGACGGTAGGGACTATTTTAAAAACGATTTTTGAAAATCAGGGACTGACCTAGAAGCTAAATCAATTTAGGGACCAAATTGTGAATAGGCCCAAAATGTAAGGATCAAAAGTGCACTTTCGCCAAAAATCTTTTATTGGTTATTCAAAATAGGTTAGTACATACTCTAAAAAAAAAAAAAAAAAAAAAAAGGATAGGACGTACTTTCACTACTGAAAAAGAAAAAAAAAAAAAGAGTTTGTACATAACTAAAAACAGGAGGGCAACATAACGTAATTTCACGAAACCTCTAAGGAAATTTATGTGATTTCCCTAATAAATACTAATTAATCCTAAACCTAGTCGGAGTGTAGACCCGAAGGCTGAACCTTCTACGTTTTTATGTTTCTTTGCATGATCAGATGGTTGTCATCAAACTCATTGAACCACGCTAATTGGTGTGCTTGATCAAAACGACAATGATATAGTTGCAAATATATATAAACCAAAATATAGGCTCTAGTAGTGGTATAACACAAAACCTAATCCTATTCTACGTATTCTCTCACACACACGTATATAGTCCCCAGGACCCCAACGTAGTTCAGCAACTTCATACTTTTTAAGAATTCCAATCTTTTCTAAATTTTCTTTGCGTCTAAGTGTGGCACTAAGGTTGAAGATGACGAAAGTTATAGAAAAAGTTCAGCGACTCTTTGCAAATCTACAAATGAAGAACAAGAAAAACCTCACGGCCATGCATGTGGGTGAAAAGCGCAAACTATATGTGATTCCTAACCAATACTTGTCTTCTATAATGTTTCAAGCATTACTCTGTCAACTTAAGGAGGAGAAAATTGAGGCTGGGAACAAAGAGCCAATCACGTTACCTTACTCTACATGGTTGTTTGAGTCGATACTACAACTCGTCAAGGAAGAGAAGGCGGCTAATGAAGAAGAAGCCAAGGAATGCTCCCCATGTTGTTTTCAATATTAACAAAGCCAAGTGCACCAATTTTAATTGGTAGAATAGGAAGCTTTATTGTTTAATTTGTTAGTTCTTTCCATTCAATAGCCTAAGTTTATTTTGTTTGTGTTGGATTTAAAAACTAGCTAGTATGCTGTTAAAGTGTTATTTCATATTATATTTCAACTCTACTTTTTGTTAATTTTCTCTACAACTATTACAATTTCGTTTAATAAAACTTGTTTTATAAATAAAAATATATTTAAAATTACAACTAAATTTATCCTATCGAATCAAACTAATTTTTAGCAAAAACTGAATAATATTATATATCCGAGTCTTTAACAAGACAATATCACAACAAAAACAAAAATTTCATAGTATAACAAATAACAAAATAGAGGCAAGTAGCAATGAGTAGAATAAAATAAGATAATATTAATATGTTTATTTAAAAATTAGAATTTTAAGATGTGAAATATTTACAATTATAATCTTTATCAACAAGGGATGGGGTTTAAAATGTTTAAACCCATCCCTACCCCCACAACCATTGTGGGGTGGGGAAAACTTGTGTTGGACGAAGCAGAAAGGGTCAGGTCAAAGTGAAGTGGGACAAAATTGTTATCCCCAATTGTAATTCAATATTAGATATTATTAAAAAATAAACTAATTGATTGCTTAGTTCATTTCTCATTTCTCCCTCTTTCTCTCTCTCTCTCTCTCTCTCTCTCTTAATATTTCTCTAAGGAGAGTGAATATCTCGAATTATGTCAATTTCCTTCAATTTTCACATCAATTCTCCAACAATTCCTACCCATCCTCCATTAAGAACCACTAGGTTCCTAACACATAGTCACCACCACCAATAGCACCAAGAAGGAACATTTCATACCATGCAAGTGACAATAATCCACTTTTGGGCTAAGAACAAATCAAGGCCTCTCATGATGTCCTTCAGCCTCAGTAGACAAAAAGGAGATAGAGACAGCACAATTAAGAATGTTATAGACACAATAAATTTTCCCAAATTTTAGAATATTCGTTTTAGAGTTTATGAAGAAATGGAATAAGTAATTTCTAAAGGAATCCAAGGGAAAGGAATTGAATAATTTTACACAAATCAAAATTGTTACATCAATCACATAAAAATTATTAAAAAAAATTGTTACATCAATAGTTATGAACCAAGAGCCTTATAGTATCATATTATAACACTTTTTAGTATTTCTTCTTTAAATATCTTGGGTTCAAATCCCTCCTCCTCATTGTAATTATTGAATTAAAAAAAGTCATCAATAATTATAAAAAATGTTGTTGAATTTATTACGTCATTAGACTTTTTGTAGCACAATGTATACGCCATCCTGGCTGATTTAATCACATTGAAGATTAGAGAGGTTACAAGGTTAATATGTTGGATAATTCCTGCAAGAAGAATTATAAATTGGGTTTTAAGGGGTCTCCTTCAAGAAAAAAAATTATTTAATAATGGCGGCATTCTTTGTCATTGTGGAAGTAAAGAGGGCCATTTTAACTTCGGCCCATAACGGATCACCAGGAAGATCCCTCTCTCGATCAGTCCATGCAATAATAATAATGCAATCAAGAATTGACCGAGATGATCACGGCAGACTCAGCAGAGTGGATCACCGAAAATACTTTTGAAATTGCTCTTAGTCTTAGGTATAGGATAAGCCACAATTTTTGACTAAAAGACACCACATGATGACTCTAATTTGGTTGCCCAAGCAGCCCATCTTGACCCTTAACCACCGAACGTGCAAGATTGTTGTCATTCTTTATCTATATTGGGCTACAAATCATATAGAAGTCTGTGGAGTCCATGTAGAAAGTTGCACCTAGTCCAGTCAAGGTCAAAATCATACGTAACATTGCTATGTCATCTTATTCAAACTACAAGGTAAACGTAATTAAGAGTGCGTTTGGTTCAATATAAAATAATTTCAAGGTGTAAAATATTTTTAACTGAAAATATTTTTTAAAAATGAAAATGATTTTAGGTGTTTGGTCCCATCACAAAAAATATTTTGAAAAATATTTTAAGGTGTTTGGTTGTGTTTCTGAAAATTCTAGAGAAAACATATTTTCTCATCTTCCAAACAAATATTATAATAGTAAATCTGAATATATAAACCAAATCAACCATAAAACATAACCAAAAAAATTCAGTCTTTCTCTTTCATCGGCACTGATCATGAGAGAGGGAGAGGGAGAGATAGATTGAGAGAAAATATTGGTACAGGACCACAGATCGGTGAGTGGGTCTGAAGAAGGCGAGATGAGCGAGTGGGTCTGACAGCGACGAGATCGACAGGTGGGTTTGAGAGTGGCGAGATCGGTGGGTGGGTCTGCAGGAGGCGATGGCGACGAGATTGGTTTGTAGATCAGAGATCGTGGGTGGGTCTGATAGCTTCTCGGCTTTGGTTGGTTAGAGGGAAAGAGAGAGGAAGAGAGAAGAGAAAGCTTCCTTGATCGGTGGTGTAGATTTGTCGCGAAGACGATGACGGTCCGGTGAGGCTGCGGCGCGATCAAACCGGCGAAGGTTGGGTTCTCTTCTTCACTTTCCCTTCTAGCTCTCTCTTTGTCTTTAGGTGTGTGAGTCCGCGTGGAGGGGACGAGGATGGCTATTTGATTGGCGATGATGTGCTTGGGAATCACTTTAGGTGGAGTGTGCTTGAGCTCTCTCTCACTTTCTCTCTTTGGGTGTGTTTTCCAGAAATCCATTGAAGCTAAAATAAGAGTGTAAACGATTTTACACCTCAAAGGGTCTTATTTTCCAATCAACGTGGGGTGTGTGTTCCGTTGATTGTATTTTCCGTAGGTACCAAACACCCACAATGGTGTAAAATAATTTCTTGAAACCATTTTCAGGCGAAACAAACGTAGCCTAATTCTAAAGACTCACCTCCTCCCTATAAATTCAAACACCCTTGAACCATATTTTTCCAAATTAAATTGTGAACAATATGGAAAGGTGTTGGATATTTTTATAAAAAAATATTATATTTATTTTGATACTCATTTATGTGTATCAATTATCCTTTAATGTCAGATACGTTGATTGCCAAATTTTGAAATTCAAATTTAATTCAAAATTTGAATAGCTTTTGTCAATGGTTTTAATTAGGAAATTTATGAACATTAACGTGATATTAATATCATAATTGCCAGCATATTTTGTTTTAGGGTAAATTGCAATTTACACCCCTAATGTTTGGGGGTGATTAGATTTTACACCCTGAAGTTTCAGAATTTGAATTTTACCCCATGAAGTTTGGGGTGTTTGGATTTTACACCCTAACGTTTTAGAACTTGGATTTTAACCCTTAAAGTTTAGGTTGTATGGATTTTACACCCCCAAATTCTGAAACTTTAGGGTGTAAAATTCAAGCATCCCAAAACTTTAGGGAGTAAAATCCAAAAACTTCTAAAATATAGAGGGTAAAATCTAAGTTCTGAGACGTTAGGATGTGAAATCCAAACATCACTAAACTTCAGGGGGTAAAATCCAAATTTTGAAATTTCAGGGTGTAAAATTTAGTCACCCCCAAACTTTAGGGGTGTAATTTGCAGTTTACCCTTTGTTTTATTACAAATATATACTTTCCATTCTAAAGGTTTTGTATTCAAACGTTCTTATTTGAATATGACATAATAACGTCATATATGGAAGATTTTTCAGCACTTAAATGTATAGCTATTGCTGAATTATTCTATGTTACAATATATAAACAAGTGTTTACTATTTGGTTTAAGGAAAGTCAAAAACAAATGGCAATATTTATGCATATTCGAAATTGTATTACATGGTTCGCTTTTAGTCTTCAGCCACTTTATGAGACATTAAATGCATAGATCATGATTCTTTCTTTTCTTGTTCTCAACGTACAAAAGGCTGGCAAAGACTTGATATTCGGTCTATATAATAATAATAATAATAATAATAATAATATATATATATATATATATATATTAAGAAAGCCATTGATTATATTATTAATTTCAATAACTTTATGACCATTTAATTGATATCAAACCCTTTTGATTCTTTGGCTAAGGACAAGTTATAGGTCCGGCTATATATATATATATATATATATGGAAAGAAATAAAAATTAAAAAAGAGACACATTATTTTTGAATTACAAAGCTGAAAACTTTTCAAAAACAATTTTTTATTGTTCTAAACACTTACCATCTATTGCTTTTTACTAATCACAAAATATTCTATCTTTTACAAAAATTTATGGGAAAAGAAAGTACTATATAGAGCTTATATCCTACGAGTAGTGTAGGTTCGCAAGGATATTCAGCAAAGGTGGCTGGACTGTTGTATCTTGGGGGCAACATGCAGAAATTATTTGTCTAAATACATCGGATATATCGTAGACGGCACAATTTGTCTCAAGACAGTGACTCGGTCTACGCCTTATCTCTACCACCTCTTTTGGTAAAATCAAATTGTGTAATTTCTAAGGAAAATTCAAGTATTATCTCTCCTTTATTTCCAACAAAAGGCTTAGCTTTTGCTTAGTGTTATCTCTCTGCTTACTTGCTAGTGCAATTGCACAACAATGTGGCAAGCAAGCTAGTGGCAAAACATGTGCCAACAACCTTTGTTGTAGCCAATATGGGTACCGTGGGATAGGTGATGACTTTTGTTCACCTTCCAAAAGTTGTCAAAGCAACTGTCAATCTGGTGGTGGCGGCGGCAGTGTCAACAGTGGGGGTGAAAGTGCCTCCAATGTGAGAGCAACGTACCACTTATACAATCCATAGCAGAATGGGTGGAACTTGAATGCTGTGAGTCATATTGCTCCACATGGGATACCAACAAACCCTTGGCATGGCGTAGCAAATATGGTTGGAGTGTTCCTCGTGGACAAGCCGCTTGTGGCAAGTGCTTAAGGGTAAGTACTAAGTGGTGTGACAAGTTAACTTTCACGCGCGGTAGAATTATTATGGAAAATTATGGTAGAATTAAACTAGAATACAACATGTAGGGACGCAAGCCTAAATATATATTAGGCCTTGGGTTTTGTCCGAGGAGGCATAATGGCTCGAGAACGGATCAATGGCAAGACAGACGTGATACTTCGAACTTCATGAGCAAACTATGACCGTAATGGCTGGAAAAGGTTGTCCGAGGAGGAGTATTCCCTCTACTAAATGCAACGAAGATAAAGATGCGCCTCCTGTCATCCAGGGTGACGTTCCAGAAGGTTCTATTAATAAAGACATGCACTATGAACGTATTGGAAAAATGGGAGCTATGAAATATCTAAGGAAAAGTTGCTGCCACCGCATTGAATACTCTGCAGCTAACTTTCTACCAGCATTTATGTGAAGAAAACCCCTAAACAGTGCTGCCTTGGCTACCCCAACTCACAGAGGGCCAAATGGGGTGTCTGATTGGATAAACACTCAAGTAGTGGCTCCAATAATTAACAAGTGGAAGGCTAAGATCGTTCAAAGGGAGATATATAATGTAAGAAACCCCTAAGGAGTGGAGGGGAGGAGAGATGAAGAGAAAAATACTGTAGCATCAAGAACTGACTTTGTAATAAAACCTAAAAGAAATTCATAAGAACAAACCTCCTCAGACTTTGCCAAGAACAATTTTCTTCAGCATAAACTTGTCTATCTTCATTCTCTTGTCATCTGAATCCACTTTAGTAGTTGTCTGATTCATTAAAGCCCAGTTTTCCAATCCACTCTCCACAAATTTATTGTTTTGGGCTTTTTGGGCCTAAGTCCATCTATCTTTTGGGCTAGAGACTCAAATCTGGTCATTACGCAACAACTTAGTATAATTTCAAGAATTGAATTTGTGGCTTTTTATTTTTATTTTTATAATAGTGTAGTTCTTTTTGTGATAGATTTTTAATCGATATGGGCTATTTTTTATTTTTTATTTGAGAAATTTGACATGATGGGGTTGGATTTAAAAAAAATAAAAAATAGAAAGAGAATTCTAATCTATCTATTCTTTATTTTTAGAAAAGTATCAACTATAAACAACTTTTGTGAAGATGTCAATAACTTGATCCTATGACGAACAAAACTCATATCTTAATTTCTTTTTGTATCACCAAATCATGGATGTAATGAAATTTGACAAATTGATATGTTTGCTAATCATGGCTAAGATTAAGTACTCTTGTGCATTGGATCCATTAAAATCATGACACATGGTAAAAAATAAACTATCATAGTCTTGATGGGTCTAGTTCATAGAAGTATTGGACCCATTCTTTATTCACTTGTCGGATGAAACATTGAAAACTATGCATAAAAGCTAACTCTATTTTTATTTTTTTTCCCCTTAATTAGAGGGCTTCGTTAACAAAGTGTAGGCTCACTAGAGATCATTAATTATTAAATTTGTTAGACAAGAGTTTGTTTGGCGTTAGTTTCAGCTTTTAGTTAATTTTTATGTACAACTTTTTAAGATCTCATTTTTTTCCCATATTTTCTCACTTTTTCAAGATACAAGCATACATAAGCACATTTTCACCAAAAAGTTAGATAAGCTATTCCCAAACGACTACTAAGTGTGTCACATTCTTTTAATAAATAAAGCGAGAAGAAAACCACTAAATTTTATTTGGAATACTATAGGAAGTTTTATTTTTTAATTTGTTAGTTCTTTCCATTCAATACCATAAGCTTATTTTTTTTGTTTTGGAGTTAAAAACTAGCTCGTATGTTGTTATTTCGATTTATGATAACGATTAGTTTGCATGTATGAAAATTTTCTTAATAGCCATTTCAATTAGACGAGTTTCTTTTATTTAGTTATTTATTTTTGTAAAAGTTTCTGCACAATAATATCCTACATTTACTAGGAATGGAGATTCTAAGAGATAAAAGAGTATTTTAATCTCTTGTGTGCAAAATAATTTTAAAATTTAATTTAACGAGTGTGTTGGGAAATTCCCTCAAATTCCAATTGTGACTTGAAAAGTCAATTAGGTTTCCTAGTTGAAGAAGGAAAAATTAATTTGGATTTCTTTTATGTAAAAGGAAAGACTATTCCTTGGTATGGAAATAAAGTCTATTCCTTGTTAAAAAAGTAATGTATTCCTAGTCTAAGAGAGAATAGAAAAAAGTCTTTGGCCCAAGGGTCCTCCCTATTGGGAGAGGGAAAATAGAGCATGAAATCAAGAGAGAAAAAATTGATTTTCGCTTGGGAGATAACCAAAGAGAAAAGAACAAAATGTTGCCATCTTCAAGAATAATATAGCTAAGGAGGAGAGAGTAAGAGTTGTTGTCTTCAAGAAGATAGCTAAGGAGGAGAGAGAGCAAAGTGTTTCCACTTTTGAGAAGATAGTCAAGGAGGAGAGAGCAAAGTGTTGCCACCTTTGAGAAAATAGTCAAGAAGAGCTACGAGGAAAAGAAAAAGAAGAAGAAAAGAAAGGTAGGGAGGAGATAGCAAAGTGTTGCCGCCCTCTAGATAAATAATTAGTGTGTATGAGAGCTTAGCCGTGAGACACAAAGAGAGTGTGTGATAGCAAAGAAAGATAAGGAGATTTTTCTTTGGTAGTGAGACACAAAGCACAAAGAGAGTGTATGTGAGAGCAAAGAAAAATAAGAGAGATTTTTCTTTAACCGTGAAACATACATAAGAAATATTGTAATTGATTTGATGATAGTAAAATTGATTCAAAGTTTGTCTCGTGATTTTTTCCTTCAATGAGAAAAGATTTTCCACATAAATATTTGTGTGTTCGTATGCGATTGCTATTTGGATTGATAATATTTGTGATAATATCATTCAGGACCTAATACTTGGGACGTGATCTCTCACAACTGTGAATTAGATAAAATTATTTTATGTAATATATATATATATATATATGCGCCATAATGTATATACATATATACATTATCTATTATACATATTTGATTCGGAGATTGGGTCGCAGATAGTAAAAGATGGATGAAATGAAAATGAGCTTGAAAATTATTAAAATACAAAAAAATTGTACTTCCATCACTACCTGTAAACCTTCAATTAAACTTTTTTTTTTTTTTTTTTTTGAGAAAGAACCTTCAATTAAACTAAATAGTGAGACAAATCACTGAATAAGTGGATCATAAGGCAACTTCAGCAAATTTTAGTGTTTTTAATGTTACCAAAACATAGGACTTACACGTAGGTTTGTTTCTATATTTGTTTCGATCGCAAGGGATAATGATTATCTATATATATATATAAAACCGAAACTTTTGAAACTCTCACAATTTTCCACATCATCACTATTTTCTTTTTATTTTTATTTTTGATTCTTTTTATTTTAGGTTTTATATCTTATAACAATAATATTGAAAAACGTATAAAAACTTGAAGGCCTATTTAAGGGCTCCATAAAACTTGATAAACAAGAAAATATATTCTAAAATAAGCCCTAATTAATACCTAAACATAATAGGAACCAAATTTGACCTAAAAAAACATTAAAAGAGCCTAAAAACAAGAAAATAAATCACCTAGACCTAAAATAACGTTTTTTGCATAAAAATACCAAAATCTCTTCTCTCCTTAAAACCCTAGCAATTACTATCTCAAAACCCTAAACTCAACTTCACTTTAACATTAAAAAAATAAGAAGGAGAGAGACTCACGTAAAAAAAAAAAAAACAAAACATAGGTTTTGTCTTTTTTTTATTTGCTTTCATATGTGCCTGAAATTTTCATTCTATCTTATTGTTTTATTATGTTTAGAATTGATTTTCTTATAAGTATTTGGGTTAATCTCTATATTTTGATAGTGTTTTTATGGGTTTGGTTTTTGGGTTGAAATTCTAATAATTATTTTATATTGTATATGACAGATGAAGCATCTCTATTTTTTGGAAAAAAATCAAAGCTACAACCTATGTCTTCCAGCCCAAGGTGTGGTAAATTTTTATATGTTCTTGCTTTATTGAGAATTTTTATTTGGGTTCATGTGATTTTTTATTTTTTTATTAAAGCTTTGATTTTTGTTGATTAATTATTTGTTTGGATTAATTTCAATTAATTATTTGTTTGGATTCAACGTAGAAGATAATGGAATTAGGTGTTATAAATTTAATAATGTTCCATATTTTGAATTGTTTATATTATTTAGACTCCTGGTAGGACTCTCTCTTCTCTCCTTAAAACCCTAGCAATTACCATATCAAAATCCTAAACTTAACTTCACTTTAAAATTAAAAAAATAAGAAGGAGAGAGACTCAACTAAAAAAAAAAAAAAAAAAGTAGGTTTTGTCTTTTTTATTTGCTTTCATATGTGCCTGAAATTTTCATTCTATCTTATTATTTTGTTATGTTTAGAATTTATTTTCTTCTAAGTATTTTGGTTAATCTCTATATTTTGATAGTGTTTTTGTAGGTTTGGTTTTTGGGTTGAAATTTCTAATAATTATTTTATATTGTATACAGCAGATGAAGCATCTCTATTTGGTATATTATATATGAATTTTTTGAATTTGAAGGGTTTTGTTTGATTTTGAAGTAGAATTTGGAGATTCTATAATATGCATATTATTAACCCAATTTTCTATTTCTAAATTTCTTAGATTTTATTATATCAATCTTTTTTTCTTTTAAATTCTTGGTGGGCAAATCAGTCTCTCACTAATTCTTTTACCTTAACGTGATGTTGGTTAATTGTCATTTTATTTAACTATCCCGTGCATCGCACGGGTTAGCGACTAGTTATTATTATTATTATTATTATTATTATTATTATTATTATTATTATTATTAAGGCATGGTTAACTTGTGCCTTTAGAGTATTTATCAATGGACTATTTTAAGAAAGTTTTTATTCCACTTTCATGGAACAAATAAAAAGCGGTAAAAGAAATTAGTTATTTTTTTATTTACTCATAATTTTAAAAAAAAAATTCTTAAACCAATGCTCTTTAGAATATCTGTAAAAATTTTCTCAAAAAAAAAAAAAAAATCTGTTAAATTTTCTTTTATTATTATTATTACTTTTTGATAGACCCTTATCATTATTGTTATAATAATAATAATAAAAATAACAATAACAATAACAATAACACCTTAAATATATTATATATTATATATTATATATTATAAATACGTTATATTAGCTTTTTATTTTTTTAGGGATATACGTTATATTACCTATACCCCCATTAAATAGACGAAAAATATTCTTGGGTAAATTTGCGAATTTTTTTGTCGGCCACAAAAATTCATTTGAGTAAAACGTGTAGTGCTTTAGAATACTTTGATTAAAAATATGATAGCTTATATTGCTTGGACTTTTTCACAAATTGGAATTATTCACCATAGCATTTTCCTTTCTTTTTTCTTCTTACTTGCTTACTTTTGGTTCAATAAGAATTTGTACCTTGTTGCTTGGAAATTGGAATAATGTAACGTTTGCTCAATGGATATTGGTAATATAAATGTATTTTGTTTATAAAATTTTCACCTAAATATATTTAATGCTTTTATATATTTTTAATAATGTATGGTAATTTTCATTAATTTTTTCTAATAATTACCGATACTAATAAAATTTAGTGCGTAAAAATATCATAATCCATATACCAATATGGTTTGCTCTCAACTCCCAAAGGAGGGTGGCCTAAACTAGAAGTCAATAGGAGGCCCGTGCACGACACTTGGGCCTTCTTTATATTGTTTTTATAAAATAAAAAATAAAAAACTTGCAGTAGTTTTTAAAATGCGTAAAAAAACTAATGAAAGGTTTCGATAATTTTTATTTAATTATTTATGGCAAAACAATGGAAACTGAGAAACCAACGATAGTCAAAAGGGCCCCACGTACTACCAGGCATGTATGGGAAAGGCCATGAACTATAGATTGTCTTAGGATTTTCTCAAAAAAAAAAAAAAAAAAAAAAACTAGGGTTTCTAACTGAAACTCTATGTGCGACTCACCTTTTTTGGTTTCACATATCTTATTGTACAAACCTTCAATATACGTGATTTGGCGCCTTTAGAAAGTACGTTCTATGGACTACAATGTAGAATCAAGAACCACATAAAATGACGTAAATTTGACATTGAAAAATATGTCATAATTATTAATAACCTCATTCGCAATTTACATACACAAACTTTAGTCACACAATAAACTTGTCATAATCACATCTAAATAACACGTTTGTTGTTATGACTCCTTGGATTGAGAGGAGTTTGTTGGTACGAATGGTGTTGTTGCAACCGGATGGCTGATGACTACAAAGGACCCAATAGTCCATCAATGGAGAAAACTTGGAAATTTTGGTTTTATGCCTCCTAAGGAAAACTATGGGTTTAGAAATCCCAAGAGAGAGCGCTGTGGCTCTAATACCAATGAAGCAAAATATGAAAATATGCCCCTATGATTATATTGTTGCATACTTGACTACAATTACCTTTTAGTTTGGACAAAAACTATAGGCCTTGTTTAGATGGAATAATTATTGGGGGATGGAAAATGAGTGAGAGAAAAATGGAGAGAAAATTGTATGTTTAGTTGTTTTGTTGAGAGGAGAAAGAATGAGATTTTGGTGGAACCCGTATGTTTTCTCCTCGAAGTCACTAAAACATAATCTTTCCAAATTGGGGAGAAAATGAGAGAGAAAAGAGGAGCAAAAACTTATATGTATTTTGGACAAAAAAGTCATTTTTGTCTTTTTCTTCTTTGCATTTTTCTCTTTTTCTCATACTCTCATCATTTTAAAAGAAAATGAAGCACCCATTCATACACAATTCTTTTATAAAAATATAATATATTACTTTTGTGTTATTTAAAAGGGATATAATGTTAAATTTATATAAATTAATGTTTCCATCATCTAATTTCTTCTTTCCAACTAAACAAATTAGTTATCTATTCTTCAATTTCCATTCATCAACCAAATGGAACCTAAATCCATTTATATGTAGCGAAAGAAGGCACACTTGTCAATACTTTTTGCTTAGAAAAATACGTTTAAATTGCCTCCTACAATAAAATCTAGTTTGAGTTTTTCCAGTACTAGTTGTTTACAAGGGTGGAGCTAGGATTTTTTGTTTAGGGGGCCAAATTTTGTTATTAATATATTAGTCTCAAGTCAAGTATATTGTAGGTCATAATATAAATATTAATATTTTGATACTAGAGTAGGTTATAATTTATAAATATATTGTATATAAAATTAACAACTTTCATATATGTATATTTGCAAGATAATTTTTTAGGGGTACTTATCATCTTTTAAACTCCAACGAGTATACAAAAGCTGTCTAGTTTGATATTAAACATGTACAAAAAACAAATTAGAGAAAACAAAAACTACATTGCCTCTATAACTACTAGACTAAGTGACAAATTCTATTGGTTTTTAAGAGTATCATTAGACTAACTCAAACATTTGGGGAGGCCAACTTCTATTCTTATAGCTAAATATTTAAAGTTTTTAATACTTATACATAATATAAAATAAATTTTAAAAATGGGGGGGGGGGGGGGGGTGGGGGGTTGGGGGTGATGGCCCCCAGGCATTGCTATAGCTCCGACATATAGGCTCTAGTAGTAGTATAACACAAGACCTAATCCTATTGTAATACGTATTCTCACACACACACACACACACACACATATATATAGTCCCAAATAGTCCGGGACCCCAATGTAGTTCATCAACTTCATACTTTTTAAGAATTCTGATCTTTTCTAAAAATAATTTGCATCTGTGTGTAGCACTAGGGTTGAAGATGACGAAAGTTATAGAAAAAGTTCAGCAACTCTTTGCAAGTCTACAAATGAAGAGCAAGAAAAACCTCACGGCCATGCGTGTGGGTGAAAAGTATAAACAATATGTGATTCCTAACCAATACTTGTCTTCCATAATGTTTCAAGCATTACTCTGTCAACTTAGGATGAGAGGATTGAGGTTGGGAACAAAGAGCCAATCACATTGCCTTACTACATGGTTGTTTGAGTTGATACTACAACTCGTCAAGGAAGAGAAGGCGGCTAATGAAGAAGAAGTTAAGGAATGCTCCCCATGTTGTACATGTTTTCAATATTAACAAATAAGCAAGTGCACCAATTTTAATTGGTATACTAGGAAGTTTTATTGTTTAATTTGTTAGTTATTTCCATTCAATCCCCTAAGTTTATTTTGTTTGTTTTGGAGTTAAAAACTAGCTAGTATATTGTTATTTTGTATTATGATGACAATTAGTTTGCATGTGTGGAAATCTTCTTAACAGCCATTTCAATTAGACGAGTTTCTTTTTATTTAGTTATTTATTTTTGTAAAAGTTTCTGCACATTAATATCCAACATTTACTAGGAATGGAGAATTTAAGAGATAAAAGAGTATTTAAATCTCTTGCGTGTGAAATAATTTTAAAATTTTAACGAGCCTTGGGCGTGATCTCTCACAACTATGAATTAGATAAAACTATTCCAAGTAACATATTTATATATAATACAAAAATAAAAATGTTTGGATTTTGTTGACCACTCCTTATTGTGCCATGTGACTATATAATTTATGCCACGTATACATTTAAAAATACCTAACAATTGTGCTTTTTCATTTTACCCATTAAGTTTATGTATCTACTTAGTGTTTCACATATGTATATATTAAAATAATAAAAAATTGTCGTTGAGAAGAAAAACTCGGTAATGCATATGGAAGAGAATGAGAAATCAAAGAAGCAAAACATCCGTAAACATTTAAAGAAATCGTTCAGTATTATTGTTAATACCGTTGATGTGGCTTGATTCTTGGACTTTTTTATTATTTAACCCAAAAAAAAAAACCGACTTACAAAAAAATCAACTGTCTAAATAGTTGGAAATTTAGATGAGTAATATAATGAAAATACAAAATGATCCAGTAGAAAAACATTAAATTTTACTGATTTGGAGGCAAAATTGAATATTATCCTTAGAAAATATTTTTCCCCGCATAAGAGTTGCTAAAGAATTACTACAAATTTGATCCCGTGATACAACCATGTTTATTAGGCTCTACAAATAGCAATTTTGGAGAAGACCCATAAGTTTTATGTGTTTCTAAGAAAGATGAAAGAGTAGAAGTTAAGAAAAACTTACCAAATGAATATGAACTACTATCTATACCAAAAAGATTATAACGTTTCAGTTAACACATTTTTATTCAATAGACACTTTTTCGGTTAATAGACGCATTTTCATTCAATAGGCACCTTTTAGTATGTCCAATTTGAAGGGTTATGATCTTTTAAGAAATACACTTTGCTATATATATATATATATATTACAATCTATCTTGTATATATATACTTATATATACAACACAAACCAAACAAGAAACGCAATATTTTGTCTCTTATTCCTTCCCATTAAAACCTAATAAATAAAATAACACTGTTTTCTTTTGTCTAACAAATACAACTTTGTGCTATTTCTTTCAATATCATTTTCTTTTAATTTTATGCATTCTTACTTACTACTCCAACTCAAAAATAATGGTGCTTTTTTTTTCCCTGAAAATCATCCATTAGCTATTCTCTTGCATGACATGAGTTAGCAACTAGTATTGCAATAAGTTCAAAACATACTTTGACATTGAAATATTGCAATCTATTTACCAATTAATGAAATGTTGTCCAAAACAAAGAATGTACTCCTAGAAATGGCTCTCTCTCTCTCTCTCTCTCTCTCTCTCTCTCTCTATATATATATATATATATATATTTTTTTTTTTTCCAAAAGTAGATAAAAAAACAATTAATATGAAATGTTATTACCACAACTACCTCATCATAACAGTAACAATAACAATAATTATTATAATTATGTGAAAATTTTGAATACGAAATGCATTTATATTACTTGCACCCATTTAACAAGTGAAACAAGTTTTCTAGTGTAAATTTGATGCAATTTTTTTACTAAGATCTACATTCATTAAAATAAATATATAGTGTTCAAAAATTATTATTATTATTGTAGGGTCACATTTTGGCGGCCCAAGCACAATGCGTATGGAGTTGTGGGTTAGTGAGCCCAATATAATGAATTTGTAGAGAGTGTGTTAAAGAGCTGGGCCCTAGTTAGTGTTACAATGACTAAGATGGGTTTGAAAGACAGTCATGCAAGGAAAATGCACGTGAGGTTAGGTGAACATGTTGTCTGAGGAGGCCAATGTTCTTATATTCTCGGGGAACTGATTGCAAGTGCTATTCTCATTATTATGGTGTTTTTGCTAAGCTTTTTCAACCTCTCATTCATGGAGGGTCTCTCACATTATATAGGTCCCTTCAGGTAATCCTAGCCTTCCACTTGTCGATCATCCGGACCACCACTTGAGTACCTATCCCATCAGATACCCCTTTTGGCCTTCTATGAGTTGTGGTGACTAAGGAAACATTGTTCAGAGGTCTTCTCCACATAAATGCAGTTAGAAAAGTAACTGCAGTGCATTTAATGCGGTGGCAGTAGCTTTCCACTGGATATTTCTAAGTTCCCATTACTTCTTATGTGTGCACGATGCATGTTCTTGTTGTTGGAGACCCATGGAGGGTCATCTTGATAGTTGGAGTATAGATTTGAGCTGCGTTTATCATATCCGAGGAGGAGTTCCTCCTCGGAACGCCTTCCATTTGTTCCTTACCGTTTAGACTTTGAAATTGGGTTGCCTCACAGCCATTCGCCCCTCCTCGGACATATCCACGTCCTCGGATAATTCCCTAGACCCAATATCCAATTTCAAGCCCTTACCCCCTACAATTATTATTATTATTATTATTATTATTATTATTATTATTATTAAAACATGGTTAAGTTGTGCCCTTAGAGAATTTGTTAATTATCAATTTTTAAAAAGTTTTATTCTAATTTTATGAAAAATATAAAAAACAGTAAAAAAAAAAAAATCAATTATGTTTTTTTTTTTTCCTATAAAAATTTTCTAAAAATATTTCTTAAATCAATGTCCTTTGGCATTTGTTAAATTTTCTCTTATTATTATTATTATTATCATCATCATCATCATCATCATCATCATCATCATTTGATAGAACCTTAGTGTTATTATTATTATAATAATTAATAACAATAACAATAACACCTTAAATATATTATATTATAAATACGTTATATTAACTTTTGTTTTTAGAGATAATTTGATCTAGTCTATATATAATTTGATCTAGCAGTGGTAGAACATAAAACCTAGCCCTTTTGTAATACTTATCCTTACACATATACATAGTCCCAAGGACCCCAACGTAGTTCATCAACTCCACTCTTTTTTATGTATTCCAATCATTTCTAAATTTTCTTTGCGTCTCAGGCACTAGTGTCAAAGATGACAAAAGTTGGAGAAAATGTTCAGAGACTCTTTGCAAATCTACTATCTAAGAGCAAGAAAAACCTCAGTATTTAGAGAAAGATCCATGAAAATAAGGTCCAAATCTGGGTTCTTGGCCATGCATGTGGGTGAAGAATATAAGCAATCTGTGATTCCTAACAAATATGTACATGTCTTCCAAAATGTTTCAAGTTGTAGAGAGGGAAAATTCCCGACTTATCACAAGCTGACACATCATACTACTAAGTTCACAAAATACAGCCAATTACAAAGCGCTACGTATTGTTGCTAGGTTTTGTTATCACTACTCAAAAACCAACAAAAATTTGCCAAATGTCATGCAAAAACCAATCACACATTAGCACTTGTAAGCGATGACATAAGCAGTCCAGCACGTGTAAGCGATGACATATGCAATCCAACGCGTGTAAGCGATGACATAAGCAGACTAATTAGGTTGTGACATGTGTTACCAATCAGACTTCACCACATGTCGCTCACCAACCCCCCAAACTCCAATAAATAAAAGCCTTTCTAAGGAATTTAGAAAGAGACCAAGACATCTTGGGAAAGAGACCAAGCCATCTAGAGTACAAGCAGCATCAAAGAAGATTCAGAAGTACTAAAGCTTTGCTGTAATCAAGCCCTGAAGCCTCCAGCAACTTCAAGAACTTTGACTTCAAATGCAAGGAACATTCAAAGCAGAATCATCTAAACTACCTGCCTAGATCTCAAAGGTTGCTAGAATCAAGCCTAAAAGCCTCCAGAAACCTCAACAAACTACAAATCACTGAAGTTCTATGGATTCAAGCCTCCAAAGCCTCGAAGAACTTCCACCACAAACCTTTAAATATGAAGAACATTCGAAGAGGAATCATCCAAATCATATTCCTAGATCTCAAAGTTCACTGGAATCAAGTTTAAAGCCTCCAGAAACCTCAACAAATCACAAATCAACGAAGCTCTATGGATTCAAGCCTCTAAAGCCCCGAAGAACTTCCACCACAAACCTTCAAAGACGAAGAACACACAAAGAACACGAAGAACGTGAAGAACAAATGATTTCTAACAAGCTCATATCCAGAGATTCATTGTAATTCTGTTTCAAAGATCTTCAATCCATTCCTCAGCTAAATTGAAGTGTATTTGGTGTTCGAATCAAAATCACATTACCACAATTCAAATCAACAACTCTTTCAAGAAGATTGAATAAGAGGATCACTTTTTTTTTTTAAATTTCAGAGAATTGTACCACACATTATCAATACAAATTCGCATTTGTGAAACTATTTTACTTGTTTGATTTATTTCAAACTAGAAATTTGGTCGTCCACAAATTTGGGAACGGCTAGTGGGACCTCTCTACCTCTCATCTCATTTTCCTTTAAAGAAAGAAATCAACATCACCTTGCTACCAGCTCTAATGGCTTCTAGATGGAACATTCAAGCTTCAACAATAACTACTTTAATTAGACTTGGTATGGCTACCACCAACAACTGCATTGGTGCAATTAATTGTAGCCAACCTAAGGCTCGTAATCAACTTCAATCTCAATCGACCAAAGAAGCCAAGGTCCAGACAATCATCTCCTTAGATCCTCTTACAAGAAACAACGTCATCAACAAGGATATCTCCTCCTTGGAACACCTCAAGTATAGGGGCAAATCCCCTTCTTCTTTCACAAGAAGTTGGTCGCACAATTTCTCTCCCACAAAAAGGAACCCAAAAGATGAGATTTCACGTGCTCACTTCAATTCACTTCCTTCATCATCTTGGGAAGTTATGTCAGTCATGATGACTAACACCTCTACTATGGAAGAAAAGATGGCTGAAATGGAGCAAAATTTCGTCCTTCTCATAAAAGCACTTGAAGATAAGGACCTCCAAATTGCAACTCTAATGAATAAACTTGAAATACAAGATCTTAGTGAATCAAGCCATGGTCTTAAGTTCTCATTTGGCTTCACTTATACAAAGGATGACAAAGGGAAAGAAAATCAAGACACTTCTCAATGGGAACAATCTACTTCGATTGCTTCATTATCAATTCAACAATTACAAGACATGATAACAAATACCATCCAAGTACAATATGGAGGTTCTTCTACAAATTCTCTCACATATTCAAAACCCTCTACAAAGCGCATCGACAACATGAGAATGCCAAATGGGTATCAAGCCCCCAAGTTCTTACAGTTTGATGGCAAAGGAAATCCTAAGCAACACATTGCTCACTTTGTAGAAACTTGTGAGAATGCAGGGACTCAAGGTGGCCTCCTTGTAAAGAAATTTGTTCGTTCACTCAAGGGAAATGCCTTAGATTGGTATACAGACTTAGAACCTGAGTCAATCAATAGTTGGGAGCAACTTGAAAGAGAATTTCTTGACCGATTCTATAGCATGCATCGCACGGTGAGCATGATGGAGCTTACTAATACCAAGTAATGGGAAAATGAGCCGATGGTCGATTATATCAATCGATGGCGTTCTTTGAGTTTGGATTGTAAGGATAGACTTTTTGAAATATTTACTATAGAGATGTGCATCCAAGCCATGCATTGGGGACTTCTTTACATCCTTCAAGGGATAAAGCCCCAAACATTTGAAGAGCTAGCAACTTATGCGCATGACATGGAGCTGAGCATTGCTAGCCGCGGAAATACAAAACCTCTCATACCTAAGGAAAGTAGAAAGGAAGTAAGGAGTAATGACAGGAATGCAAAAAGCAATCTCAAAGACTTAATGGTTGTTAACATTGATGTAGTTAAGGTTCCAAGAAGAGGAGTGAAAGCAAATGAAAAACAACTTGAAGGATGGCTAAAGAACAAAGCGCGTCGCCTGACTTTTAAGAAACGTGAGCAAAAAGCATATTTGTTCCTAATGAAAATGTGCCAAACATCTTAGAACAACTATTGCAATTGAAGCTGATTGCATTTCCAGAATGCAAGCGACCAGAGAAATTAATCCCCCTTTATGTCACCAATGGCGAGTGTGGCGTAGTGGTGGGATGCCTTTGTCACCCTTAAGGCCAAGGTCTCAGGTTCGATTAGTGGTGATATCCACTATTACACACATGAGCCCTCCTTTTTGCAAAAACAAAATAGAAAAAAAAAACACAAAAAAAAAAAAAACCAAAATATAAATAAATAAATACAAAACAAAACAAAAATAAAAAATAAAAAAAAAACAAAAACAAAATCAAATCATAAAAAAAAATCATTAAAAAAAAAATCTGTTGAACTACGTGATGACTTGATCCCTCTCTAAGGTACGTAGGTAGCTTAGTACTTGTCACTAAGTTTAGTCACATGAAAAAAGAAGGATTACCAGTCTAGCTTGAAGATTTTTCCAACGGTCATCAATATGCTTTTAAGGCCCCTTTGGTTAGCAGGACATTGCTTAAAGACAATCAACTGCTCAATAGGATGATCAAGGATTGTTGTAGTCAAAGATGAAGACTAAATGAGGTTTGCATGGCATTGCTCATCTTCTATGGACATTCTCTCACATTTCTGAAGTATGCTTTGCATCACTTATCTCTTGGAGGCATCTTCTTGTACCTTGCTAGTTTAAGCTACATCGTCTCTTTTCTAGGTTGTGCCACTTCATAGCTCTGAAATTTGAACCACATCATCTCCCTTCTGAGTGGTGTCGTTTCACATCATGTCTTTGAAATTTGGACGATGACAACTTCCTCCAAAATGATGATAGATTATATATCCAAAGTCGATGTTGCATCATCTCTCCTCTATGGACATGTTCATGCAATGTCAAATTCTTGGTGGCATGTTCTAACATCTTTAAAGTCTTGGCAGCATACTCTGGCGTCTTCAAAGTATTGGCGTCATTTTTTTTTTCCCGTATCTTCAAGATTTTGTTGGCATTTCCTTGCATCTTCAAAGTCTTGATAAGGACTCCTTGCATTTTCAAAGTCTTAATGTCAGGCTACAGTGCTATGCACCCTCGATGTCTGAGCTATGCTGCCTCTGAAAATTGGTGCAACTTCAATGCGAGTGCAAGTGCTAATATGGAGTGTTGTCGTGGCTTCATGACAAAGATGGATGTTGGCAAGACTTCTGTGCAAATGAAGTATTGACGTGGTTTCATGGCAAAGATGGATGTTGGCACGGCTTCGGTGCAAATGAAGTGTTAACATGGCTTCATGACAAAGACGAATATTGGCATAACTTCAATGCAAATAAAATGTCGAGGTAGCTTTATGGCAAAAGAAGAGTGCTATTGTAGCTTCATTACAAAGGCAAATGATGGTGCGACTTCATAGCAGATGGATGTTGGCACGGCTTCGGTGCAATTGAAGTGTTAACATGGCTTCATGACAAAGACGAATATTGGCATAACTTCAATGCAAATAAAATGTCGAGGTAGCTTTATGGCAAAAGAAGAGTGCTATTGTAGCTTCATTACAAAGGCAAATGATGGTGCGACTTCATAGCAGATGCAAGTGCAAATATTGCTTCGGTAGACAAAGTAAGGGCGACGCTTCAATGTAAATGCAAGTATTGGTATAGCTTCATAACAAAGATAAGTGGTGACACTATTTCGATACAAAGAAAAAAATGGAGGCAGCGTCATTGTGAAGGCAAGTGTTAATATGGCTTTAGTACAAGGACAAATGCTGGCACGGCTTCACAGTAAAGACTTTTGATATGGCTATGTTGCAAAGACCCTAGGGGTGGTTGCGTTGAAAAGACAAGTGTTGGTGCAGCTTAACTGCCAAGACAAAGGCCAGTACAACTTCAAAGTCAAGTACTAGTAATAGCATCATTGAATTATAAACACCTTTGATAACATTGTTGCCTAGATGACTGTTGCTATGAGAACGTCAAGGATGGAGACAAACATCACTTTAAGAACGTTAGTGTAAAGCTTTACGTTAAAGCCCAAAGAATAAGGAAAGCTTGCTGCATAACAAAAACAAGCAACAACAAAGAACTTGTCAGAAGAACTACAAAAGTTTGAACTACAAAAGGCGAGCACCGATTCCATAATCTGAAAAATCCGAGGCGGTTCCTCTGTAGCTATACTCTATAAATCTCACCTCGCTACCTTAAACTACATCAGATAGAACAGTCATGGGACACGGTACTTTCATGAAATCCTAGTATAAAATTTGTTGTCTAAATAGCAGTTAATGGAAAAAAAAAGTTATTGATTTTTATTTTTATTGTCGATTTGAATTTTTAATTCCAAGTGAAAAAGGCTGACCCAGCAAAAAGCACAAATCTTCAGCCAAGGTCATGACCTCTAAATTAGTCCATTAATAGTTGAAACTTTCTACAAATCAATTGACATTTTTTCTCTAAATCCTATATAAATCCAGCTAAGAGATACTCCAAAGCTGAATGGAAATCCTCCACGGCTGCCTTGGGTGAGTCAGGGGTAAACTAGTTGGTTTAATGTAGATTAATTTCCTTTTAAAATTATTACAAAAAAGAATAAAAGCATAAATCATCCAATATCAATGTGAACAGGAATTTTATGCAAAAATTGAAAAGACAAATATATGGGGATCTCAAATTGGTTCCTAACTTAATTCCTATTTATGTTTCTCATTGGAGTATTGCAGAGGTGATTACAGATATTTTGGATTTTGTAAAGTATTTTGATGCTATCTCCTTTTCTTTTATGTATAGAGATGGCAATGTTCAAGCCCATCTATTAGCTCAATGGGCTATTTTTGTTTGGGTAGGGTCAATTCCCATCTCTAGGGTTCCTCTCCTAGTTACTCAGGTTGTGAGGAGAGATGATTCTAGACCCTCCCTTCTTTTGTACTTTGATATTCATAAATAAAATTTTTATTCAGCAAAAAAGAAAAAAGAAGAAGAAGTAAAATCTCACTATTACTAGGTTTTTGGGGTGCAATACTATTTAAATTATGAACTTAATATTAATAATAATTGAAAGCTCGAAAATGTGTTGAAAACACAAGAGCTGTTTAGACCCCAAAATTAAAATTACGACTCAATAGATTTTACACTAACTTAATACTAAGTACGAAATAGTATAAATGCGAGCGGGTAAATAAACAAGCTACTCTAATCCATAAACTAAGCAACACAACAGTATAATAAAATGTAAAAGAGTAGAAAAGAAAGATGCAAATACAAGATAACACGTCGATGTGTTATCGAAGAGGAAACCAAAGAACTCGGCGAAAAACCTCTCCACCGCCCTCCAAGCGGAAATCGATCCACTAGACAATTAGTTGGAATACATGGGCTAGTTAGAGACCCTCCGAGCCTAATCTACCCAATGTACCTAAGCCCTCCAAGCTCCTACTCCAACAAGGCTTCTCGGAACCATGTCTTGTCTAGTTCTCCGGATCCCGCAACAAGCTCCATGTTGCATCTGCCATCCTTGGCTTCTTCCAATGCTTCCCAGTAGCACCAAAACATCACTTGACACTCTCAAAGGGTGTGGTAAGTGTTTGAGCTATCAACCTTTCAATAGTATGGAAATTGAGAGGTAGGAGTTGAGGAAATACCACAAACAAGTGTGTAGAGAATTGTGGGTATGACAATCTCTAATTCTCAATGTGTTTGGCTAGGGTTTTCTCTCAGAAGCACTCCTCAACATTTGTGGGTAATGTGGGTATAAATAGTGTAGGCACAAAGAGTGTGTATCATAATGGACAGGCTGGCAGAACAGAATGTCTTGCGGGTGTCTCGCGGGAAGGCCTTACCCGCGAGATACTCGCGAGACACAGCTGTCTCCATCTGGCCTAACTCTTTGCATTCCAGCATGTGCATAGCACATGAGTTACTTCGCAGGATGCTAAGTCGTGAGCTGCCCGCGAGAACACTTCATTCTTCAATTGCTTGAGTCTTTACACACTCTCTCTCTCTAACACACAACCCTTACAATCAAGTCCCACAATAAATACAGGGTACAAAAGATTGAATAAAATTACAATCAAATTTGGCATAGAATAAAAGCCAATAAAATACATAGTTGTAAATAACAACTTTACAATAATAAATTAACAAGATTCATTAGTGATAATATTATTTGTTTTATTTCATAATTATGCACCACTTAAAATCTATTTGTCCGAGAAACATCTCTTCTTGCATGCTCAAGAACACCTGTACATGTCAAGAGCATTATAACTCAACTAATTGACGCCTATTTTCATGACATCTAGGGTTTAAATTCTTTCTCCCACTTGTAACTATGAGATTATCCCCATCACTCACCAAAAAAAAAAGATAAAAAAAAGTCCTGTACATGTGTGTAATTGGAGTGCACTTCCACTCAAAATATTGCATTTGATATTAATAGTCAGGGTAAAATTTTAACTAATCATTTTAAATTAAACCTAAATTTAGTGATTCTTCTTCGAGTATGTTTCATAACATATTCTAGCATACAATCAACAGGCATTTCACAGTACCCATGCATAAACAAGACAATCACCTAACATGTGATAGGATGTAATTACCATTTTAAAAACAAAAGACTAATCCTGAAATATTATACTATTAATTAATCTCATATACAAGTGAACCATCCAATTTAATTAAGTTGTTCTTATTATTTCATGTAAAAAAAATTCCAACTGCATATGTTACTCAAAAATTAAGGGATAGCATTTACACTTTTTAAAACATTAATTCAAAATGGGGTTTTTGTTGAACAAGTTCCAATTATGCCTTCAATTGGCTGCAAAATGCAATAAATCTAGAAAAAATTATTTGAAACTTTTATTAGACCCTCACTGTGTATGGGGATAGAGATGTATAACTCCCAATAATTTTTAGTAAATTTCTAAATTAGTTACTAAAATAATAAATTTTATGGTAATTTTTTTCTTTGTATGAAAAAAATTTATAACATATAAAGACATCACTTAATTGAAAGACCTAAACCCAATATGCATTAGTTTAAGAGTCTAATTATGTTATATTAATCATTTATTCTTTTTATTATTATTTAATGTGATACTTTATTTACATGTGTATTATATGCCTAATAAAAATTGATAATGCATATGGTATTTGTCTTAATGATTGGAATGCCATCACTTGGCTCCTTAACACCTCCACCCCGTTTTGTTAAGTGTTAACATCATGCATTGTTTTTGCCTTTTTTTTTTAGATTTGTATTTCTCATTTTCTGTTTTGCATAATCCCATTATAACTATATAATAATAATTATTGTTCTAATGACAGTTTTTTTTTTTTTTTTTAAGAAACACAACTGTATTCCAATTTATGAACAAAACGTGGAATATTCGTATTTATATGCTACAAGCACTCTTTTTTTTTTTTTTTTGATGGAAAACAGGAACTGTTCATTCAACTGAAAATGATACAACAAGAGAGCAAACAAATAACTGGAGAATACATCACAGATAACTACACCCCGCACCCCTAATGAACCTAAGAGCCCAGGAGAAATCTTGTGCTTGCCTATTAAAATTTTGGAGTATCTTTTCCGGGGCTCTAGCTACCCTTTTTAAAATCCCTCTCATTGGGCATAAAGGGATACTGATGGGCTCATAGGTAGGGGAGGGCTTACAAGTGGGATTCGGTCTTGATAATTTTTGGGCCACAGGGAATAGCATATGGGGAGCGCAATAGTGCACAACAGAGGAGGACACTGGGCACAAGGGGCGAACCGCTGACAACACCTCCGACCAGCCACCAAACCGCCGGTTGATTGATGAAGCAATTGAGTGCTCCGAACCCAAATTCGCTAGACAAGCGCCCATCGGAGCGTGTTGGACACCGGCAGCGACTTCTTCCTTTCTTTTCTCTGCCGACCCACCACTGCAAACAGCTCCATGTTTCTCAAAAACCCCCAAAAGATCACTTTTTTCTCCGGTCCAGTCACCAAAATGCCAACTACAAACGGACTTACCTTTGATCCCAACACAAAGATTCACACCAAAACCCAAAGCACCACAAGTAAAGCAAAATAAAGGAAGCCACTCCATTTGAAAAGAAGAACAAAATTTAAAGTGGAAAACCCTTGTTCTCAAATCAAACCTTAAAACCGGACCCATCTTCCAGACAGTTCTTAGAGAAGACTTGAAATCTCGCATGCACTCCTCTGAAAGGTCCGATCTGCTGGTTGAAATGGAGATTTTAACTTCCTCCACTGAAGCGAGTTGAAAATGCAAAAAACCACCAGTATCTGCTTGATCCATGTTGCTGAGAGGGTTTAACCCAACCTTTGTAGACTACTAAGACTTAGAGAGACCCAAATCTGGAAGAGGGAGAAGGACTTGCACAGAGCAAGAGAGAAAAGCTCCTACTGAGGGAGAGAGAAATTTTCTCTCTCCTCCAGAGGGCCTCTTACTACAAGCACTCTTTGATGCCAAAGATCTAGATTTACTTATTACTCATGTCCAAAGGTTCGTTGTGGTCCTACCAAGAGAGACAAAAAAGTCTTAAAGGTCAGTCGGAAAGCTTATCTAAATGCCTGAATCATGATTAAACAAAGCAGGCCAGGTACCTTATCTTCTTTTCTTTTTTTTAGTAAAGGTACCTTATCTTCTGACTTTCAAAGTTTGGCCTTTTCCTCTTTATTAACATTTATTTGTGGCCGCCTCACATGTCTTTCGACAACAACCCATACGCTTAGGCTTAGCCGCCTCAGATTATCTTCATGACTAAGTCCACCGTAGTTCCATGCCACTTGATCAATTGAATAATCACATTCCACCAATCTTGAGGATTATTTTGGCCCAAAATTGATGAGTATGTAGTCCCCATAAGCACACCAACATCACACCTAGGTCCTAATGTTAATGTATATCCAATATTAGTGGTATTTTGGTAATTCTCACTTGGGCATCCTCATCATATAACCCCAAGCCATCTTAGACCATGATGTGCTTTAATTGGGCAAAAAATGGAGAGGCTTGGTCTGTGCTCAGTTGTTTTGTTGTGTCTAGTAGCTAATGCAATAGCTCAACAATGTGGCTGGCAAGTAGGTGGAAAGACTTGCTCAGACAACCTATGTTGTAGCCAATATGGCTATTGTGGCACAACTGATGACTACTGTTCACCCTCCAAGAACTGCCAAAGTAACTGCCAAGGTGGCGGCGGCGGAGGCGGAGGTGGTGGAGAGAGTGCATCTAATGTGCGTGCAACATATCATTATTATAATCCTGAGCAACATGGGTGGGACTTAAATGCTGTTAGTGCATATTGCTCTACTTGGGATGCTGGCAAGTCCTATGCATGGCGTAGTAAGTATGGATGGACAGCTTTCTGTGGCCCGGCTGGACCTCGTGGCCAGGCCTCTTGTGGCAAGTGCTTGAAGGTAAGAAATGAAACTGATTTTTTTCTTGCAACATTCTTTAACTTGATACTAAAATATGAGTAGTCTAGCTATTTGCTAATGGGGTTATTGATAGACAATTGTTTCAAGACCGTGTTCAATTGTTTCATTCAACGAATCTTACCCACAAAAAGGGTCAATGTTTCTTGTCTATCTTAGACCTTTTATTAGTTTTTACTTTCAATTTGCTTCTGTACACCCCAGTTGGTCAGGCAGATATATAGAGACCAATAATTAATGCTAATACCACAAATTAATTTTAAAACATATTTTGACACAATTGTTTTACGTGACCGACTGTGATTAATGTAGAAAAATGGTAAGTTGATGTGATAGTAATAAACAGTCAATTATAATTTGCCATATAAGATAATTATAGCAAAGTATGCCATACTAGCATTATCCTAGAGAGACAAGTTTGTTACAATGTACCCTTCTTCTTTGCTACCTTTGAAAAGAGTAAATATTTCCTCTAAATTGTTTGGAGGATTTTTCTATTTTTCTTCAACTTATTATCTCGGACTAAATCATATGACTTATTTAATCGTTTAACTAAATCACATAACTATTTAATGTGCCATATGATTAAAAAATACAACTCATTTAATTAAATCCAAACATGTTTAAAGATAAACTTTATCCCTTTGGAAATTTGCATTTTAAAAACATCATCCTTTTGAATCTTAGTTCATGAACCTAAATACATAGATTGTTAAATACTCACTTGATAGCCCACCAATTAGAATAAATCAGGATTAACCCAAATTCAAAGGCACTAGTAAAATGTAATTGGTGTTGAACTAGAGTATTGATTGTAGTGATCAACATAAGGTTTCACTTCAATAAGAGCAAGAGTATCCATAATGGTTACTAATTGTTGATCTCGATCCTATCTTGACTTGTATTTAGGTGACAAATGCGTGGACCGGGGCACAGACAACAGTGAGGATTGTGGATCAGTGCAGCAATGGAGGGTTGGATTTGGATGTTGGGGTTTTCCAACGATTGGACACAGATGGAAGAGGATATGCTCAAGGCCACCTTATGGTGAATTACCAGTTTGTGGATTGTGGCGATGGGTTTAACCCTCTGCTTTCTATTATCAATGATAAATAGAGATTTTATGCATAAAATGTAAGAAGTGAGACTTTACAATGGGTTTGTTAAAAAGGGCGTAAATGGCCAAAAGGCTTGCATGTTTTGGTGCGAGTAGCTATAAAAGATGAGATGGCAATTGCTTAATCTTTAATTTTCCCCCTTTGAAATTTCGTTGTGAATAATTATTATCATCTTGATTTCTTTCAAGTCATTTTGAAAGTTTATCATATGCTAGGATTGTAATGTAATCATATATGAATAAGATAGATTGGCATGTGTTTTGTTTATTTTTAGGGCTATATGTGTATTTCTCTTTTGTAGAGGTCTATTGGGCTTATGGATTACACAACATGAAAAAGCCCTCTTTCACTTAAAAATCCCCTCTCCTAAATTCCTAAGGAAGATGAGTTTGGGCGTACCCAATTATATTTTTGTTTTTTCATGAATACATATTTTTATTGAAAGAAGATAAGCATTTAAGCAAAGACCAATGGGCCCATCCATCCCATCCAAAAGGGGACCCAGAGAAGAATAGAGGAAATGAGGGAAGGCCCAACCAGGTAGTACGAGATGCAACACAGGCTGCAAGATTATGGGCTATTCAACTTGCTATTATTATAGGGGCAAAACGAAAAGCCCAGCCACAATAATAAGAAAGCTTGGTGTGAATATACTGAACAAGACTTTCAGTCTCCTAGTTTAAACTTTAATGCACTTGGATCCCTAAGAATTACTATCATAATTGCATTTTTAGAGTCCCTTCAAAAATAATATAACGCAATCTAACTTTCAGAGCTTCATGAACTATCAGGAAATCAAGTTAAATCACACTCACATTCGTATATATTCTTGAAGTCACATAATTCTTTAGTTTATGGATAGTGAGGCGCAAGCATGTTGTATAAGTTGGGGGGAAGACGATATGGGCCTTACCTTTCCCTTGATATTCACTCCCCCGAAAAAAAAAAGCCTTTAGTAATTAATGCAGTATGCATGTTTCTTCTCAAAACAAATAATAATAATAATAATAATAATAATAATCAAAATAATAATTAGATTATTAATTTGGTCCTCCAACTATGGGGTAAATTTTAATATAATCCTCAAACTATTATTCGTATCAATTTAATCCCTCAACTTTCAAAATCAAATCAACTTCATCCTTCTCTCATAAATAAATAAATAAAATATCAATTTCATCCTCCAATTTCATCTTCATTTAATTTCAATAATTAATATAGAAAATTGAGCACACAAAAAAGGTTAATCTGAAAAGTGTAAAATTTTCAACAAAACACACACAAACGAAAATTTAATAATACATGCAATCAAAAATAGAAAATAATTATGCGGTTGAGTTAGTCAAAATAATTAAATATTTGTGAGTTTGTTCAGCCAATATGTTTGTATACTTAATAATACACACAATAAAAAATATAGAAAATAATTATGGGGTTTATTTAGTCAAAATAATTAAACATTTGTGAATTTATTCATACTGCATACTTAATCATATCAATCATAATAATTTAATTTTTCTCTCTTTTTAATGACATGTAATATAACTAATTCTCAAATATAGTACTACATTTACTATTATATATGAATTATAAAATAATTCATTACAAAATAATCTCATATAAACTTATAATGTACTGATGGGATGGCTTGTTGTAATAAAATTTGTAATGCTTTCAATTCTAACAACTTCCTCTAAATTATTAGATGTACACATCTTTATTATGCATATTGTGGGGCCAGAGAATTTGGCAACCCTGACCCACTCTATGCTAAGCCCAAGGCCCACGTCGAGGAGGAAGGAGTGTCCGAGGATGAGTCAAGGACGCTTCATTAGCCAGGAGTACCGCCGAGGACAATCATGTCCTCGGCCCGTACGGACCATTGATAGGAAGAGCGGAGTGTCTTTAGAGGTAACTCTCTAGAGCGATCCAAGAGAGAGGCAAGTACAATAGGTTGGCCATGGAAGCATGGTGAAGGAGCAATTCCAATAGGAACTGTCATCTCCATATTAAATGCCCACAATTAATGTCCTGGTCACATTAATGAAGAAGTGACCCCTGAACAGTGCCGCCTTAACTGCTATCACCTACAGGAATGATGGGAAGGTGGCTAATGGGACAAACATTCAAGTGGTGACCTGCATGATCAACAAATTGAGGGTTAGGATTAACCAGAAGGGGATATAAAATGTAACAAATCCTCCAGAAAGGGGAGGGGGGTTTTAAAAAAGAGAAAAAGAACCATGGCACTGGTATGATCTTTGTAACCTAGCACTAAAGGAGGAATAACAAATATACGACCCAAGGAAATGGCCGAGGAGCCTAGTTTCATATTTCAGTTTGTGTTTTTGCCGCCTAATCCATGCATTACCATGTTTAGTTGTTGCAATCCTCATTAAAGCCTAGTTCTTTGACCCGCACTCTACAAATTCATTGTATTTGGCCAGCTAGGCTTGAGCCCACTCATTCGCAAGGAATAGTGCTCGAACCCGATCCCTACAATTGGCACCGTCTGTGGGAAGAACTTGTGTGTTAGTAAGGACAACGATCAAGCATGGCAGGAGCAGGCCCTCACCAAGCAAGATCCCACCAGTCCAAACCAGCGAGGTCCTAACAACAGGGTACCTTCCCCAACCCCGAGTGCAGTCGAAACGAAGAAAATGGAAAGTTTTGAGAGGGAATTGTGCACACCACACAGACCAGTGAAAGTCACACCCACGGGGGCAGCAACGGGCTACGGAGACAAAATGATGACCAGACCATGCAATCAGAAGAGGTCAAGAGCCACATGTCCAAGATGCAGGATGATAAGGTGGCCATGCAGTGAGAGATAGACGGTCTGAGGAGAAAGTTGTGCCATGCACAGCGAAGGCAGTCTCGTCCTAGTCTCGACACACCCTTCGATGAGGAGGGCGATGATGACTACAGGCGAAGATCAAGGATCCCCCCAAGTGAGACCTTCTCTCACGAAGAAGAGCACTACTGGAGGCGTAAACGTAAAAGTCCGTCCCCTAAGGGCATGGGGAGTGATGCTATGAGCAGGGCACTGGATCAGCTCTCTAAATCACCTTTCACCCGCCATATCAAAAAGGCTATGCTTCCTTGGCAATTTCAGCAACCAACCTTCACCATTTATAATGGAAAACGGACCTTATGAAGCATGTGAGCCAATATAACCAAAGGATGGCTATCCACTCCAAGAATGAGGCGTTGATGTGTAGGGTCTTCCCCTCTACCCTGGGACCAGTGGCAATAAGATGGTTCAATGGTCTGAAGAAGAATTCCATAGACTCATACAGGCAGCTGACTCAAGCCTTCGGCTCCCGATTTGTCACAAACAGCAGATCCCCTCAGCCCTTGAGTGTGTTGTTGTCTCTATCCATGCATGATGGAGAAACCCTAAAGGCCCACTCGGACCGATACTGGGAGATATAAAACAAACTGGATGGCAAGTATGAGAATGTCGCAGTCAGCATCTTTAAAAACGGTCTCCCAACAGGGCATGGCCTGAGGAAGTCTCTGACCAGTAAGCCCGCCACCAGTGTGCGCCAGCTGATGGATCAGATCGATAAGTATAAGCGGGTAGAGGAGGATCAGCTGCAAGGCAAAGGAAAAGAGAAGGTTATCCCTCAGGATAAGAGGGATTTCAGGTCGGACAGGTACAACAGCAACCGCCCGAGGAGAGATTTCGTAGGGCAATTCGGGGCGACCAACGCTCAGGCTGTCAATGCCATATTCCGAGAGCCAGTACATAGAGTGTTAGAGAAGATAAGGAATGAACCATACTTTAAGTGGCCGAATAAGATGGCGGGGGACCCCACGAAACGCAATCAGAACCTGTATTGCCAGTACCATCAGGACCACGGACACGCCACGGAGGACTGCAGGAACCTCTGGGACTATCTGGACCATCTAGTCTGGGAAGGAAAGCTGAAGCACCTCCTGCACCATTCTAGTGGCCACTAAGGCCAGACCTATTAGAAGCCCCAGAGAGATACTGCCTTAAGGGCACCCACAAGGACGATCAATGTGATTTTGGCTGTACCGGGAAGAATAGGCGCGCACCCCTCGCGAGTGTTGTCTGTGGCCCAGATGTGTGCCGAGGAGTCCCAATCATAGCCGAAAAAGGCTAGAAGGAATTTTCACCCAACCCTGTGCTTTTTAGAGGAAGACAAGGTCGGGACCACCCAGCCCCACGATGACGCGCTGGTGATTACCGTCAGAATCGAGGACTATGATGTGAAAAGGGTGATGGTGGATAGTGGCAGCGAGGCTGAGATTATGTACCCCGACCTCTACAAAGGGCTGGGATTAAAACCGGAAGATTTGACACCCTATAACTCCCCCCTGATGAGCTTCGATGGGAAGCTGGTTATCTCAAAGGGCATGATTAGGCTGACCGTCTAGACCGGCCCAAAAGTAGTGGAGGTGGACTTTATAGTGGTGGACACCTATTCCCCGTACACAGCCATCGTCAGTAGGCCCTAGCTCTACACCCTAGGGGCTGTCGCCTCCTCCTTGCACCAGAAGGTGAAATTCCCGTCAGGGGACCATGTCCTTGAAATTCGTGATTGCCAATCCACATCAAGGCAATGCATGGTGGCTGCCACATCGCATCGGCTCAATGCGGGGCCCTTAGCCACTGCTAAAGGGGGCTTATAGCAATCAAAGGACCCAGCGGCGCCTCCCAATACAGCTGCCGAGAAAGCAAAATATGAAGATCTTGACAAGATGATCATTGGAGATGATTCGGAGAAGTTCTTTCATGTCGGGGCTCGGTTGCCCCCTTAGGAGAGGGAGGAGTTGATCGAGTTCCTCAAAACAAATATTGACGTATTTGTATGGGACGCTTGCAATGCTCCAGGGATCGATCCAGCCTTTATCTGTCACTATCTCAATGTCAACCCATCCGTCGTCCCTAAGAAACAACCACCTTGGCTCCCGTCAAGGGAGCATGCTGATGCAATTAGAGAAGAGGTGAAGGAGCTTAACCGTGCAGGGGCCATTAAGGAGGTCTTTTACCCTAAGTAGTTAGCCAACACTGTGGTGGTCAAGAAGAAAAGTGGAAAATGGAGAGTTTGTGTAGACTTCACGGACCTAAACAAGACATGTCCAAAAGACCCGTTCCCTATGCCTCGGATAGACCAGCTGGTGGATGCTACCGTAAGACATCCTCGGATGAGTTTCTTAGATGCCTTTTAAGGCTATCATCAAATACCACTGGCCCTGGATGATCAGGAAAAGACATCCTTCGTGACATCTGTTAGGAATTACCACTATAAGGTGATGCCCTTTGGCCTGAAGAACGCTGGGTCCACCTATCAGAGGATGATGACGAGAATGTTTGAGTCGCTGCTGGGCAAAAGCATTGAAATTTATGTTGATGATATGGTGGTAAAGAGTAAAGTGGTGTCCGAGCACCTAGGAGACATCGGCTGTATCCTTGATGTCCTAAGGAAGCACAAGCTGCGCTTGAATGCTTCCAAATGCTCGTTCAGCGTAGGCTCAAGTAAGTTTTTGGGCTACATCATCACCCATAGGGGAATTGAGAATGATCCTGATCAGATTAAAGCTATCAATAACTTGAAGCCTCCGCAAAATCCTAAGGAGGTTCAAAAACTCACTAGAATGATCGCGGCCCTAAACCGGTTCATTTCCAAGTCAGCCGATAGGTGCAGGCTTTTCTACCTCCTAATCAACAAGTGGAAAAGATTCGAGTGGTCCGAGAATTGTGCCATGGCCTTCCAGCAGCTCAAGGAATACCTATCCCGGCCACCAATTATGTCTAACCCCGAAGTTGACGAGAAACTGTTCACCTACATCGCCGTAGCCCCTCATGCAGTGAGCTTGGTGCTGATACGGGATGAAAGTGGCATTCAAAAGCCGGTCTATTACATGAGCAAGTCGCTGCATGAAGCTGAGATCAAGTACTTGCCCTTGGAGAAAGCCCTACTGGCTGTAGTCCATGCTACACGAAAGCTTCCCCACATTTCTAGGCCCACACGGTAGTCGTCCTAATTCAATTGCCCTTGAGATTTGTACTTCGGTTTGCTGATTACACTGGAAGGACCGCCAAGTGGAACACGATTCTGGGGGCTTTTGACATTAAGTACATGCCTCGAACTTCTATAAAGGGCCAGGTCCTAGCTGACCTGGTGGCCGAATTTGCCGAACCACTAGTAGAAGCAGTGGCCGAAAAGGGAGACATGGATGGAAAATCAGTTGGGGCAATCTCTGCCCCAGGGCCCCCACGCTGGAAAGTGTATGTTGATGGAGCTGCGAATCAAAAGGGGTCTGGAGTGGGGCTAGTCTTGGTGTCCCCAGAGAAGTCTGTTGTGGAGAAGTCCTTGAGACTTGGGTTCCTTGCCACAAATAACGAAGCCGAGTATGAAGCCTTACTGCAAGGTGTGGTTATGGTGCAAAAAATGGGCGGAAAAGTAGTGGATATAATTTTGGATTCGAGGTTGGTGGTGGGCCAGGTAAACGGAGAATTGGAAGCCAGAGACGCGAGGATGCAAGAGTACCTAAGCCAGGTCAAACACCTACAGTCAGACTTCGACCTTTTCAACTCTCTAGAAGTGGAAACATCCATGCAGACTCATTGGCCACACTTGCTACATCCTTGGCAGGAGATCTGCCTCGAGTTATCCTTGTTGAGCATCTAGAGAAGGCGAGTGAGGTGGCAAAAGACACGACTCATGTCCACCAGGCTAGAGTGGGCCCCAGCTGGATGGACCATATAGTCAGATTCCTCAAAGATGATATCCTACCTGAGGAGAAGTTAGAGGCTGATAAAATACGAAGGAATGCTCCTCGGTTCTGGTTGTTCGAAGACCACAAACTATATAAGCGCTCTTACTCTAGACCCTACTTACTGTGTATTCACCCCGAGTCGTCAGAACTTCTGCTCGAGGAGTTGCATGAAGGGATCTACGGGAGTCACACAAGCGGAAGGTCTTTGTCGCACTGAGCCATCACCCAGGGATACTGGTGGCCGAGGATGCAGAAGGAAGTCCTAGAGTATGTTAAGAAGTGTGACCAATGCCAAAGGTTTGCCCCAAATATTCATTAGCCAGGAGGTGTCCTAAATCCCTTGTCCAGCCCATGGCCGTTTGCCCAGTGGGGCCTGGATATTATAGGTCCTTTCCCCAAGGCACCGAAGAACAAAAGATATTTGTTGGTTGGCACAGACTATTTCACCAAGTGGGTCGAAGCTGAGCCATTGGCCAACATTAAAGATGCGGACGCTAAGAAGTTCATCTAGAGGAACATTGTTACACGATTTGGGGTCCCCCATACCCTCATTTCAGATAACGAGCTTCAATTTAATAGCAAAACTTTCAGAAGATACTGTTGTGAACTGGGGATTACGAACCAGAACTCAACTCCGGCTTATTCTCAAGGAAATGGGCAGGCCGAGGCTGTCAACAAGGTCATAGTCAATGGGCTCAAAAAGAGGCTGGACGACACCAAGGGAAGATGGGTAGAAGAGCTACCGCACGTCCTATGGACCTATCAAACCACACCACGGCGGTCAACAGTGGAAACACCTTTTGCCATGACCTATGGGGCTGAGGCCGTTATCCCTCTAGAAGCGAACTTCCCAATGCTGAGGATGAACTCCTTCTCCCCAGACAGTAATAATGAGCTACTAGGGAAGAACCTAAATCTTATTGATGAACGAAGGGAGAAGGCAATGATCCAGCTGGCCTACTACCACCAAAAGCTCAAGCAGGGATATGATGCCAATGTGAAGTTAAGGCCACTATCACCGGGGGACTTAATGTTGAGGAAAATTGTGGGCGCTACCAAGAACCCATCCTATGGGAAGCTAGGACCCAACTGGGAGGGACCATACTGAATCACCTCAGTGGCGGGAATAGGTGTATACTACTTTGAAGATTTAGATGAAAAACCTGTACCTCGTCCATGGAATGTAAATAACTTGCGACAGTATTACTATTAATGAAAGCATCTCTGTCAATTCAAATTTTAAGTCTGTTGTGATTGCATACTTCTTACCCTGACAACTATCTAAGTGTTAGACAGAATCAAGGCCTTGCATGGTCCTTGGACTCAAGCCTATGGGGAAACTAACTACTTCAAAAAAATACTAAGTGTTAGACAGAACTAAGACCTTGCATGGTCCTCGGACTCAAGCCTATGGGGAAACTAACTGCTTCAAGAAAATACTAAGTGTTAGACAGAACCAAGGCCTTGCATGGTCCTCGAACTCAAACTTATGGAAAAACTAACTACTTCAAGAAAATACTAAGTGTTAGACAAAACTAAGGCCTTGCATGGTCCTTGAACTCAAGCCTATGGGGAAACTAACCACTTCAAGAAAAAGCCTAAGTGTTGGGCGGAATCAGAGCCATACTTAATCCTGGGGTCATCCGTTGTGGTGAAATTAGTGCTAAGTAAATTCTGCCTAAGCATCAAACAAAGCCGATGAGCAAGCTAATTCGGTTTAAATAACTACCTTAATGCCCGTTGTGGTCATCGCAAACGAGGATGACTTTTTTCGAAAATGGGGCCCATGAGCATCGCTTAAAGCGTTTCAAGGGACCATGGACTTGGTCCTGGCTCAGCCCACACTTGAAGGATTTAAATGACTTTGGCCTACCTTGGGTTTAAGTCAAAAACAAAAGAGAGGTAAGTTTCCCTTTGCATACACATTTCCACTTTATTGTAGTTATTGCTGTGATGTGCCAAGGCATAATTAAAGTTACGATTATATAAAAAAAAATAAAATAAAATAAAATAAATAATAATAAAAAGCAAGACAAGCAAGGAAAAACAAAACACGCGCTATGTTAAGTCCATAAAAGATACACAACAGGAATCATATTACAATAAAATAAAAAAAAATAAAAAAAAATAAAAAAAAAAAAGAGAGAAAGACAAGGTAAAAGTGTCATTACATTGTTCCAAAAGATAAAGGGGAGATAAGACAAAGGCGCCAAGGGGCCTACTTCTTCAACTTGATCTTCTTCTCCCCTGCAGGTAACTGATTTATGGTGGCCTCAGGGTCCTCTGAGCCTTGACTTAGAGGAATAATCTGCAAGGGCGCCGCAGAGAGTGCTATCTCCCCGACGAGAGGGGCCTGGACATTGGCTGAGGGATTTGCAGCCCTCTAGGGTGCTTCCTCATTAGGACCTTTGGCTGTTTCAGTCACCCCGAGAGGATCAGCTTCCACGACAGGCTCATCAGGGGTTGTAGTAACCACCTCGGTAGTGACCGCAGCCTCCTCAGCTTCTTCATTAAGGGCAGTATCAGTCTTCTCAGCGCCCACCTCGGCCTTAAAGCTGGAAGGAGCAGCCTCGTGGATGGCAAGGGGATAGTATACATTCTCCACCTTCCACAGGTCGGACGAGGCCTTAACCCCAGCTTGTTTAAGGGCCTCACTCCAAACTTAGGAACAGTAGAGCCTGCATACCCCAGGGACTTGGGCTATGAGAGCAGCCTCCGTCTCGGCCACCCCAGCCGCATAGGCTGCCTCCTCGGCTTCTTCCTTGGAAGCTTGAGCCTCCACCCTGCCAAAGTCTGCCTCAACCTTAGCCCTTAGAGCCTCTTCTCTGGCCCACTCAGCCACATTCTTGGCCCCCTCAGCATCGGTCGCCTTCTTTTTCAGATCAGCAATCTGCTCATTTGTGATCTTCAGCTGCTCCTCCACTTCAGTTAGACGCCTCGTCTGGTCTTGGGCCTGCCTTTGGGCACCAGCCAGGCCTGATTCAGCACTATCTCGTGCCCTGGTCACCTCCTTCAACTCCTCCCGGGCCTTCATAAGATCAGCCTCGGAGGCCTTAAGGGCCTGACCAGCCCCTATGCGCTTTTCGCACTCTACATCCAGGGCCTTATCTTGTTTGTTGGATGCCTCCTCCAACCTAAAAATGGCTTGAACAGCCTGCCAATTGAAATAAATGCACAAGTAAATAGGAAACCAAAAAAAAAAGAGAAAAAAGAGAGAAAATTGAAGTCAGAAAAATCATAAATGCTGAGGGTCTTACCATTCTCAGGTACCGCTTGAGGCTGAGGAAGACCTCCTTACTCCTCAAAACCTCCAACTCAGCCATGTTCGCAGGGAGTAGCAAGGACCTCTCCAGCGCATTGGCTACAAATGTGCCTTTGCCCCCTCGGAAGTCCCTAAGAGAGGCATCGTCCATCAGAGGCCCCTCGTGGAGCATTGGGGCAGGGAGCCAGGCCCGAGCCTCGGGCTAGACAGTGACCTGCTTGTCCTGACCTTGAGACCTTTTGTTCAATTACTTGGAGGGCCGCCGAGTGTCGCCCTCCTCTTGGGAGGAATGAGGCCTATCCCCTCCCATAGGCCTTTTACCCTTGTCCTTCCTCTGCTTAGGATCAGAAGGCTTGGGCCTAGATGGCAGACTTGGCCAAGGTGGAGGAAAAGGAAGCTTGGGCTAGGCAAAAGTTGACCTGGTCTGGGCAGGCTGAGACTTAGGTGGAGGAGGAGGAAGCTTAGGCTGAGACTTCCCCGGCTAGCCTTTAATCAGGTCAAGTAGGTTGGATTGGGATTTCTCTTGTAACCCATCTCGGCCCGAGGAGAATTCCCTACTAACAGAAAGTCTGCTTCGGTCAGGCTCTAGTCACCCAAGTCACCAGAGGGATCCTCGAGCAGGTGGACTTGTTCGAACACGCCAAGGTCGTCCTCGGCCGGACCCGAACCGGTACTTTCCTCCTCTGTTTCTTCACCTCCCCTCTCGGCCTCCACAGCTCGGTGAGACATAGACGAGCCTGCCAATGGAGTACCTTCTGGAGTAGGAGACCCCTCTGGGATCAAGAAACCGTCCTCGATTACGGTAATTCTCCAGAGCCAAGGATCCTTTGCCCTGATCACGCACTTTGGCGCCGCAAACGATTTCTGAATAGGGTCGTACCCCAGGATCTTGTGAGCAGTCCTAACTTGGTTGTCGGCCTCGTTCACAAAGATCTCTACCCTTAGCACGATCTCCAAGTCCTCCTTGTTGACCAAACCAAAATGACGCTCGAAAGTGTGTGGATCTGTAGAGAAGAAAGAATACTACTATCAGCAACCAAACAAAGCAGGCAGCAAAAATTCAAAAAAAAAATAGACTCTCTTCTAGTCTGAGTGCCCCACCTGGCGTGCCCTCCACTGTTGGACAATGAAGGCCATCGTGCCACTCCCCGGACACGATAAGGAAGTCCGTATCCAGCCCCTTGCTGGACGAGGGGAGGCACTGGATAAGCCGTACCCTATCCTTCCTTGTCTTCAGGTAGTAAGACTTGCCCTTTAGGAGCTGGAGGTTGTAGCACCAGTTCACGTCATGATGGGTTAACTTCAGTCCCATCTTCTCGTTTGGGGCATCTACACAGCCCAGAATCCTAAACACATTGACGCCACATTGCGTAAGGGCAAGCTGGAAATGCTTAAGGTAACTCGTCATCACCTGACCCATGGGGATTTGCATACCACCCTCTAAGAAGGTGATTATGGGAATTAACACCTCGCCCTCTTTCCTCCTAAGTCTCCACTCCCCCTCTTTACAGTACCTTAAACCTACGGTACTGGGTATCCTATAATCAGTGATGAACTTCTCCATCGCCTCTTCAGACTCAACCAATTTCTTGAACCTACCCATCCCTAGAGACAACTAAGAGACACGAAGAAAGAAGTCTAGAAGAAGAGAGAGCGCAATTTAGAGAGAGAGAAAAAGACTTACAGAAATGAGAAAAAGCTCCTCGGGCAGGCTTTTTGTGCTGAAGAAAGTCGCAAGTTCAGTTGGAGATGTAACCGAATTCAAAGTATGTGCGCAAGGTCTCTTGAATGGGATAGTAAAGAGGCGGATCAATTCAAATGAGTATTTATACCCCCAATAAAAAATAACAACCGTGCAAGCTTTCTCGCCCATATAGTCAAGAGGATCACCACCGTTAAATTATCATCACACCGTTGAACGTGGGGAGCATGAAACCGTCCGAATTTAATGTGAGCGCACTTCGCATACCAAGGCGTCAGAAATGTGCCTTGGACAGGCGAAAAGGCACTGGTATTGATGGAAGACAAGACTTGACAAGCTGCGGTAGAAGCTTGAGGACGTCAAAATCCTCCTCTCCATTCGAGGAGCCTGATAGTAGGATTTTGAAGGGCTATTGTGGGGCCAGAGAATTTGACAACCCTGGCCCACTCTATGCTAAGCCCAAGGCCCACGCCGAGGAGGAAGAAGTGTCCGAGGACGAGTCAAGGAAGCTTCATTCTCCAGGAGTACCGCCGAGGACAATCATGTCCTCGGCCCGTACGGACCATTGATAGGAAGAGTGGAGTGTCTTCAGAGGTAACCCTCCAAAGCGATCCAAGAGAGAGGCAAATACAACAGGTTGGCCATGGAAGCATGGTGGAGGAGTAATCCCAAGAGGAACTGTCACCTCCACATTAAATGCCCACAACTAATATCCTGGCCGTATTAATGGAGAAGTAACCCCTGAACAATGTTGCCTTAGCTGCTACCACCCACAGGAAGGATAGGAATGTGGCTGACGGGACAGGCACTCAAGTGGTGACCTGCATGATCAACAAATTGAGGGTTAGGATTAACCAGAAGGGGATATAAAATGTAACAAATCCTCCAGAAAGGGGAGGGGGGTTTTAAAAAAGAGAAAAAGAACCGTGGCACTGGTATGATCTTTGTAACCTAGCACTAAAGGAGGAATAAGAAATATACGACCTAAGGAAACAGCCGAGGAGCCTAGTTTCATATTTTAGTTCGTGTTTTTGCCACCCAATCCATGCATTACCATGTTTAGTTGTTGCAATCCTCACTAAAGCCTAGTTCTTTGACCTGCACTTTACAAATTCATTGTATTGAGCCAGTTAGGCTTGAACCCACTCATTAAGAATGAATAGTGCTTGAACCCGGTCTCTACACATATCATAACGACTAACTTAGCCCTTTTTTTTAGGCTCCTAGCATGTTCCATTAAGAGTTTAAGATCGTTTTTATTCCAACATAGGGCAGTGGCACTAGATGCATGGGTCATTAACAATTTAATTCAATTAAGCTGATTTTATACTAAGGGTTTCTGTAATACCCGGAAAAAAAATATATATATATATATATATATTTAAAAGGAGGGGTATCTAAGTAAATCTGTTTGTGGGGTCAATTTTACAATTAATTTTACTAAGGGGGTTTTTAGAAAATAATGTTGAAACCCTAGCTATATATGAGTTAATTTAAGTCAGCGTATAATGACAGATATTTTGAAAGAGGAGACTACCCAAAATATTCAAGAAGAGAAGGTTTGACTACACAATTAAGGTAAGAACCTAAGAATCTCTTTCTTGTCAAATCTAAGCTTTATTTGGAATTAGAGTATTTTTTTTATGTAAATATTTTGGCCAGTAGTGAAACTATTTAAATATTCAAGAGTTTTAATGATGCAAACCAAGAAAAGTTTAGTTTTATTTTATGGCAAATTGGAAGATGTACCTACAGATTTTTTCTAGTACAACTCTGTTGAGGTTCAAAAAATCATAACATAAGGCCCAAAGAAATAGCACACTAGACTAATCCCATGAGAAGTAAAAATTAAAGGAGTTGAGCTCACAAAAGAAAAGGATGGTAGGCCCAAAGATTTGAAGCCCAAAGATCTGTGAATGGGCAGGTTTTAGAGCCCATAAAGCAAAGGAAACAAGGGCTTGAAACAGAGGACCAAAGAGAGTTCAGCAGAAGAACAGAGCACGGGATCCCTAAGACGTATAGCACAGTAAGATAAGATCAAGACAGCTCAAAGGGAACACCAATAAAATGTAAGAATCGAAGGGCGGAGATGTCCTTCTAAGGCATCTAGAAACACAGCAAGAAAGCAAAAAAGCTTAGACCAACCACTCACGATGCAAGAAAGCGGTACCTCGGGAAACCCAGAATAAGGAGTTATAAAGGGAAGTAGCAAGGAAGACCTTCGACCTAGCAGAAATGGATTCCATTCACCTGGGAAAAATGACAAAGAGGGAGGATAGCCGAAAGCTGAGTTTGAAAAGGTAAGAAGCTTTGAGAAATGTGAAATTGAGAATGGCTCCCTAAGCACACCGAAATAGAAAGTCAGCCATGGGCTTTCAAAGAAACAGCACCAAAAGGAGGAAATTATGAGAGAAAGGGAAAGGCTCGCCCTTCTGAATGATAGGCACAAAACGGGCTCTGGTACCCTGGGGAGCAAAATAAGGGAATCAATAGTACCTCGAGACCCTGGAACGATGCTATAAAAGGGGAAGGTAGTCAGTATTGGAGAGGCATTCAGCAATAGTGAAATCATAATAGAATCATTGAGAAAACTCTGTAAAAATTTAAAGAAAGTAGGGAAATATCTCTCGGTATCCCAAAAAACAGCCGCTAGTACATACTTAGATTGAAAAGGATTCAAACTTTGCAAGTCTTAGAGGCTGAGATAGCCATCTAAGTCTATAATTTTTGAGCTTATTTGGACCTTGTATCATGTCTTAGTGAGCACATTGTAACTCATAATTAAGAGAAACAACGAAACATTTTACATGGGTCTGAGGATCCGTAACTATTATTTGCGAAACTGTTTATTTACATTGTCTTTCTTTCCTTTCCCTGCTGTTTTCCTTACTGTGCGATACATATATTCCTGCTTGCTAGTATGTACATATTGCAGGATTCTTGCTCTGTACACCACTTGATTTTGTTAAATAGCCCATTTAGCTGCGGTTAACTAAGCTCAATCCCTTCAAACTACAACAAAAGGCCCTGAGATCCTCGCCTCAATTTGGGCCTGGATACTGTTAAAAACGGACCTTCACAAACTCCGAGAGTAACATTTACCCATGCATAGGACTCACCCTTACTAAACCCTTAATAAGAGAGGAGGGAGTAATGCTCCGAAGTAGTGCTCCTGGAGCGCCTAGGTTTTCCCCTTTTTATCTATAGTTTTGTTGTGTTAAGCGTAGACAGAGGCTGTAAACTTTTAGGCTTAATGGTAAGGTTTCTGCACAGTTTTATTTGATAAAGGGTCACGCTTAATGAGTGCCCTTTAGGGAACTCATTAATAATCCATTTTAGGAAAGTTTTGATACCACTTTTATAGGAAATGAAAAAAACTGTCAAAATATTAATTACTTTTTTTTTTTCATTTTTCATAAAAAATTTCTTTAAATGGATTATTAATTAGTACCCTAAGGGCACTCGTAAGCATTTCTCTTTGATAAATAGTACTTGATGTGGACTTCTTAGGATACATGACAGAACTCGAAGTGGTATTGGGGAAAAACATTAAAACAAAGCAAAACTCAACTTCCTTCTTTCTTCTTCTCATTATTATTTGTTTATCGATTTTGGTAGAAGCGAATAGGAAAGTCAATGAAGTCTGACAAGTTATAATTAAAAAAAAAAAAAAAAAAAACAATGGAACACGCGTAATTGAAGATGGCCCACTGGCCTACATAATAATAAGAGTTATGGTCTTATCTCTAGGGCTTTAGTTGTGGCAAAAAATAATAATAATAATAATAATATATATATATATATATATATAAAATATTATGATTTGGTGAAATTTTGGTGTGAGATAATAATGGATAGTTATTGGATATTTTTAGTAGTTTCTCTTTTGGTCGGGTAGTTATAAGTTTTTTATGAATTATTTGGTTATCAAGTAAATAGTGCTTTAAAATTGTTTTAGGTGACATTTAAGGGTTTTAGAGAAAGTGTTAGGGAAAAGTTCTTTTGTGGTAAGCTAGCTGAGGTAAGTAACTTCATCCTAATTGATTTTATTTTGCTTATACTATTGTATTTTAACTACTAAAATTTGTTTTTAATTGTTATAATTTTATTTAATTGTTTTAGCTGCATTGATTTAAAGTAAAGAATAAAGAATTATCACAAATATATTTTGATTATTGAATATATAATTTTATATATATATATATATATATTTGAATGAAATATATTTTTGTTTGAAGTATGATTTGATATATATGATTTTAGACAATTTAACTGTGTTTCGACTCTAATATCCAATAAATAGGGGTTGTTCATTGGTACTCTAATACTTAGCCAATGGGGGTCATTCATTGGTACTGAAACTAGTTCTATTTGGGGCATCACAAGCCTATCGTGTTTCTGGACCCAACTAATAGGGGATATACATTAGCACAAAACTAGTTTCATTTAAATCTGATGCTCAGTTATGGAGATATAGCGCGACTATAGTCGTAAAGATTGTTAAGAATATGAATTATATTTGAATATTTGAACTATTTTAAGTCCTTAAAACTGCTTATGTGTTTTTTGGAACCTATTGTAAATTATAGCTTAATTTATGGAAAATTGATTTTTTTTTTCTAATCCATCTATGATATATTTGTAAGATTAAAAATATTTGATCTATGTTCAATTTATTATTTTACATATTTATTTGCTTGATAGAACTTATTAGGACTTTTGTTACTTATTGAGTTGTTAACTCACCCCCCCCCCCCCCCCCCCCATCTTTCCCTTTTCAGATTCTGATCAGGAAGAGTAGCATGTTTTAGGTTTCTGCTGGGATGTGAGTATGAGTGAAGTTTAGAAATCATTGGAATAAGATTTGGACTTTTATGTTTAATATTGTCTTTTGTTCATACTTTAGTCTCAAAGATTTAGTTTATTTTTTTTATGATGTTGGAAGATTATTATTTTGGAGATCCTTTGATAATTGCAATATTGAAGATATTTTTTTGGATTCATTATTGAAATTTTCTTTGAGGATAAATTCTTTAAGAGAAATACTAACGAGTGCCCTTAGGGCACTGGTTAATAATCTATTTAAAGAAAGTTTTTATAGGAAATGAAAAAAAAAATTAATATTTTGACAGCTTTTTTCATTTCTCATAAAAGTGGTATAAAAAATTTCTTAAAATAGATTATTAATGAGTGCTCTAATGACATTTGTTAGCATGACTCATTCTTTAATTGTTAAAAAGGTCTTTCATACTTGTAAGGTGTAAACTTTATAAGTATGTAGTTATTGTTACATCTCTAGCTTTTACCTGGATTCAGGGCGAGACAGTTTCAATAATAGTTTTTAGGGAAGTCCTAAACTCCACCTAAAAATCATGTTTGTTCAAGTAACAAAAACTCAAACAAGAGCACGAGCAACGTACAGTTTGACTTAATGAAGATCATGATGCAGGCATGTTCCAACAACCATGCACCGTTTTTAAGCAAAAAAACAACCATACACCGTTGCCTAGAAAGTAGAAAGGCTAATGCCCAAGGCCATTAAGAACTACGTACGGGAAGAACTACCCTCTTGTTGCGGTGATTAATGAAAGATGTTCGTACTTCAGAAGAAATAAATGTTTCTTTTTTAACTGCCGACGCTATTATAATGGCGCCTACCTAACAAGGGTGGGTGAGTTAAAAATTGGGTCATGTTAACGAGTTCTTTTAGAGTATTTGTCAACAACTTATTTTAGAAAAGTTTTAACACTATTTTTATGAGAAACGAAAAATAGTTATCAAAATATTAATTGATTTTTTTTTTCTTTTTACATAAAAACTTTCTTTAAATAGATTATTAATCAATGCTCTAAGAGGATCCGTTAGCATTTTCCTTAAAAATTTAAGGGCAGTAATATTATTCTAATGACTTTGTTTAAATATTGTAAAAATACGTGTGAGTAAAAAAATGTTATGAAAATACACGTGTTGTTTAAATAATGAAAATTGTTTTCTCAAAAAAAAAATGAAAATTGTTGTTTAAATAACACAACCAAATCGACATTAAATTATTAAAATTACTACAAATTTGACTTCAACATAAAGTCTAAAAGCTAACTCACGTGATGAGTGAATTTTATTAATCTATATCTATATATATAATAATAGGCGAAGTTGAGAGAAAATATAATTAAATTTTAAATTAAAGTCTAATTTTATATCACGTGTCTAATCTAATTTTAAATTTATGTTTCAAGTGAATTATTAGATGTAAAAATCAAAAAATCTAAATTCAATTAGATTCTAAATTGAATTTTAGTTGAAGTTCAATTTTGTGTCATATGCCCTATCTAATTTTTTTAATTTTTGTGACAAGTGAATTATTGAGTGCAAAAACCGAAAAATATAGATCCAATTAGATTCCAAATTATATATATATATATATATCTATAAAATTGTAATTGATTTTAAATGTACCTGTGCATATGCACAGAATTACATACTTGTTAATATAATTAAGGAATATCTTAATTATTTTTTCGTGATTTGTGACACATAAATATAAAAAATCCATCACGGTATCACCACTTTGGTTTAAATTATTTGTTTGTTTTTTTTTTTTTGGTTAGTGTGAGTAAGAGACGAAATTAAGAGAGAAGAAACAAGGGTTTTTTTTTCCTCGTTAAACTCGCACGCCATTACCAAAACAAGGGTTATTGTAGTTTTGTTTTAATGGACTATATGGCTACAATTAGAGTTATTTTGCACATTCTACTAAGTACAAGTAGAAGCTGTGAGTTGAATGTTTACTCATATTTTTTATATAATATATAAAACTTGAAATGTAATATTTATTGTTGTTGAGCTCATGCTGCGCAACCTCATTAGCTATTTAATTATTATTTTTTATTTCTAAATTTTGTTAACAATATTAAATATATATAAATAGACTGACTTTACATGTTCATCTTATATGGTTTTAACTTTATATATAATTTTGTCTTTACATATTCATTTACTATAATTTAGATATTTATAACTAAAAACTAAAAACTAAAATCAATAAATAATCAAAAGTCAAAAACAATGTCTATACATATCTATCTATACTATATATATAATATAGAAGCTTTGCAATAAATTTTACAAATCTCTTTTTGTACCACATTATTAGCATCCTTTCTTATTTTTTTATTTTTTGCAATTTTTACTTTATTCAACTTTTCATCTCCTTCAACCACTATCTTCTTAGTTTAATCTTTTATCTCCTCCAATCATTGTCTTTTTAAAAAATTTCATTTGATTCCTTTATAAATTTTCAAAATTTGTCAATCTTCTTAAATTCTACCATTTCTAAATTTTCTCAATTATTTTCATTTGAAATTTTCAACCTTTCATCTACTTCAACACTTTCTTTACCATCTTAATTTTCTTATAAAATTCTTTTTACTTCATTTCCACCACTCTACCCTATTCCTTCCAAGTTGTTCATAGCAAAAAAAAGTCAATACTCTCTCTCTCTCTCTCTCTCTCCAATTTTGTTTCACTTTTGATGAATTTTTTTATTGTTTCAACCATTTTTTCCAACTAATGGTGCTTTTTGTTGTTATTGATTTAATTGACACATCACATTTGTTTATCTTTTTGACAATTTTGTATCTATTTATTGTTTTATTCCTAAATTTTGTTGACAATATTAAATATATAAATAGTTTGAATTCACACATTCGTCTTGGACGGTTATAACTTTACATATAATTTTGTCTTTAAATATTTATTTACCTTAATTTATATTTTTATAACAAAAAAAATATCACTAAATAATCAAAAGCCAAAAACAATGTTTATACATATCTATCTATACTCTACATAATATGGAAGTTTTGCAAAAAAGTTTACAAATCTCTTTTTGTACCATGTCATTAGCGTAATTTCTTATTTTTTATTTTTTACTTTATTTAACATTTCATCTTCTTCAACCATTGTCTTCTTAGTTCAATCTTTCATCTCCTCCAATCATTGTCTTTTTAAAATTTTCATTTGATTCCTTTATAAATTTTTAAATTTTCTCAATCTTCTAAAATTCTACAAATTCTAAATTTTCTCAATCATTGTCATTTGAAATTTTCAACCTTTCATCTACTTCAACCTTCCTCTTCCATCTTAATTTTCTTATAAATTTCATTTTAGTTCATTTCCACCTCTCTACCATATTCCCTCCAAGTTGTTCATGACAAAAAAGGTCAATACTCTCTCTCTCTCTCTCTCTCTCTCTCTCCAATTTTGTTTCTCTTTTGGTGGATTCTTTTATTGTTTCAACCATTTTTTTCAGCTAATGATTTAATTGTCAAATCACATTTGTTTCTTTTTTTTTTTTTGATAACTTTGTATCGACTTTTATACATATTTATGTATTTTGGTATTCCAATTCCCAATCACAAGTTCTTTTTCTTTATCCCATTGGTTTGATTTAATATGGGTTAATAATTAGTTGTTTTGCAAGTTAGAATTTGATTTTTTTCTAGTAATCTATTTAGATGTTAAACTATGAGACTTTACTAAATTTTGTTTATTTTTTAATAATTTTGGGTGAACAAATTTGTAGTTTTTGTAAAGAAAATGCTCCTAATAGTTGTATTAGAAGTACCCTATATTACCACTTATTTAGACAAAAGCAAAGATTAGTCAAACAAATATAATTGGATGAATGACATATTTTAGCTTTTGCAATTGCATCATCATCATCATTATTATTATTATAAGGGTGCATTTAGAAACTTAAATAGGAGATTTTGCTAATAATTTTTTGTTTGTAATCTTTTTGGGTGGACAATTTTACAATTTTCACAGAGAAAATAATCTATATATATATATATATATTATTAACAACAAATTGTTTTCCTAATCGGTCAAATTAATCATTGTTAAGCGATGATTGATATGACATTTTGTTTGCTTGCAAAGCATCTTCATATGGGTATGTTTTGATTTGGTATATATTCATGAATATTGTAATGAGATAAGCATTGTATGCAAGAAGAGAAATCATGATCCTATTTTGTATACTTCGAAAGAGATAGATTGGTTTGGAATTAAAGATAAGTTGATTTTTTTTTTTTTTTAATTATGGTGGGAAAACTCTATTTTTATCATTCATTTCTAACTATCATTATTGGAAAAAAAATTAAATCCCCCTATGTATTCTATCACTAGCAAATTAGTTCATAATATGAGTAGATGAAAATTTTAATATAAAAAGAAAGTAAAAAATACATATAATTTTTTATTTATAGAGAACACAAAATTCATTATTTGAAAAAAGAAAGCAATATGATATTTTTTATTTTAAAAAAAAAATTCATTTCTTAATTAATATTTTAATACATCTAAAATTAAATTAACTTATAAGAAAAACGCTTTATTACAAATTACTAATCTTAATATATGATTTTATGAATATTTTATAAAATAAATTATATATTATGCTTCATTACAGAATAGTCAGATATGTGGGGTTGCGACTAGTTTAAGATAAAAGATCCCACTATGTGCAATGAAGACTCTAGTTTCCACTAGTTTAAAAGATGCATATTGGAAAAGGGAACTTGGTTTGGCTCTAAACGGGGGTTTCATATTGAGACGTTCCATAAGTTTGGTCTAGTTCAAACTTGGTCTAAAAGACCTCTACCTCAGGCCCCATTTGCTACTTAGGCACGCACTTCAGTAGCCCATGTATTCAGAACATAGGGAGGACCCATTAAGGCATGGGAGAGTACCCTTATGCTTACATTCCTCTTAATTGAATGGTCCAATGTATTTAAACAATGTAAAAATCAAAAAGTTCAAGTAAGGAAAACAGAATCTAGAAAAAGACTCTACAAACAACTTGCTATTATTTTTCAACAAAGAAAAATATAAACTCTTCTAATCAAAGTAAGGCAAACAAATAAATTTGATTTCTGATACAGATATCCCCATTGACAGTCTATGGCATTACATGATGCACTAAATAGGAAAAGTGAATTTGATTAATTTCCTTGCTTTATTACAGTCGCAATGCTCAAAGTGAATTTGGTAATTACTGCACATTAATGCTTTATTTAATTGTATATCAACATTATTCAAACAAACAGAACTCGAAATTATAAAACTCTCTAAAAGAACCATATAATAAGAACTTTATTACTTGCTAACTCTATGCAAGCCTCAATAAACTAAACCAAATTAAAATTAGCAATGAAGGTTGGGCAAGATGTCACGGATGAGCCAATCAGAAATATACTTGTACGCCTGTTGTGTCAAATGAACTCCATCCCAGACGATGCGTTTATCTGGATTTGGACAAACTGGTACATCTGGATCTCCACACCCTTTTCTAAGTGTAAAGTCATAATCACCTCCAGCACCACAGCAAGCTTTTTGCAAAGATTCAATATCAAATCCTATACATTGGGCGCAACCCAAAAAAATTATTCTCCATCAGATTTATTTTATTATTAATATCCTTGAAGTTTATTAGAAGCAGAGAGAGACTCACCAAGAAGTGAAGCATTATGGTAAACGGATTGGAAAGCATTGTAATAATCACCATATGCTACAGCAACTTTAGGATTTTCTTTTCTCAAACCTTCAAGGGCTTGTTTGAGTTGATCATTGTAATATATTGCGAAATCGTTCATTCCCTTCAGGCAATGAAATTCGTCATAAGCTGCAGAATTGTTGGTCTGTAATGCTGTAAGAAAGATTGGTAAACAGCCTATTGGGAAGTTACCAGGGACAACCACTTGGGTAGCACCATAACCAATGATCCTCTGGAACCAATATTATAGACAATTAGGGATCAATAATCAATCAAGTCATTTTGAATGAAAAGAAAAATATAAAAGGAATTTATATTTTGTTTACTAAGAAAACGTACTGTAACAGCATCCTTTATTGCTTTGACAACTTCTGGAACCAGGTTTCTGACCTCCTCAATTGGTTTGCCTTGAACCAATGCAAAGTTAAAATCATTCCCTCCAATTTCTCCAACCATGAATAGGGCTGTTTTAAGCTTCTCAGCACAATCTATTCAACATCAAAAGAAACATTTTTTTTTTTTTTAAGTTGAAAATATGAAGACAATAAATTTGACTTGGTATATTATATATGCTTCAAATGAGAGGCTAACCTTCAGCATTGAGACAGATCCCTCTGAAATACGTGGACATCCAATCCAGTTGAACATTGAGAGAGCTATTAGTAGCTACGACTGAAATATTCTTTTTTACAAGAACCTCTGAGGGCAAAGCAGCTGCACCAGCTACTGCAAAATTCTCCCCATGACTGCCATTAACCAAAGTGTCCCGATCCAGGTAGGGATGGAGGAAAGGAAGTCCAGCTGCTTGAGCTGTGAAATTATAGAACATAACAAAAAAAAATTTAGTATAACATAACTTTGACAGTAATATTGGTTAATAAGGTGGTTCTGAATTCTAACTTATGCAATCAAGTCAAACAAAAGACAAAAATCAACTTGCATAATGCCATAATGTACAAAACTAGTAAAAAATTCATACATAAGAAATAATACTTAGCCGGAAAACACAGAACAGAGGATTTATTCAAGGCTCAAACATGCATGTTGTATAAACTTTATAGTGAGCAATCAATAAGGAAGAAGCATCACAAATTAATCCCCCACCCCACTTATATCTTGTATGATAGTGATAGAACTCAGATATAATCAAAACGGGATTGGGAGAGAAAAATTCTTATATATGTGTCATTGAAACAGTATTGAATGACATTCTAAAGAATCGAGAGAGAGAGAGAGAGAGAGGAAAACATTCTTTCTGAAATATATGGAGCTTGAAAACTTTCTAAACAGTAATGTTTTTGGGCTTCTTTTAAAAACCAACAGCAATTAATAAAAAGAACCCAAAAAAAAAAAAAAAAAAAATGAACAAGTTTGGCCATTATATCCATATATAACCAACACAATATTTTCTGTGTTCTTTTAACAAAATCCAACAAGAAGTAAAAAAAAACAAAAATAAGTAAATAAACATCAACGACAACAAGTTAGATTCTTACCAATATAATCAATCATTAGCATCCCATTGGAGCACCGGCCAGTGGCATTGTTGACAAAGTTTTGGCCATAAGGAAGCCGAGCACAAGTCGAAGTTGGGACCTCACGAATTAAATTGCCAGTGTCAGAAAGCGAGTCCCCGAGTTGATATATTGCATCAAACTTGCAAACCTTAAGGGGCTGAGCATCAATGCAATGAGGAAGAAGAAGAAGAAGAAGAGAGAAAGGAGTACTGAGAGTGAAAAGCAAAGAGAAAACTGCAATGGTGTTAGCCATTGCTCAAGAACAGAATTACTCGGTTATGAAACTATGAAGATTAGAAATGCTAGGCTATGCTAGCTTCTCCCGTCAGAAGAAAAAAAACAAAACAAAAAGAAACAGAAAAAGAAATGCTAGCTTCTGTTAACCTTGATTCTCTAGTTTCAGTGCCGGCTCTGCAAGGTAAGCAATTTATGCTGTTGCCTAAGGCCTCAAGTAAAAAAAAAAGACCCCAAATTTTAATTTAATTAAGCTCAAATATTAGTCATTACGTAAATTTTTTTTTTTTTTTTTATCCGGTAGATAAGTTCCATTCACAATATTTTTCACATTATTTTTACAACAAATTCTAATTAGTAGTTTATTAGAGGCTGTTACTTATTGATAATAAAATAAATAATTTCAGTAGTGAGTTCAAATTAGAACCAATAACAACTTAACAATTAAGATTTGTTGTGAAAAATATTGTAAATATAGCATATCTAAAAAAATGCAGTACACAAAAAATTCACACAATTTTCCACAATAATTGAGTTGACAAATTTTTATTAGTTTTTATCTAGGTCCACCACTAATATTACTCTTTTACTTATCACCATCAATTTACCATATCAACAGGTATGAAAGTTTTGTCAATTTTTTGTATCTATAGACTTTCTAAAAAAAAATCTACATTGTTCATGTTAATTAGTAATAATTTTGCACATAAGACAAGATAGTAGAATTTAAGTCATATTTAAATATATATATATATATATATATAAAATGCCACAATTTTAATTCTCGCCTTAGGCTCCCAAATGCATCAAGCCACCACTGTGTAGTTTTGAATGATATTTTGACTTTATGAATAGTAATTTAGTTAGGGTTTGGTTATTTTGGTACTTTTTTAATTGGACATATCCTTTTGTTTTCAATATACAATGACAAGTGATAGTGAGTTTTAATTTTCACATTTTATTTAATTAGTGGGTGATGTGGCAGTTTTTCATAAAACAAAATGAGATTCCTTTTAAAAATGGATTTGGCTTACTTCTAGTACTTTTTAAATTGGAATCTTCTTTTGTTTTAATGAAAAACTGCCACATTCTCATTAAGTAAATAAAAGATGGAGATTAAAATCCACTACTACTTGTTATTGTGTATTTAAAACAAAATGAGACATTCAGTTAAAAAAGTACTGGAAATAAACCAAACCCTTTTAAAAACCTAATGGGCCAGATAGTTTGCTAATTAATTGGGAATTTCTTTGACCCTTTTTTTAGCAAAAAAATATTTACAAAAAATACTTTTTGTATTTTCGTGTTTATCTTGTTGTTAAGTATTATTTGTTTGACGTTTCTTTGTAAAATTTTGTAAAATGTATTACCAAAAATACTTGATAAAACATTATACAGAAAAAAAAAAAAAGAAAAGAAAAGAAAAAAAGGCATATCTCTCCCTCATTTTGGGAATTTCTTTGACCATTTTTTTAGCAAAAAATATTTACAAAAAATACTTTTTGTATTTTCGTGTTTATCTTGTTGTTAAGTATTATTTGTTTGACAGTAAATTTCTTTGTAAAATGTTTTGCCAAAAACACTAGATAAAACATTACAAAAAAAAAAAAAAAAAGGCTTCTCTATCCCTCATTTTGTGGCTAGATTACCGATTCGATTGTTGGGAGCCAAGGCTGTCAATTCAGTGCATGGGCCACCAATCAAGTTGGGCCTATGATGGCTATCAGGCATCAGTTTTTTTAGTTTAAAAATTCTTAAAGTAAAATGTTATTTTAATCTCTAAATTTTGCCTAAAGTTTGTTTTTTATTCTCAAACTATAAGAGATTCATTTTTAGTCCCTAAATTACTGAAAAGTTTATCTTTTGTCACTAAACTATTAAAAATGTTTTATTTATGTCCTTAAATTTTATTAGAAATTTTTTTTTGTCCCAAAACTATGAAAAAATTACTTTTTTTACCCCTATTTTTGTCTTTAAACTATTGAAAAAACTATTTATAAAGTTTAGGGACAAAAAAATAACTTTTAAAGTTTAGGGATGAAAAATTTTTTTTTTTTTAAAGTTTAGGAATCAAAATAATATTTTACCCAAAATTTTATGTCACACCAAACACTTGAAAATGTTTTGACTAAAAATATTTTCACTAAAAACTTTTTACTTTAAAAAAAAAAATATATATATATATATATATGTATATTTATGATTTTTAAAGCTTCAAAGAGTGTTGAATTCTTCTAAAAAAAATAGTGTTGAATTATGTGAATTTAATCTAATTAATAAATTAGACTTTAATTTTTTCTAAGCAAATTCTAATTATTTTAGATAATTTATTTTCTATATTAATTAGTATTGAGTCGCCACTTGAGTATTTTTAAGAACAAATCAAAAAAACCAAAAATGTATCTTTATTTAATAATAATAATAATAATAATAATAATAATAAAGTTGGGATACATGAATAGCAAAAGACCCTCCAAGCCTAATCTACTCAGTACACCTAAGCCCTCCAAGCTTCTTGCTCCAATAGGGTTACGCCGAACCTTGTCTTCTCTAGCTTACCGAATCTCGCAATCGCCCATTGCATCAACCAAAATGAATTGGTCTCTTCTTAACTACTTCCCAAGCACCAAAAAGCCTTCTCACAAATATGAGTATGGTGAAATAAGGAATTGGCAAATGTACCTCTCAAGAATATAACAATGAAGATGGTAAGAATAGAGGAATTTGGGAAATCAAAAGATGAAGATTGTGGATGAGTCAATCTTGTTTTTCTCTAGGGTTTCTTTCTCAAAATTTTCTTTCGAAACTCTCCACATTTCGTGGGTATAAGGGTATTTATAGTATGGTGTGTATGGAATGCGAAGAGTCAGTTATAACCAAACAGGGTGTTCTGGCGACTCAAGCTCACAACTGGAACGAGTTATGAGTTTGAGTCGCGAGCTAACTGCCTTGCCAAACTGGGGGTTTAGTCCTGTAGTGCAATAGCTGGCATGACCCTTCAGCTCCCCGTGCATGCTTCACACGTGTGCCACCTTTGACAACTCGCCAGTCGCGAGATCCAGTCACGAGGCTTTTCTTGAGTACACATTGTTGAGCTTTTCTTCACACTCTCTCACACACTACCCTTATATGATTCTCACCTAAATACAGGGTTTCTAAATGCTGAACTACAAGAAAATTTGGCTCGGAATAAAGCCAACAAAATTATTGAATAAATTCAACCTTACAATCTCCCATTTTGGCTATTCCATGACAAAACCCTAAAACAAACTCTAGACTTAACATGTGAGTTGGGAATAGTTGAACAAAACTCACTTGCACCTAACTCTAGAATCTGTGAAGCTCTTGAACCATATAGACAAGTATTTCTTGAAAATAATAACACAATACAATCATTGAAAGCAGAAAACTTAAAATGCATATGGAGCAAGCACAATGCGATCAAGCAAAACAGAATGAAACAATAAAGTATGGCTTGACCAAAAATGAACAATCACTATAAATAATGACCACAATGAACATTCACATAAGAAATGAACATCCGGACATGCAAGCTAATAAGCTCAATGCAAAGTATCATTTGCATGTCCAACACTCAACCGATACAACAACACAAGGTAATTGCATCAATGATATAAAATCCAATAAGAGCACAAGAGTGATGTACTTAAAGAAATGCATAACATTAACAAGTACTAAGCTACAAAGCATGGGTGCAAAACACAAATACTGAATAACAACTTAAATATATAAACCAAAGTACCAAAAGTTTTAAACAGTAGCACAATCAAAATATTAAGAGTTATAAAAACTATAAACAAATAAGCTAAAACCAAGACAAAGCCAAAAGTATGTGTGTATGGATCAGTATTTCTCTTTTTAGCTCACACAACTCCCCCTTTCAACATGCACACTTCCTATTCTTGTGTTGCTTTCCCCCTTGCTGTATGCTATCATCCAAACTATGCAATGAGTTTGCTCTCCCCCTTTTCGGCATGGATAGCTAAAGGTTGTCCTCTAGCTTTTGTTGAATGGCATCTACTGTGTCTTAATGGCTGTAAGACACATTTGAACTTGGATGTTGGTGGAGTATAAAACTTTTTCAAATCTGGAAATACGCTAATACAAATCCTCAATCAAAGTGCTTATCCTGTCAGCTTGAGAGCTAGGATTACAGGCTGAGTGCTAGTTGTCTGCAACTCAGGAGTGTGAGGAGATGCTATCTCGGTGTGCATAGGCGTAGCTGAACCATGATCGGATGGAGCGGCATGAGTAAAAGATTCATTCTTAGGTGCTTTAGAAGAGTGACTCTTACTTGCTTGAAGAAATATCATGGATAATGGTTGAAGACATGCCAGTATTTTTCCATCCTTTGGCAGATGAACCCCTTCACGTACCATAATCTTCATGATTAGACTACAAAAAAGAAGGCATGTTCTTGCTGCTGTTCGACCTGCTATTCTCCCTATTAATTAGAAGATGTGAGCAGAAATGTCAATTTGAACTCCAGTTATGAGATCGCATAGAAATTGCGCTCTTCCAAGGTTGATGAATGCAGTGTTCGAGAATGGATAAAGGTTGAAGAACATGATCAATTTGAGAGTCGTCAAATCAGGTGCAAACTTTGCTGTTCCAATGGACGTGCCTTTGGATGAAATCTCATGATCTGGCCCAAGAATTTGGAGAATATCTTGTACCTTAGGAAGTCTATCATCATATGAGTGAGGTCTACAGTTGCCGGTCTATTGATTTGAAGAACCTTCGCAATGTAGTTTGGATTGATGCTGAACTCCTTTCCTCGTACCCAACACTTCAACTCAACTCCGGTGTATCTAGCATTTGAATAGAACTCTTTAACCAATTCATCAATCGAGTCTTCGAAGTTCCCAAACAAATCAACCCAATCTTTTGCTTCAAAAATCCTAGGAATAAATGTTGTTCTCAAGGTATCAAATTTTACAACCCTCTCCACCACAGTAGGAGCATCTTCAAAAATGCTTGAGAAAGTCTGTGAATCAAGAAGAGTCCTGAATCTCTCACTGTTTGAATCTTAAGACGAACGTCGAGTCCGTTTTGAACCAGGGGATGATTGAACATCAATTACAAGCTTTTTTCCTCGAGAGGAATGACGAGACATCTGCAAAATAACATACTCACAGTAGAGAACCAAGTGCAAAACCACAGGACACAAACATAAACTTGATTAGATCCAAGTTAGTCCATGAAATAAATACACATTGTTATTTATAAATACATATCACTCAAACATGATAAATGAACCAAGTATGCAATATTTAAGCATGAGCAACACTGGTGCGTGTGGTGTGCAAATGTGATGAGTGTGCAGGCACAGCTAAGCACAATGTAATCTATGAAATTCACAGAATCACAAGTAACTGTCCTTGAGACAATTTACTATGAGTATGATCTGCACAACATAGCAAAATCATGCTATACTACTAAAAATGAGAAACATACACAAAAACATGTATATCAAGCATCATATTATCAATGTCAACAATATCCATTTAACAAACTCAATAAAAAATATACCCAAACCATATTCGAAACTCAAGTTTTTTAAAACTCATCAAAAACTCAAAATCCAAGAATTTAAGGGTTACAAACATGAAATACTTTGAGAAAAATGGAAAACCCATACCTTTTCTTAAAGTTTGAAGGAGAGAAGATGATGAAAATGGTTGATTTTTGAGTGAAACACGGTGAGTTTGTGAGAGGGAGACAATGAACAGTCACAATGTGCGAGGGAAAATTGAAAAGTTTTTAAAACTACCTTGAAAAAGATCCTCAAAACACAAGACATGCATTTTTCGCGGCTAGATTGAGCCGCGAACAAGTCACCAAAAACCCTTGACACAGAATTTTGAAAAATTGTCTAAGTGTTTTTCACGACTGGAAGTTTCACTCGCAAGTTAGTCACGACGGGAATCGCCCAACTTTCTGAGTAACCCTTGTGACTGGACCTTCCACTCCCGAACAAGTCGCCAAAATGAGTCGCAAGAAATCTAAAAACTAGATTTTTGGAAAAATTCTAAATCTTTTTCGCAACTGGGACTTTGATACGCTAGAGAGTCACAAAAACCTTCTGTGTAAGCTCGCGACTGGGACATGCGACTGGCTTGACTCGCGAGGCAAGTCGCCAAAACAGGGTTGCACAGTTTTTGATATTTTTCAAAATAAAAACACTTTCCAAAAATAATTAAAACACTCAAAAATCTTTTTGTGTTTGATCAACATATAATTAAGCATGTGCAACATATTTAATCAAGTACAATCACACAAATGAATAAGGCATTCATTGAACATAGACATGTGTGATGTGTGTGGGTACCAAAGATGAAATAGTCCTTAGTTTAATGTGAAGTTTCAATGATCAATTCAATCAAGGTATACACAATTAGCACTAGGAAAAGTGACTTATCTCAATTATAGAAATAAGCATACATGACCTCCCACAAAACTTGATAACATTAATATGAAGCTTTTCATTTGGCTCCATGTACATCATAACATTTGATCATTTTGAATCAATACATCTCATTTTGAGATCGATGTCTGAAACTTTGATATTTCAATTTGATGAGCAAGCTTTTGGCTTTTTGGGCATCATACATTTTTCATAAATGTCACTTTCTCTTTTTCCTAGTCAAATACTAGTATATGTGACAGCTTTTGCAGCTCATTATCTCTTTTCATTTTGAGATTTACATTTGTTGAGCTCTTTAAGCAAAAAAAAAAAAAAAAAAAGGTGGGAAGATATATGGGCACAAGTATATGCAAGTTTCAAGATTAACAAAACTATTGACTAATTATTCATGACAAGTTTGAAGATCTATTTACAACAATCACATAAATATCAAGATTTTTCCCACAATGATATGAGTACATAAAGTACAAGCTACGCTTGTAAATGCAAAAAGCCATTAGTACAAAGGTACAAGGCAAAATATGCATGTGACAATACACAATAATGTCGATCAAACTTTTTGGATTTTCTATTTTTTATGTATTTTTGGATTTTTGACACAAAAGAAAGAAAAGATTGTCCAAAAAAAAAAAAACATTAAAGGCAAATAGCAAACGGACACAATTTTCAACACATGTTGAAACGATAACAAAAAGCACACAACCAATCAAAGTCACAAAGCATAGGAAGTATTAATGCATGGACATGTTGTAATGCTTATGCATGAGTACCCTTCTTCACCCACACGACACTTGCATTTGGGGTGATATCCCTAGAGGATTGGGTACCATTGTTTTGACTTTCAAACCTTCTGGTGAAGCTTGTCAAACAGGTAGTGAAAGCATCAGTCATATTTATTACATCCCCCATTATGGGATCACCTTATTGACTTTTTTATTGCTCAGCAGTCTAATTCCCTTTGTCATGTCTTGGTCCTCTCGACCTTTGAGCATTTGAATTCTTCAATGCTTGAAGTTTATGACAATTGGGTCTAGTGTGTCCTGAAATTTCACAATGATGGCAGAAGTGTTAAGTTCTAAGACCTCTTTGTGACTTTGGGAGAGATTTCCCTTTACCCTTAGGTTTGACCACTGATTGGTTAGGAGGCTTAGTAAAAAACCGTTGGTCAGTCACATTTCGCTTCTTTTCCGGCTTCACTTTCTCAACAACTGAAGTTTCTATCACTGGTTCCTTAGCTTTCACAAACTTCATTTCCTTGGATATATTAGCAGTCAAACTGCTCTCTCCGGTGTATCCCAATTCGCTTTTGTCGGAGAATGATTTTTGATGAGCAAGCATTTCATCAAGCTTCTTGGAGAAGATCCGCTTTACTTTAGCATTAGCTTGAACCACCTAAAGCTCAAGAAATTCTATCTTTGAGTAGGCTTTGGTCAGCTCTCCATTTAGTATCTTGACTTCACACTTAGTCTCCTTGTATTGGACTAAAAGACTCTTGTAGTCTTGCTCTGCTCTTTTCATTTTCTTAATGGCTGCGTTAGCCACTTTTGCATATTCACCGGTCTTCTCAAGGGGGAATTGTAGGTCTCTTGCAGTCCATTTGTTCTTTCATCTTCCTTATCATTGGATTCTTTTGCTACTCCCATTGACTCCAATTCAGTGTGCTCACCAAGCTCTTCCACTAGCACACTCAAATCATCCAAAGATTCTATTGGAGCAATGGTCATGAATGTAGAGAAGTTTCCCTCTCCATCACAGCTTCCATCTGAATCTGAATTAGAGGAGTCGGAATCACTAAGAGTAGTGGCATACACCTTGCCCTTCCCTCTCAGATAATTAGGACACTCTTTCTTGAGATGTCCATGTTCATTGCATTCGAAGCATATGATTCCTTGAGAGGATTGATACTCCTTCCCATCTTTCCTCTTGAAGTCCTTTTTCTCCTTTCCGAAACTTGGGAATTTTCCCTTCTTAGCAAATTTTCCATTCTTCTTGAACTTTAAGAACTTTCAAAAATTCTTCACAAGATATGCCACATCTTTCTCGACCTCATCCTCATCTAATGAGTCGTGAGCTTCCACCCTCTCATTAATCATCTTTAGAGTAAGGGATTTGCTCTTCCTTTGTGATGGCAATGACATCTCATAAGTTTGAAGTGAATCAATTAGTTCTTGAACTTTGATATCATCAAAGTCCTTACTCTCTTCAATTGTTGTGACCTTTGCACGGAAACTCTCTGGCAATGATCGAAGGATTTTCCTCGCTATCTTTAAGTCCTCCATCTTTTCACCCAAGTTGAACTTACTGATAACCACCTCATTCAGCTTGCCATAGAATGAGTCGAATGACTCGTCGTCTCTCATTTTCAGCTCTTCGAATCGAGTGGTTAGCATCTGCAACTTAGTCCTTGACTTTCTTCGTGCCTTCATAGGTGGTCTCCAATATTTGCCATGCCTCCTTGCAATTGTTACGTGAGAGATCCTGTGAAACTCATCTAGAGAAACACCACAAAAAATTGCATCTAAAGCTTTATTGTTAGCGTTAGCTGCCGCAAGGGCTACCTTATCCCATTTGGATTTGGCAGCCTCCGGCCTAGTCCATCGAACATCTACCACATCCCAAACAGTTTCATCGATTGAGCATAGGAATGCCCTCATGCGGACGTTCCAAAATGCATAGTTGCTTCCATCAAAATATGGTGGAGCATTGAGAGATTGAGATCAATCCATCTCAATGGGGTCAAGGATCGTACTTAGGTAATTAAACCATAGCAAGTGCACCCACTTTGATACTAATTGAATGTTCAAATAGTGTATAAAACACTTATGAACGTTTAGACCTCCAATTTACAAATTACCAACACAAGCTTATAATCAAACAATGTATGTACAGAATATGAAAATAAGCTAAAACAGAATTGGTAAAACAATCTAAACCAAAAATAACCACAACCACAGCAGCAATTAAAAAGTAAAGATTACGGGAAGAGAGATGCAAACACAAAGACAACACATCGATGTGTTATCGAAGAGGAAACCGAAGTCCTCGGCGAAAAATCTCTCCGCCACCCTCCAAGCGGTCAATAATCCACTAGAGAATAAAGTTGGGATACATGAATAGCAGAAGACCCTCCAAACCTAATTTACCCAGTGCACTTAAGCCCTCAAAGCTTCTTGCTCCAACAGGGTTATGCCGAACCTTGTCTTCTCTAACTTACCGAATCCCGCAATCGCCCATTGCATCAACCAAAATGAATTGGTCCCTTTTTAACTGCTTCCCAAACACCAAAAAGCCTTCTCATAGATGTGGGTATGGTGAGATAAGGATTTGGTTTATGTACCTTTTAAGGATATAACAATGGAGAGGGTAAGAGTAGAGGAATTTGGAGAATCAAAGGATGAAGATTATGGATGAGTCAATCTTGTTTTTCTCTGGGGTTTCTCTCTCAAAATTCTCTCTCGAAAATCTCCACATTTCATGGGTATAAGGGTATTTATAGTATGGTGTGTATGGAATGTGAAGAGTCAGTTACAACCAAACAGGGTGTTCTGGCAACTCGAGCTCGCGATTGGAACGAGTCGTGAGTTTGAGTCACGAGCTAACTGCCTTGCCAGACTGGAGGTTTTGTCCTGTAGTGCAATAGCTAGCTTGACCCTTCAGCTCCCCCTACATGTTTCACATGTGTGCCACCTTTGGTGACTCGCCAGTCGCGAGATCTAGTCACGAGGCTTTTCTTGAGTGCACACTCTTGAGCTTTTCTTCACACTCTCTCACACACTACCCTTACATGATTCTCACCTAAATACAGGGTTTCTAAATGCTGAATTAAAAGCAAATTTGGCACGGAATAAAGCCAACAAAATGATTGAATAAATTCAATCTTACAACCTCTTTTTACATCATACCATAACTAACTTCCAACAACTAAGAAAGAAATAATCAGTATAAAGTTACATCCAAATGCACAAATACATGTTTAACCTTAGCTCATATGATATTCTTTTTGTTTTGTTGTGTTTTGTTTTTTTGTTTTTTTGTTTTTTTTTTTGTTTTCTTTTGTTTTTTTTTTTTTGTTTTTTGTTTTGTTTTGTTTTGTTTTGTTTTGTCTTGTTTTTTTTTTTTTTTTTTTTTTTTTTTTTTTTTTTTTGTGGATACAACATTTTAGTGTAGCATGTAATTTAAATCTCTTGTGATCAAAAAAGGAAACTCATTTTCTTATTCATTTGCACTACCTCTTGGTGAATACAAATTCTTTGTACCATTTTTTATGTTTCGCTTTATATTCCACTAATTACAACTTGCCATGTATTTGTTTAAAACTTTAAATTTCCTTATAAAAATACCAAAGTTTAAAATGAAAAAAAAAAAAAAAAAAAAAAAAAAAACACCACATAATAAGTTGTGATTGGTGAAACATAAAGTGAAATATAAAATGTGGTACAAAGGATTTGTATTCCCTTTTGGTAAGGAGTCTAGTGACAAATCTTCGTGATTGTAACTCTTGGGTTTAAGCTTTGTAAATGTCCAACTTTTCACGCTTACCTTTCATGATTCCTGAACTTCCTCCCTAACAAGAATGGAGGAGATGTGTTGTGGGGAACCTTGGTGGTTGTTGCAATCATGTTCTCATTCATCTTTAGTTACCAAGATAGACTAGGAATTTGAAATTTGAATTCAACGAGGTTGAACAAGCCTTTAGGCCATATGGTTTGGATGGTATAATGGCTAAGAAAATAATGGACATTTCTCAATTTGAAATTTATTGTGGTTTGATCTTTCAATTCAACTAGTCACAAACCCACACGTTGCGTGTGATAATTTTTTTAGGATGGTCACATTAAATATTTTATTAATAATATGATTTTAGTTATTAACCATTGATTTTTCATTAGTTTTTAAGTTAATAAAAACCTTAAATATACCTTTTTTTGCCTTTATACACACACACACACACACACACACACACATATACATATATATAGTGAATCTTTACACATACTTTTAAGAAAACTCTATATATTCCACTTTTTTGGATGCGTAAAATTATAGACGACTGCTCCATAATGATAGTGGCTAATTAATTATATATACATATATATATATATATATATATTAGTTATCTCATTTGTAACGCTTCTTACCATTATCATCTATTTACTAATTGATGATTTGCATAACAAAGATGATAAATGAGAGGTAGCACTGTTCATTTGATTTTTGAAAGTAATAGTGTATGAAAATTATATATATATATATATATATATATATATTATAAATAAAGTTAAATGAAATATCAAAAAATGGATTTTTAAATTTTCTAACTTTATTTCGTATGTAATTTCTACTACTATCAGATAACATCTCTTTTTTATGATTAATATGGTTTCCATAGTTAGAGTTTGATTAGTTTTAAATTTAAATTTAGTATTATGATTGTATTTAATTGTTGATTGTTGATTTAATTTTTTAAATGAATTTAACGGTTTATGTTACTACATTATAAAGTTTTTAATGTTCTCCAAACGGTAATCCTTATTTTATTTTTTACTTCTCCTTACAACCTCTTTGTTTTTCAATCAACGATTACTAATTGACGTCTGGTTTTTTTTTCTTCATCTACTCTTTATTACTTTATATTGGTTTTTTCTATACCATCTTTCTCTCTTCATTGGCAACCTATCGTTTTCCAAAATTTGATGATGATTCTATGACATTAAATATGCATTATTAGTTTTTTTCTTCTTCTTAATTTAGTGTTTCTAACTTGATTTGTTTTGTATTTCACTCTTCCTTTGATGCATTGGGTGTGAGAATGAGTGTTTCCCTAACAATACTCCACTTAATGTGGACAATTTTATTTATTTAATTTAGGCAAAAAATTATATTTTAAATTTTCTAAAATAAAAAAGGAGTGGAAATATAAATAATTTAATGATATATATCGGGGATTTGGCTTAATTTAAATGTTAAATAAAATGATATGAGAAAAAAATAAAATAAAATACATAACAATAAACACTAACTTATCCAAATAATTCTATGTAATATAATAATAGTACATTCTTATATAGAATTTTTAATTATTTATAACACAATATGATAATATTTAACAATCAAAGTCATTAAAAAAAAAAAAAACTTAAAACACAAAACTAAATCCCATCAACCAAAATAGAGTTCTAAAGAATACAAAATTAACTTTATCAAGCTAAAATAGAGATGCAAGAAAAATAAAAATAAAAATCCACCAAAAAATTGAGGGAGAAAGAGTGGGAAATAACCACTTTTTTGAGAGAGAAAATTATGTAAAGAATGGAAGAGTAAATGACAAATTTATACTAAGAGGATGATAATAAAAAGAAACAAAATAAAGGAAGATAAAAGGGAAGAGGAAGAGTGATATTAAGGTAGAATGTTTGGGAAGATGAAAAGTTAAAGAGAAGGAGAAAGGTTGGAGAAAGTGTAAATGTTTAAAAAAGAAAAGAGTACAATTTGATGAGCACAATTTTCTCTTATTAGAATTTAAGTAAAATATTACATTTTTTATTTTCTAAAACAAAAATAGAGAGAAAATATAAATAATTTAATGATAAGGAGGATGTGGTTGAATTTCAATATTGAGTAAAATAGAAGAGAAGAAAAAAATTAGAAGAATTTAAAGATATAACAGTAAACACTAAATTATTCAAATTATGCTATGTAATCGAATACTATTTTATTTTTATCTACTATCTTTAATTTTTTATAATGTAATTGGATAAAATTTAAAAATCAAAGAGCAAAATAATAATAATAATAACTTAAAACCCAAAACTAAATCGTATCAACCTAAATTAGAGTTCTTAAAAATACAAAAATTTATCAACCTAAAGCAGAGATGCAATAAAAAATAAAAATCCACCAAAACATTGAGAGAGAGAGAGAGAGAGAACCTTTTTGTGAGAGAAAACTATGCAAAGAATGGAAAAGAGTGACAAATTTATAGTAAGAGAGAAGGGATAAGAAGAGACAAATAAAGGAAGATGAATAGCAATATTAAAGTAGATGGTAGTGGGGAGATGAAAAGGTAAGGGAAGAAGAAAAGTTGAAGAAAGTGTAAATATTTAAAAAATATGTGAATGTAAAAAAATTATAGGAAAATTGGAAATAAAAAAGAAATATATATAGATGTTAAAACCGACAAAGATGAATATGTAAAGTCAATAATCTATTTATATATATCTATATATATATATATATATATTTGTAAAAAATAGGAATAAATAATAAATAATAATTATGTGGCGAATGATGTGGTGATGAGATGGCGTAACAGGAGCTCAGTAGCAATAAATGTCACGTTTCAGTTTTTAGTAATATATAGATCATTTGATTTTTGCACTCAAAGTGTCGTTTCAATTATTATAAACTCTAATATTCATTATTAAATTCTTGCTCATCTAATGATTCAAATGACATTTTTAACCTTTCTAGGGTGTCAACATAAATTACATATCAATAACTATACCCTAAGTCTCGGTCCCAACACCTTGTATATTGTGTAGGGTTCAATTGTTTGAGTCCATTTGGGATTGTTGTAAAAATTAGAGAATTAGCTGTAAATTTCTCTTCTTCTCTCTCTTTTAACAATAAAGAGCCTTTAACCTAAACTTTGTTAGCATTTGGCATACTATACAGTTATAAAGTGCTTTGAAACTGTTATATATTTAAGAAATGACAAAAAAAGGACACCCTAAAAGTGTTTATGTTTTATTTTAAAAATATTTATTTCCATACTTCATAGTCTCGTCTTTTTTTTTTTTTTTTTTTTGAGAAACTTTCAAATTTATGGTTTCTACTTCTAATGATTGCGCTCTTTATTACAAATCCAAGACTGCATAGTCTAGTCTTGATTGCCCATTATTGCATTTTTTGTTATCCCAAAATGCTTGTCCAATTGAATAGGCAAAAGATCATTGATCTACACTTTCCATAATTTCTAAATTTTATTTTATTTAAATTTAAATTCTTGAAAGCTTATTAGGGCAATTTGAAGATTTTTTTTTTCCACTTTAAGAGACATTTACATTAAGTGATATATATATATATATATTTAAAGGTTAGATTTTCTAAATTGGACAAACACTGTGGAACATGAGAATAATCAAATTTTTTTGAGAGAGTTTCAACCTATGGTGTCCGCTCTTGTTGATAGCTCTTTATCATCAAACCAATACACTAATCGATTTTTGATGTAGGCGAGGATTGAACCCCGAATCTCTTATTTAACCACCAGAGACTTTACAAGTTGAGCTAACTAGAACCCACGAGAATAATCAAATTCAATTAATGGCCAATATATTTAACTGTTATAATAGTTAATAATAGTCAAGGAGAATACCCTACTGACAATGGAAAGTTTTTTTTTTTTCCCAAGAAGAATCTCCTTCAATCCATTATATAGCGATTCATAAAACCATCAATGGCGTCTCTAGGGTTTTATTTTTTTATTTTATTTTTCTAGAGTGGTAATTAAGAAACTTAAATTATACAAAATTTAATCAAAAGAGAAATAGAATATATCGACATCACAAAAAAAAAAAAAAAAAAAAAGCATGCAAATACATGAAGTTTTACAATTTTCTTATACAAATAAAATTTAAAAAAAAAAAAAAAAAAAAAGGAGCAAAAAGTGACTAATAAGAAATTAAGTGGGAACTAAGAATGCAAAGATGAGAATAATAAAGTGAGAAATAGTCTGAAATGATGATAGATAAGATAAAAATGGAGAAAGTGAAAGAGAGCAATGAATGATATATGTTGCGATTGCGAGCCAAACTACTGAGGAGTAAAGTTCCCAGCATCATTGAGGAGCAAAGCTCTCAGCATGTCCTTGAAGAACTCACAGCCACAATCTCTCTTTTGGTACCCATTTTTAGGAAAATGAAATTATAGATTATTGAATTATTTTTATGGCATAGGTTGAACAAGTTACGAATCTGAGTGATTAGGGGTTTTTATTTTTGGTTTTTTAAACGAGCTTTTGTTGAATATTTTTTTTATTTGTTGTTATTTGGCCTAATTTTGTTGTTTTTTGGTCAATTTTTGATTTTATTTGGCCTCATTTTTGTTGTTATTTGAACTTTTTTTTTTTTTTTTTTTTTTTTTTTTAATAAGGAGTTAATTATTACATTTGGGGGCCAGATTATTTTTGTGAGTAATGCTAGAGACAAAACAAAATATCACAACAATTTTAGTATTAGCATACAAAAAAATCCATGTGTGAGTTGGCATGCTAATTTTGGAATGTTATGAAATTATTGCGATATTTTATTGTATCCCTAACATTACTCTTATTTTTATGAGAAGTGCTACGTCTGCAATATTTTCACAACATATCATAGCTGGTTAGTTGTTATTGGTTTAAATTTAAACCTACCACTGAGATTACTTTTTTGCCCCAACAATAGCAATTAATAACAACTTGTCACTTAAGATTTGTTGCGAAAATTTATAGACATAGCATTTATCTATTTTGGTTGAACCCAAATTCTTGAGATTATCAAATTTGGTTGGTTAATATTTTTTTAGGATAGACAACATGTTAATTTAAATATAATTATGTATTACTTTTTTTTTTTTTTTTTTTGCGAGTATAAATTTTTTTTTTTTTTGGGCAAGTTAGGGTGTTTCTGTGACCACCCTATCGACCCCAGAAAACCATTCATGTGGAATAAAATTATATGTCTCATTAAATCATTTTAATAAGTTCATAACTCATTAAAACATGACAACTTTACGTGGGTGGTTGTTTGAATTTGTACTTGCATCTACAACACCCACAAGACTAACCATAAAAACCCTAAGATTGTAGCATCTGCACTACAAGTAGAATTAGAGTTTTTTTTTTTTTTTTTTTTTTTGTATATTCCAAAGCACATTGGTAGTTGAGTCCTATTATAGGTTTGAAAATATTGGGTCATAACTCATAATATCTCTACTGCTGCGTTATACACTTAGTTCTCTTTTTTCTCTCATTAGACAAAACCATATGGAAGCTGAGGATACATAGAAAGGCAAAATATTATTTTGAAAGGCAAAATATGAGAATTGAAAACAAAAACTTAGCCAAACAATTTAACATGGTGTGGGTCGCATGAAAAATGAGTGATGAAAACTTGTTAAACCAAACACCCCCTTAGTTGTTAAGGTGATTCTCTTCAAGAAGAAGTTGTCTGAGTTTACTCAAATTTCAGACAAAAGATGCCCACTGTGTGGAATGAAGACTCCATTTTCTACTAGTTTAACAGATGTAGGCAAATGGAACTTGGTTTGGTCTAGTTCAAACTTGGTCTAAATGACCTCTACCCGAGGCCTCATTAACAACTTAGACACACACCTCAGTAGCCCAAGTATGCAGAATATAGGGATGACTCATTAAGGCATGGGAGATGACCATCATGCTTAATCTCCTCTTAACTGAATTATTTATGTACTTGGACAATGTAAAAATCACAAAGTTCAGAGCAAGACAATCAGAATCAAGAAAAAGAGTTATTAATAGCTTTACTATCACTCTATAAACAACTTTCTATTTGCAACAAGAAAAAGAAAATTTACTCATCTAATCAAAGTAAAGGTAAACAAATAACTCTGATTTGTGTTACAGATACCCCCATTGACAGTCTATGGCTTTATATGCTGCACTTAAGCTCCGAGATAAAATTAAACTCAATTGTATATAGCTTTAATAGAAAAGTGGATTTGATCAATTTCCTTGTTTTAGTGAAGTCATAATGCTCAAAGTGAGTTTAATATTACTACATATAGAAAAACAGTTTACTGAATATCAATGTTGGTCAAACAAAAAGAACTCGAAATAATAAAACTCTGTAAGTAGAAATTTACTACTTATTTGCAATGAAGGTTGGGCAAGATGTCATTGATGAGCCAGTTTGCCATATACTGGTAAGCCTTTTGTGTCAAATGAACTCTATCCCAGATGATGCGTTCATCTGGATTGGGACAAAAGGTTGCACCTGGAGCTCCACACATTTTGATCAAGCTAAAGTCATAATCATCTCCAACACCACAGCAAGATTTTTGCAAAGATGCAGTATCAAATCCTGTCCATTACAATAAATATAAAATTCTATTACTAAATCCCCATCATGTCATGTTATATTAGACTTGTATTGTATTAGAACTTTAAAAGTAGAGAGAGACTCACAAAGAAGTTCAGCTTAACGGTTAACCCATTGGAAAGCATTGTAATAATCCCCATATACTATAACAACATTAGGAAGTTCTTTTCTCAAATCTTCAAGGGCTCTTCTGAGTTGATCATTGTGGTATATTGAGAAATTATTCATTTCCTTCAAGCAGTGAATTCAACACAAGCAGCAGAATTGTTAGTCTTGAATAATGTAAGAGAGATTGGTAAACAGCCTATTGGAAAGTTTCCAGGGACAACACTCGGGTAGCACCAAAACCAATGACCCTCTGGAACTAATATTATATAGAATTATGAATCAATAATCGTAGCAAGCCATTTAATTTGCAAGAAAAAAATAGAAGAAATTTATTTTGTTTACTAAGAAAACTTACTGTTACAGCATCCTTTATTACTTGGACAACTTTTGGAACTATCTCTCTGACCTCCTCAATTGTTTTACATTGAAAAAATGCATAGTTATATTGTTCCTCCAATTTCTCCAACCATGAATATAAGTAGAACTTTTATAAGTAGAACCATATAAGTAGAACTTTTCTACTTACTATACTCTAGCCTCACAAAACTAAACCAACTTAAAATGTGCAATGAAGGTTGGGCAAGATGTCATGGAGGAGCCAGTTAGCCATATACTGGTACGCCTGTTGTGTCAAATGAAGCCCATCCAAGCTGATGCGTTCATCTGGATTTAGACAAACAGGTGCATCTGGATCTCCACAAGCTTTTGTCAAGCTAAAGTCATTATCACCTCTAGCACCACAACATGGTTTTTGCATAGATTCAACATCAAATCCTATCCATTAATTGCACGCAACCCAAAAAAAAAAAAAAGATATTCTCCATCAGATTCAGATATTCTTGAAGTTTGTTAGAAGTGGAGAGAGACTCACCAAGAAGTAGAGCATTACGGAAAACTGATTGGAAAGCATTAGAGCATTAGCATTGGAAAATGCTAATGCTATCCTATTTTGCAATTCTAAAATCTTACAATTATATTATACCATCTCATTTTACAATTCCTCCACATCCCAAAACTCTATTTTTATTAAAATATTATATTTTAATCTTTTTTTATTATTTCTTTCCTAACATCATCAATCACACCACCACCATCTTTTTTTATTAAACTCTATATCATCTATCACCACACCACCACCTCCACGGCTCCACCATCATCAATCACCACACCACCACCAAAATGCTTCAATCTAACTGCTTCAGCCTCCATCATACATTGCCGATCAACCCCGATCAAAACTCACCGGAATCCCATCACCACCAAAACAACCCCGATCATCATCAACAATCAATCAGGTCGCGCCTCCATGGCTCCACCATCATCAATCACCACCAAAACAACCGAAATCCACCGCGCCTCCACCGGGCCCACCAAAATCCCACCGGAACAAAAACCCAGACACTGCCGATCAACCCGATCACAATAGGAGGAAAAAAAAACCCAGATCAACCCCGATCAAAACCCATACACTGCCGCCACTGCCGCCCCTAAATCAACGTTTCCTCCATCCCCGATCAAAACCCAGACACCGCCGATCAACCTCGATCACAACAAGAAAAAAAAAAAAAAAAAAACCCAGATCAAAACCCAGACACCGCCGCCACTGCCGCCCCTAGATCAACGTTTCCTTCATCCCCGATCAAAACCCAGACACCGCTATCACTGCCGTCGCTAGATCAACCCAGCTCAACCCCGATCAAAACCCAGACATCGGCGAGAATCACAGCATCGGCGAGAATCACAGCATCGGCGAGAATCACAACCCAGATCAACGTTTCCTCCACTGTGATGTGTGATGTTGGAAGGAAGATATGGTTTGGGTCTGAAGAGAGGAGAGAACAGATGAGAAAGAGAGAAGAAAGAGAGAGAAGAGAACGTGAATAAATGACAGAGGAGAGAGAGATTCCGAAGGTGAGAGCTTAAAATATTAATTTTTTTTTAGAATACTTGCTACAGTACTATTCAATCTTTAGAATAGTACTGTAGCAGTATTGCAAAATAATTTGCAATACTGAGTTATGGCATTCTCTGATGCAAAGCAATTTAAGGCAAAAAATGCTAAATTCTCCCAAAATATGGCATTAGCATTTTCCAATGCTAATGCTCTAATAATCACCATATACTACAATAACGTTAGGATTTTCTTTTCTCAAATCTTCAAGAGCTTGTTTGAGTTGATCATTGTGATACATTGAGAAACTATTCAATTCCTTTAGGCAGTGAAATTCGTCATGAGCACCAGAATTGTTGGTCTGGAATATTGCAAGATAGATTGGTTAACAGCCTATTGGCAAATTTCCAGGGACAACCACTCGGGTAGCATAACCAATGACCCTCTGGAACCAAAATAATAGAGAATTAGTTATCAATAATCATAGCAAGTCATTTTGGAAGAAAAAAAAATAGAAGGAATTTATTTTGTTTACTAGGAAAACTTACTGTAACAGCATCCTTTATTGCTTGGACAACTTCTGGAACCATGTCTCTGGCCTCCTCAATTGTTTTGCCTTGAAGGAATGCAAAGTTATAATCATTCCCCCCCAATTTCTCCAACCATGAATAGGGCTGCTTAAAGCTTCTTAGCACGATCTATTAAAAAAACAAAAAACAAAAAATAGTTGAAAAACTGTAGATAATAAATTTGACTAGGTATTATATGCTTAATTTAAATGAGGCTAACCTTCAGCATTGTGACAGATCCAATTGAAATATGGGGACATCCAATCGAGTTGAACATTGAGATTGTATTTAGTAGGTGCGAATGAAATATTCCTTTTTGCAAGAACATCTGGGGGCAAAGCAGTAGCTCCAGCCACTGCAAAATTCTCCCCATGATTGCAAATAACCGATGTGTCTTGATCCAAGTAGGGTGGGAGAAAAGGCAGTCCAGCTGCTACAGCTGTGAAATTGTAGAACATAACAAAAAATAAATAAATAAATTAGTAGTTTGACAATAATATTTTTAGGTGGTTCTGAATTCTAACATATGCAATGAAATCAAACAAAGGAATAAAACTAGCTTACATAGTGTACCCAACTAATAAAAAATTCAAAAAATAACAAATAATTCTTATCCGGAAAACACGGAACAAAGGATTCTTCCAAGGCTCAAACGTGCATGTAGCTAGTATAAACTTTATAGTAAGCAATCAACAAGGAAGAAGCATCACAAATTAATCCCCCACCCTACTCAAATTTTGTAGATATAATGATAGAACAGATATAATCAAAACAGGATTGGCCGGGAAAAATTCTTATATATGTGTCATTCAAACGTGTTTTCCTAATGTGGGATGAAGGAAAACAAGTACCATCACAAAATTATGTCATGACCATAATCATGAACACCATCATTATCATAAGCACAACATAATTATAAAATAGCAATATTCCTTCGAAAACAATAATAGCATCCAATCCACACTAACACAAATGACATTCAAAAGAAAGAAAGAAAAAAAAATCTTTCTGAAGTATATGGGGTGGTATAAGAAACAGAGTTTTCAGTTGGTCAAATTGTTGCTTCTTATTCTTTCTTAAAGAACTTCTTCTTATAAGAAATCTATAAAAGGCAAAGTATTTTCTGCGTGTTTTGATAACCAACAGAAACTAAAAAGAACAAAGATATATATATATATATATAATTATATGCAATAAAATTTTTTTCTGTGTACTTTTAAACAATCCAACAGCAACTAAAAAGAACAAATAAATAAACATCGACGACAACATGTTTGATTCTTACCAAAATAATCAATCATTAGCCACCCATTGGAGCACGGCCAGTGGCATTGTTGAAAAAGGTTTCGCCATAAGGAAGCCGAGCAAAAGGCGAAGCTGGGTCCTCATGAATAAAATTGCCAGTGTCAGAGATCGAGTCCCCCAGTTGATATATTGCATCAAACATGCAAACCTCAAGGGAATGAGCATCAATGCAATGTGGAAGAAGAAGAAGAAGAAGAAGAAGAAGAAGAAGAGAGAAAGAAGTGAGAGTGAAGAGCAAAGAGAAAACTGCATTGGTATTAGCCATTGCTCAAGAGTCAAGACAGAAGCACTCAGTTTACTTATGGAAGTTATGGTTTATGAAACTATGAAATACAAGCACCTTGTGCGAGGAGTTACCTGAGACTACTTGTAAAGAAAATAGTAATCTGATATAATTTGCAAACCCCAATCCAATCTGATTTGGGACTTATCATTTATAGAGTTATACAACTATACAAATTCAAATACAAAGGAAGTTCAAAATATAGATAACTCTACCCTATCCTATCTTATCATATCTCAATCTAAAACTCTTTTACAATTCAAATCAAAAACTGAAATATCTATCTACAGCTTCTACACGAATCAGATTCAAATTTGAATTTATGCAGCTACATTACAGCTACACGCCACCCTTAGTTTGTGCTGTCAACCTTATCCTTAACACTCCCCCGCAAGCTCAACCGTGCTGGAAGAACGTTGAGATTGGTCCGAAGCATAGCAAACCGAGAAGAAGATAGGGCCTTTTTAAAAATATCAGCTAAGTGATCTTTGCTAGACAGAAAGCGAGCCACAAGAGAACCATCACCAACCATATCTCGAACAAAATGGAAATCAATCTCAACAGGCTTTGTATGAGAATGGAAAACTGGATTTGACGACGAATAAGTGGCACCAATATTGTCACACCATAGCACTGGAGAGCAAGTAGCAGGGGCACCAAGCTCAAAAAGAAGAGCGCACAGCCACTTAGTTTCTGCAGCAGCATTAACAAGAGCTTTATATTCCTCCTCTGTACTAGACCGAGCTGGTCTGGGATCTGAATATGATTCCTTTGTTACATCTGTGACCACAAGAGTGGATCCTCTCACCGTTGATTAATTATATGGGCATCTGTTAGCTCATGAATTGCGGCTTGAACATCAACAGCCAACTGTTGACCTTCAACTTGCCGGAGCAAATTTTGCAGCAGGACGTGGGAACTCCCGCGGTGGTCGTGGCGGTGGCAGTTCTTTTCGATCAGGCCGTGGGTCTTCCTCCAGCACTCAGATAAATTCTCGAGGCCGTGGGCGTGGAAATTATGGTATAAGAAATGCTAGTTTCTGTTAACTGTGATTCACTAGTTTGGAATGATATTAGAGCCTATTTGGCATCTTCTGGTTTTACCTTCTAACTACAGTATTTTAAAACTTTACATTTTTTATATTTTTTTTTTTAAAATTATTTTTACATGTAAATATACACACTTTTAACAAAATATTTTTAACAAAAAACTAAATAAACTATTTCCAAATTATCATTAAACTTTCTAAAATAGTAATTTTAGTTAAAGTTAAACCCAACAATATACTACTCTCTCCATCCCCCCTCCCCCCTTTTTTTTCTTTCTATTTTATTTGGGCACACCACCCTATTATACACAAAGTATACCCAATTCACTTTTTGAACTAAAATAGTGACTACAAGGCATTATTTTAGTTCAAAAAATAATTTGAACCGAAACAGTAATTATAAGACATGATTTCATTTCAAAAAATAATTTATGTGCACTATGTTTTCAACAAATGTATAAACTAACAATTAGCCATTTTATTTTGAAATGTTCTAAAATATAGTCGACTTTGAAAAGTCAATGAAGAAAATTTTGGTGTGACATAAAAATTTTTATGTCACACCAAACCGTTGAAAACATTTTAATTAAAAATATTTACATTTAAAATATGAAAAATCATATTATTTATTTATTTTCTAATATCAAATGAAAGTCAAGCTTTTGAAAGCTCACACCTTTTTATGTCATTATTCTAATATAAATAAATGTAGTGTTGAATTAGGTTAATTTAAACTAATTATTTAATTAGATTTTAGTTTTTAAAAAACAAATTATAATTAGTTAGATCATTTATTTTGATTAGTGTGGATTTGCTAATTGACTATTTTTAGCAACAAATCAAGAAAAGCAAAAATATATCTTTATTTCATTAAAAAAAAAATCACACTATTCAATAAAAATATGAAAATTACATCACATATCTTAATTATACAATCTTTTTAAAAAAATACATTGCCTTAATTTTTAGTTACAATCTAAGAAAAAAGAAGGTTACATGGAAGTTAAGAAAACTATTATAAACCCTTGGTCTAAACTTGGAAGCTAAGTGGTAAGGCAGAAAGGTATTAGTCATTCATCTTGTCCAATCCAAATATTGGTATCCTAGGTATCCTAGGAATTAATTGCCAATTTTGTTTTCATCCCACTATCAAATAATTTCATAAATGGCATGTCAAACACGAGAAAATAAATTAATAAATAATGTTAAAGACTGAATTATATTGTATTGAATTATATGTAATACTGTACACTGGTATGTCTATATAAACAATAAAGGTGTGATACAAGTAATTAAAGTTCCTTGGTCCTATAGCTTGTTGGGCTTGTACTAAGTTACTAACAGCTCCTCTCAAACTCATGTTAAGTGAAGTAAGACCAACTAAAATTTGGAGACTAATTTACGAAGCGACTTGGTACTGGAGGAGACTTGATGAAGATATCAAGTAATTGACCTTGTAAGGACTAAGAGCAACCACATCAGTCTGTCTAAAAAATTCCGTTTATTTTACATTAAAAACCTACTTTTTCTATTTTATACTACCACATTTTCAAAACACCTACATCAGTTAATCTATTTTACATATCCATTCTAATTAAATAATAATATTTTTTATTTTTTATTATTATTTATTAATACCCATTCGCTCTCATAATTCATAAACATCCACAACATCAGCTCTCTCACTTCCTCTCAAAAAAAAAAAAAAAAAAAAAAAAAACATCAGCTCTCTCTCTTTTCCTCACTCACTTCCTCACAACCGCCTCACCCAGCCCGCCTTCGCCGCCGATTCAGCTCGCTGTTGATCCAGCTCTCCGTCGATCCAGCTAGCTGCCGATGCCCTCCGTCGATTTGCCCTCCCTCTTTCCTTCACCCCACCCTCTCTTCCTCCACCATCGATCCTTCGCCTCCCACCCCCAACCGATGACAGCAATGGAAGATCTGGCGGATCGGGTGGCAATAGATCCGGCTCCGTTGGGCATTTCATGTGAGTTTTCCGTTGAGTATAGTTTGGGCTGGGTTTTCCAATGGGGTTGTACTGTTTTTGGGTTGGGTTTACCAATGAGTTTTGATTGATTTTGAGTTGGGTTTTCAGAAGGTTTGTCTTGATTTTGAGTTGGATTTTCTAATTGCTTTTTCGTTGATTTTGGGTTAATTTTCTATTGATTTTGGTCTAGTTCTCTATGCTACGTTGTGGTGTTTAGTGGTGGCACTGGGTTTGGTGGTTGGGTGGTTATTCTGGTGTGCTAGGTTGTTGTAAATGTTGGGGAAGAGAAGGAGTTTGACAGAGGGGAGAGAAAAAAGAATTAAAAAATCGTTTACACGGTGAACAATAACCGTGTATATATATGCACGGTTACTGTTCATTTGCAAGACGATTATGTATATTTAGACATTTTTACACAAATTGATGTGGAAGGTTTTTGGGATAAAATGTGTAAATTGTAGCACTTTCTATATTTTAGAAGAGTATCCACGAGCTAGTGTGGATGCTCTAAGGGGACATATCGTAATTGGTGGCTTACGATAAAAAGTAGAAAATTCATTATTAGTCCACAAGGTGTAAAGATCAAATATGGAAAAGATAAGCCTAAACTTGCAAATCTTTTTCAAGATAAGCCTAAACATGCAAATCTTATCATAATGATCAATGAGTATCATGTTTGACACACTCTTTAAAAATAAGCTCATGGATTGCTAAATTAAGACCAAATCTATGTCATGCATGGATTAATGTAATTCAAGATATCATATCTCATCTCACACAATCAAGTTTTCAAAAATATTTATTCTATTTGCCATCAATTTTTTCTTTAATTTTGGTTTATTTGCTTATGTGAAAATTTTTAAAGCCTTGTTTTAAATCATACCATTACTACCTCCCAACAACTAAGAAATAAACAATCAGTATTAGTTGCAACCAAATGCACAAATATACGTTTAACCCTAACTAATGCAATATTCTTGGATCTTCGAGATTGTAATTCTTGGGTTTAAGCATTTATAAATGTCCAGCTTTTCACTTACTTTCACGATCCATGAACTTCCTCCCCACGTGGAATGGAGGAGACGTGTTTTGGAGTGCATTGGTGGCTATTGCAAACATGTGCTTAGGGATGGCCAAACTCATAGGGTCACGGGTATCCTACCTGATTCGACCGGAAAATTCCGAGTAATACTGGTTCATCATGGGTAAAAGGTTATTGGGCTGGATTTGGATATTAACCAAAATTTCTGGGTCGGATTTGGATATTACATGAAATCGACCTGTATTATATCCCTTGGGTGGATTTTTTACGTTCACGTTAGGTGATTTTTGAGTTGCCTAGATAGACTAGAAATTTGAACATTGAATTCAATAAGGTTGAACAAGCCTTTGGGCCATATGGTTTGGATGGTATAATGGCTATAAGAAAAGAATTAAAATTTTTGTGGTGTTGGGCTATGATGCTGAAAGTGCACAACGGTTGATAAATTTTGATGCATTGGTATTCTTATTTGCAATGAGGGATGAATGATGGATTCTTTGATGGTGTTTGGAAGGTTTTTTGATGAGGGACATGAAGAGGGGTAGAGGTAGAGGGGTCTCTCTCTATTCAGCGAAAAAGAAGAAGAGGAGTCTCTCTCTCTAAATTGCATGGCTGTTGGGAAAGTTTCTTTCACAAATGTGGATGAATTCTCTTTCTAGTGAATTAGATCATAATTTTCAACCAAAACACCCATTAATGAGTTGAGTTTCTCCTCTTTTTAATGAGAAAAGGTCTTTGGGTCTTACAAATCTATTAGGATTCTTTCCTTTAATGTTATCTAAAGTAAATTTTCCTCCCAAAATGATAGCATAAGAGAAACAATCAGAAAAACGAGAAAAAATTACAAAAATTCAACATCTAAGCATCAGATTGCCGAATTATAGAGGTTTTAATGTTTTATGCGTTGATCGGAACTTCAGCTTTTGGTCAAAGGTGTTTTGGTGAAATGTCAATTCAACACCTTTAAATTTTGTTGGTTTTATGATCATTTAATCTTTGAGAACATGTTTCTAAAGAATGATGATGGTTTTAGTGTTTAAGCCAAGGGAGTCAATCTCGTATCGAAAGTTGTACCGATTTGACCAATGGAACAATATATTTTGGTACCGATTAATACTGATGTATCACTTTAAGTTTATCGCTATTTTTTATATTTATAAATATATATATATATATTATAATAAAAATAAAAATTTACCATAAAACGTTACCTCAATTCAAAACAAATTATTCATAATTTTAGACTTTAGACTATAGCATACTAAGAAAATAAATAATATTAATAAGTTAATGCAAATAAGTTACCATTCTACATTTACAAAAATTCAAATTACAAAAAAAAAAAAAAAGAAAAAAAAAATGCTTATTTCTATACCGTTCGGTACACCTGGTACCGGCTGAAACACCAGAAATCGGCCTGTACAATCAATACACGGCCAGTACAGCCAGTATTTAAACCAATATGAAACATTGATGTTTCAGTACCGGTGCACGTACCAGTATAGTACATACTGGCAGTACCAGCCAGTACAGTATGGTATCGACCACTTTGGTTTAAGCGGAAGATTTATTTTTGGTCTACATCTTGAACCCTATTTTCTTCCATTTTGATTTTTTTTTTTTTCCCTCTCAATTTTGTTATAAGATTTGGGGAAGTAGAGGAGTTTTGGACTTGATCTTCTTCCACTTTATATATGATCAAATTATTCTATGGAATAATTAGAGTTTTTAAATTCTAATTAATTATTTTTTAGGAAGATAATTGACCATTTGGCTAAAAACAACAATTATTCATTAGAATTATCTTGTGCATTTTCGTGTATTGCTGTCTTTAAGATTAAACCAATGAAATTATGAAACATAACTAACTACAACTATTTAAAAAAAAAAAAAAAAACCAATCATAATTAATGAGCACATGCATCTTGTCCTAAATTTGAAGAATTTATTTTGTTCATTGAAATTTATTGTGGTTTGATTTTTCAATTCTACGCTTCAATTTTTGTATTGAAAGTGACGTTTCAATTATTATAAGCTCTGAGCCTTTGGTGTTCAGGATTAAACTCTTGCTCATCTAATGATTCAAATGACATTTTTAACCTTTCTAGATAAAATTACCCTTGGACGATGAATCGACACCTGGCTGCAAAATGGGGTGTCAAAACAAATTACACATCAATAACTATACCCTAAGTCCCTCTCCTAACAACCTGTAGATTGTGTTCGGTTTGACTGTTTGAGTCCATTTAGAATTGTTGTAAAAATTAGAGATTTAGCTAAATTTCAAGAATGTATTTTGTTCATTAAAATTTATCGAGGTTTGATTTTTCAATTCTAGACTCCAATTTTGTACTAAAAATGATGTTTCAATTATTATAAACTCTAAGTCTCTGATGTTCGGAATTAAACTCTTGCTCATCTAATGATTCGAATGACATTTTTAACCTTTCTAGATAAAATTACCCTTGGACCATGAATCGACTCTTGGCTGCAAAATGGGATACTGTCAACACAAATTACATATCAATAACTATACCCTAAGTCCCTCTCCCAATAACCTTTAGATTGTGTTCAGTTTGATTATTTGAGCTCATTTAGAAATTTTGTAAAAATTAGAGATTTAGTTGTAATTTTCTTCTTCTTCTTCTTCTTCTTCTTCTCCTTCTTCTCTCTCTCTCTCTCTCTCTCTCTCTCTCTCTCTCTCTCTCTCTCTCTCTCTCTCAATAAGGAGCCTTTAACTTAAAATGTTGTTAGCATTTGGCATGCTATACAGTTATAAAGTGCATTGAAATTGTTATACATATGAGAAATGATAAAAGAGGACACTGTAAAAGTGTTTTTGTTTTGTTTTACAAATATTTATTTTCATACTCCATAATCTCATCTTGATTGTCCATTATTTCATTTTTTTTGTTATCCCAAAATGCTTGTCCAATTGAATAGGTTGATCTATTGACTTCTCAAAAATTTTAAACTTTCACTTTATTCAAATTTAAATTCTTGAAAGCTTATAAGGGGAATTTTTAAGATGTAAGACACTTACATATAGTGATATATATATATATATATATATGTATATTTTTTTTTTAAAGTTAGATTTTTTAATTTGGAAAAACATTGTGGAACATGGGAATAATTAAATTCAAATAATTCAATATATTTAACTATTATAATCTATATATATATATATATCTAAATGCTGAAGCATAGCATTTATTGTTGTTACATTCCAGTTGAGCCACATCAGCGTTCACGTCATAATCATTTTTTTTATCCAATTTTCCTATAATTTTTTTTTAACATTTACCTTCTTTTTTTTTTTTTTAATATGTACACTTTCTCTAACCTTTCTCTATCCCTTACTTTTTTATCACCATACTACCCTCTAACTTAATATCACTTTTCATCTACCTACTACCCTCTACCTTATCTTTTCATCTCCTCACTACCATCTACCTTAATATCACTCTTCATCTTTACTCTCATCTTCCTTCTTTCTTTTTTTTTTTTTTTTTTTTTTTGTCCTTTCTTATTCACAAACTCTTACTATAAATTTGTCATTCTCTCTTCCATTCTTTACATATTTTTCCCTCACAAAAAATGTTTTTCTCTCTCTCTCTCTCAATTTTTTGATGAATTTTGTTAGATTTTAAAGAATTATGAACTAATGTATTAGAACTTCATTTTGTAATGTTGGCAAACCATGATCAAAACGTTTTAGTCTTGTTTAGACTTGCTTAAAGTGTAGTTATATGTAAAGTTGGAATCGATTGTTCTGCAGGATTTACTGTGTAAATCTGCCTGGCTCGATCGATCAAAAGTCGTGCAGATTGTTTTTTTGCAGAATTTTCCAACTCAACCCAAGCCCGTTTGACGTGTAGATTTTTATGTTTTGTTTTAAGTATAAAAGGGAAAACCCTAGCCACGTTTTAAGGTTTCTCTTTATGCTGTGTGTGTGAATCTTTTGTGAGTTCTAGAAATGTTTGTCTTCACACATATTTAGGGTTATCAAGGATCAAAACTATGTCAAGAACTTGGTGATCAATTCAGTTGTAGATTCAACAGCTTAAAGATACACAAGCAGGAGTGCTTGTACTTACTGGGAATCCAAGAAAGAAGTAGTCCACGGACTCAGGGCTATCACGTGGTCATGGTAGTAAGTTTCCTATTTGAGGTAGCAATAGGATGTTAGTGGTCTAAGTCGCTATTATGTAAACTTTAATTCTTTCATAGTAGATTCGGTTTACTTTGAGGATAGCTAGGTTAAATCCTCCCCGGGTTTTTTATCAGTTTGGTTTTCTTGAGTCATCATATCCTTATGTTTTTTATTTTCCGTACTTTACATTAATATGATATATTTGTGTTAACCTAGATCTGATAATTTGACTAAGTAATCACTTAGCTAATTAACTAGGTTAATCTGGTTGTGTTTTAAGGGGTCTAAAAACAAATAAGTGGTATCAGAATGGATTGCTCTTTTGTTGTAGATCTTTTGATCTAAAAGCTGATCCTTGACCTCGGTTGTCATGGAACACAGACACTCTCTTGTTATTCCACCTCATTTTGATGGGAATAATTATGCTTATTGGAAAGTAAGGATGAAAGCATTCCTGAAATCTATTGATGCGAGAATTTGAAACTCCGTTGAATACGGATGGGAGAAGCCCACTACTCTTATGAGTGAGTAGCAAACTTCTCAGAAAGAAGCAATCGCTTTTAATAGCAAAGCTATGAATGCTATATTTAATACTGTTTCTATGGAGGAATTTAAAAGAATCTCTAATATTGAGGTTGCTCATACTGCTTGGAATATCTTCCAGACTGTGCATGAAGGCACAAAGGCAGTTAAAATCAAGAAGTTGTAACAATTAACTACTAGATTTGAAAGTATTAGGATGTCTGATGATGAATCTTTTGATGAATTCTATACTAAGCTTAATGATATTGTTAATTCTACATATAATTTGGGTGAAATATATGATCAATCTAAAATTGTTAGGAAGATTCTTAGATCTTTGACGGAGGATTTTAGATCCAAAGTGACTGCCATCACTGAAAGCAAGGATATAGACTCCATCCCTATTGATGAACTTGTAGGATCTTTTCAGTCTTATGAGTTGGATCTACCTAAGACTAGCAAATTCAAATCAATAGCTCTTAAGTCGATTGATGATGTTGATGTGAATGGATTTGATGATGAGCTCTCTGCTACAGAGATTGTCTATCTTGCCAAGAACTTTAGAAACTTTCTTAGGAATAACAACAGAAGGGTAAGAGGTAAGAACAATGTTGAACCTAGAAATTTTAGGAGGAATTATCCGACTAAGGTGAACAACACTGAAAAACCTAAAGGGGAAATTGGTCAACCTTCTAACAATTCTATGGGCCAACAATGTTTTTGGTGTCAAAGGTATGGTCATGTGAAATCTAAATGTTCAACATTCTTGAGGTCTAAGGGTAAGGATATGGCTATAACCCTAGTGATGATGAAGTTTCTGACAATGAATCTGGTAGTGATGAGGATGAAAACTTCATTACTTTCACTGCTATTGCTGTAGTTGATAAAAGTATTGTTGTTGAGGAGAACCCTTCTGATGGGGAACTCTTTAATCGAGGATGCAGATTTACAAGAAACCTACAATAAATTTTGCAAAGTTGCTACAAAGGATGCTATGAGTGTTGATCCAGGCTTAAAGAAAATTGTATCTCTTCAACTTGAAAAGAAAATTTTGCTTGTGAAACTGTTTGATGCTAATGAATTGTTGAATAATGTGAAGACTGAGAACATGCTTTTGCTTGATAAAGTTAAGAATATGGAACTTGAATTATCCGTTGCTAGAGAATAATATAATAGGTCTGCAAGCTCTAAACTTGATTACATGCAGAGTGTTCAAAAGTCTCCATCTGACAAAACTGGCTTAGATTTTGTAGAAAGCATCTCTGTGCCTGAACCCCATTCCATAAACTTTATTCCTTCTTCTAAGCCCCCTGTGAGTGAGAATGTCAAACCTGCTGAAGTTACACCTCCAAGGAAAATTAGAGTTGATCTCCAAGAGTCTAAACCTAAGACTCCAAATCCTCCTAAGGCAAGATGCTTGATAAGCCTGCATGGGTCTGTCATTTTTGTGAAAAATCTAGGCACATTCATCCAAACTGTTTCAAGTTACAAGTTGCTAAGCGAGCAAAAAAGCCAAAAGTACATGTGCCTCAAGTACAAGATTCTATGGTATTTATTGGTGAATTGGTAAAGGCTCTAAACATTTATTTCAATCCTGAAGTTGGTTATCATTCTAATGTGAACAAGAACTCCAATGCTAGAGTTGCATCTAAAAAACTTTGGATGCAAAAGGCTCAATCTAATTGAGTCCTTCTGACATAGTCCTTGTGCTTCATCGCTCTAATATTTGTTACCATTCTTCTTGTTGTTTTTGTTTTCTTTGTTTTTCTAGGATTTGCATTGCATAACATTCATGCATTTCATTCCAGGATTTATAAAAAAATAAAAATAAAAATAAAATAAAATAAAAAAGCCAAATGTGTTTTGCATTATTTTTCTTGGTTTTGAAATCAAGGTTGGCCAATTTATTTTTGCATAACATGTTTGTGTACCTTTCTTAGCTTTGATGAGCTTATTTATTGCACTTTACTAGTTTGAGCTTTGTAGTGCATGTTGTGTGAGAGTTGTTTATAGTTTTTGATCACATGATCTTGATCTTGAAGTCACATGCTTTTGATTGTTGGACTTGAACTTTTTGAGAAATGCATAAATAACTATCTCACTACTATTTACTAGTCAATCATGAACATCTTAGTGCATATCGTAAGATTTTATGCTTGAAAAAGTGTAGCACATGCACAAAAAGAACATAAGATCTAGCCTCGATTCAAATGCTAAAATGGGTATGTACATTATTGGGCTATAATAACTTTAAATCAAATAAAATTGGTGTGTACATTATCCTAGCTATCTTTAATAAGTTTCTGATCAACTAAAATTGGTGTGTACAATATGAGGCAAATCAAGAAACATACATGATTGCAAGCTTTTATTCTAGGAAATGTGAGAGTTATATGATGTAACTCTTTAGGTGATAGTCTCTTTCAAATCTATGTGATGAATTTTGTAGAAATTGTGGTTGTTACTGTTCACATATCATCTCACATGTATCTCAAGTTTTTGCTAGTTGCACACATTAAATAAGTTACTCTTTGCTAAACTATGTACATGGTATTGTGTGTGATTTTGGTTTGGCCAACCAAGTTTAAAAATTCTTTGAGTTTTATGCAAAACATGTTTGAAGTTTGAGAATTAAGGATAATTGATTACAAATCTTATTTTTGGGAAATCTGGGTTCAATACAAATGTTTTTGAAAAGCATTTCATCTCATTCTCATGTATTTTATTCATAAAATACTATGCTTTAAAGAGTTTCTACATAAAATTGCTTTGTTTTTCAAAAAATTGATTTTTCTAGAATTTTAATCGATCGAACATGTTTCTCGACCGATCGAAATTGCGATTAAAAATTGGGTTTGGTTCTGTTTGTTTCGATCAGTACTCGATCGCTGTTGGATCAATTGAAGGCATTTTTGATTGATCAAATCTAAATTTCGATCAATCGAAAATCATATAGAGTTTTTTAAAAACTTTGAGTTTTCACGTGTTCATCACTTTTTCAAAAATTTTCAAACTCTATTCTCTCTCTCTTCGATCGGTCAAGGTGTCCAAGCTAATTTTTGTCGTTTTCCTCCGATTCTTTTACAAGGTTTTTGTCATCTAAGGCCGGTGAAACCCTTTTGCCCCTCCTTTTTCATTTATTTTCATGTTTCATGCATATTTTTCATGCATTTAAGGGTGATTTTCGAACCTAAGAAAATTGGGGATTTTGTTGATTTAAGCCTTTTCTTTAGAAATTGATCAATGGGTTTTTGTTGTGGGACAATATAAAACTGATCTTTGTGCATTAATTTGATCAATTTGATGATTTGGGAAAAATTGAAAATTCTAAGGCTTGAAACTACCAAATTTGGGGTTTTTGTTCAATTGAGCTTAATTTGATGAAATTGGCTTATTAGATTGATTGATTTGATCATTATTTTATGTTATCTATCTTGTGTAATGATCAATTTGGTCAATTTGTTGGATTTTTGAAAGTGAGTTTTTCAAAATTTGAGGTTTTTGTTATAAAATCTATGATCAAGCCAATTTTGTGATTTTAAAGTAAAATTGAACTTATTCTCATTGCACTTGGTTTTTCTGTTTTTTCTTCTCTGTCTCTTTTGTGACTGTCCTTCTGCTCTTTAGCATTATGTCTAGGAAGACTAGAGCTAATAGGAAATCCTCTTCCTCTTCTTCTGCCCCAATATTTGATAGTGAAAGATTTCTGAGTGAGAAAAACCAGGAAGCATATATAAAGCATGAGTGGGGCGCGTACTTAGGCGATGTGGGACTAAGGTTAAAGCACTACAAGGTTACTACGCCCTTGGTGTGATCTTGAACTCTCACCCCTTTGTAACAAAACCTAGCGGGCTTGCCTCCCCAAAGAGGACAAACAGCTGCAGGGGCTGAAACAATTCTCCCCTACAAAATTGTACTCATTTTTTTTAACATTTACACTTTTTTCAACATTTCTCATTCCTTTCACATTTTCATTGCCCCATTACTATTTACCTAAATATCACTCTTCATCTTTTCCTTTATCGTCATTATTTATTTTGTTTCTTCTTATTCTTATCATCTTATTATAAAATTTTCATTGTCTTTTCTATTCTATATTTCTATACATAATTTTTCCTCACAAAAAATGTTATTTCTCTCTCTCTCAATTTTTTGGTGGATTCTTTATTTTTCTTGCATCTCTACTTTAGGTTATTAATTTTTTGTATTTTTAAGAACTCTACTTTGAGTTGATGTAATTTAGTTTTGTGTTTTAAGTTTTTTTTTTCTTTTTTGTTCTCTTCGATTGTTAAATGTTAACTTATTGCATTATAAATAATATTATATTATTCTATTACATAGTATAATTTGGATAATTTTACCACATAAGAATTTTACATGAGTTACTAAACAAAAGTAAAACAACAACAACCACAACAACAATAACAACAACAATAATAATAATATATTTATGAGATAACTTTAAAAAAATTATTACGCGCAATGATAATAGACAAGGAACTAGATTCTAATGATAATAGACATTTTTTTTTTCTAAGAAAGAAACTCCTACCACCCATTATTTAGCGATTTATAAAATCATTCCCGCAAATTTAATAAATCAATTTAATAAGTTCATAACTCATTTAATAGGTCACCTGACAAAACTTTACCTAGGTAGTACTTGCATCTACAAGTACATTGGTAATTGGGTCATAATATAATATCTATAATTCTGTGTTTTACTCTTTGTTCTCTTTTTTCTCTTTAGACAAACCCGTGGAAGCCGAGAATACATAGAAGACAACATTATTTTGGAGTTGGGACTTGGGAGTATTAGTTGTTAAGGTGCTTCCCTTCAAGAAGAAGAAAGATGCCCACTTTGTAGAATGAAGACTCGGTTTCCTTTAGTTTAAAAAATGTAGGCAAAGGGAACTAGGTTTGGTCTAGTTCAAACTTGGTCTAAAAGACCTCTACCTCAGGCCTCATTAGCAACTTAGGCACACACCTCAGCTGCCCAAGTATGCAGAATATAAGGATGACTCATTAAGGCATGGGAGAGGACCCTCATGCATAATCTCCTCTTAACTGAATGATCCATGTATTTGAACAATGTAAAAATTACAAAGTTCAGAGCAAGAAAATAAGAATCAATAAAAAGAAATAGAGTTATTAATAGCTTTCCCTTCATTCTATAAACAACTTGCTATTTTGCAACAAGAAAAAGAAAATTTAATCATCTAATCAAAGCAAAGATAAGCAAATAAATCTGATTTCTGTTACAGATACCCTCATTAGCAGTCTATGGCTTTATATGCTGCACTTAGCTCTGAGATAAAATTAAACTCAATTGAATATAGCCTTAATAGGAAAAGTGGTTTGATTAATTTCCCTGTTTTATTAAAGTCACAATGCTCGAAGTGAGTTTGATATTACTACATATAGAAAATCGCTTAATTGGATATCAATGTTAATTGAACAAAAAAAAAAAAAAAAAAAAACTCAAATAATAGAACTCTAGAAGTAGAAATTTTCTATTTATTTGCAATGAAGGTTGGGCAAGATGTCATTGATGAGCCAGTTTGCCATATACTGGTAAGCCTTTTGTGTCAAATGAACTCCATCCCAGCTGATGCGTTCATCTGGATTGGGACAAACAGTTACACCTGGAGCTCCACACATTTTTATCAAGCTAAAGTCATAATCACCTCCAACACCACAGCAAAATTTTTTCAAAGATGCAGCAATAAATATGAAATTCTATAAAATTCTTTTACTAAACCCCCATCATGTCATGTTAAATTAGCCTTGTAGTGTATTATAACTTTAGAAGTAGAGAGACACTCACCAAGAAGTTCAGTGTGACGGTAAACCCATTGGAAAGCATTGTAATAATCACCATAAACTATAACGACATTAGGAATTTCTTTTCTCAAATCTTCAAGGGCTCTTTTGAGTTGATCATTGTGGTATGTTGAGAAATTATTCAATCCCTTTAGGCAATGAAACTCATCATAAGCAGCAGGATTGTTGGTTTGGAATAATGTAAGATAGATTGGAAAGCAGCCTATTGGGAAGTTTCCAGGTACAACCACTCGGGTAGCACCATAACCAACAACCCTCTAGAACCAATATAATGGAGAATAATGAATCAAATTAATCAATAATCATAACAAACCATTTTGCAAGAAAAAATAGATGAAATTTATTTTGCTTACTGAGAAAACTTACGGTTACAACATCCTTGAAATAATGCATGGTTATAATCATTCCCTCCAATTTCTCCAACCATTGTTGAACATTGAGAGAGCTTCTAGTATATGGGTTTTAAATTTTCTTTTTTTTGCATGAACCTCTGTAGGCAAAGCAGTAGAACAAGCCACTGCAAAATTCTGCCCTTGACCGCTAAAAACCAATGCATACTGAATCACTGATCCAAGTAGGGGTGGGGGGGAGAAAGGGAACTCCAGCTGCTAGAGCTGTGAAATCATAAAAAATAACAAACGAATTTCAGTATGATATAACTTTCACAATAATATTGGTATATAAGGTGGGTCTGAATCCTAACACATGCAATCAAGTCGAACAAAGGAATTAATTCAAGTTGCATAATGTACACAACTAGCAAAAAATTCAAACATAACATATAATTCTTAGCTTGAAAACACAGAACAAAGGATTTTTCCAGACTCAAACATGCATTAGTTATAAATTTTACTGTTTTTGGGGTGGGGGTTTTAGAAACCGAGTTTTCAGTTAGTCAGGATGATGCTTCTTGTACTTTATTCCCTCTAAAAGAACTGCCGCCTTAAATAATAAATTCTATAAAAGGCAAAGTATTTACTGTGTTCTTTTATAAAAAAGAAAAAAAGCTTGGCCTTATAAAAGTTAGAATCATGACCAAGTGATTAATTTTAAACTTAAACTTTTTAAGGAATTGAGTTCGATCTCTATCTCAACTCTATTTCTCATTTAAAATATTAAAAATTTCACTTATTAACTGAGTTTAAGATCCACACGCGGGAAAAGAATTAAAATTATAATTAAGTGATTAAATATATCAATCGCTTAAGCTCAGTAATTCCTTGATAGAAATCTACGTGTACAATGTATATTATGGGTTCTTTTTATAATCCATACAACTAAAAAAAAACAGCAAAAAATATAAATATCAACAAGTTAGATTCTTCCCAATATAATCAATCATTAGCAACCCGTTGGAGCACGGGCCAGTACTGGCATGATTGAAAAAGGCTTCGGCGTTTCGCCATAAGGAAGCCGAGAGAAAGGAGTGCCTGGGTTCTCATGAATGAAATTGCCTGTGTCAGAGATCGAATCCCCAAGTTGATATATGGCATCAAACTTGCAAGCTTTAAGGGTTTTAGCATCAATGCAATGTGGAAGAAGAAGAAGCAGAAGAAGAAGAAGAGAGAAAGCTGTGAGAGTCATGATAAGCAACTTAGATGACTCCATTGCTAGTGCAGTGGTGTTAGCCATTCCCATTGCTCAAGAAAGAAGTGTAGACGTGGCTGTCTTGAATTTATTAAAAGCCGGCCAGGTTTTGTTTTGTGTCAAAAGCTAAACAATTTGATGCTGACGTGGCTGGGTTAAACTGATGTGATACTGTTATTCTTTTTTATTTGGACTTATGGCTAATATCACTTTTTTTTTTTTTTTTTTTTGGAATAATTACTTATCATATCAACGGTTTATAAAAAAATTTATAATTCTAGAATTTCCCTTGCACATGAGAGGTTGTCACACCAGAATTTGTTATTTGTTTGGTTTGTAGGATTGGGTTATATTTATTAAAAGGGCCATGCTAACAAGTAATTTTGGTTAAATAATTATATTCATCATTTTTTCTAATGGTTTAAGTTTTTATGATTATTGGTAATTTAATATGGTGTCTAGGAAAGAGATTCTGAATTTTATCATGGTATTCACTCTTCCTCTCATTTAAATTATTAAAATTCCACTTTGTATTCAGAGGTTCTCCCTTATCTTTGATGGACATTTGTTTTGTAGCTCTTTCTTTGATTTCTACTGTGTGGTAGTCTGTATTTGGTATTTATGAATTTTTGGTTCGTTGGTTTCGCTAGAGAGAAATATCTTTGAGGGTATTGTCTAATGTGGAAAAAAAAAATTCAATTTATAAGTGCAACCCCTAACCTTTGTATTGTGAGAGAGAGCTTTTTGGGTATGTTAAAAATTTGGGTTTGAGAGAATGCCTCTACATCATATTCCCCCAAATTTATTAGTTAATTTTTTTTTTTTTTTTTTTTTGCACGTGGATGTAGTGCCAAATCATGTAATTATTGTGTCTATATTTTCTTTTGCATTGGTTTTCTTAGTTTCTATTGTTGGTTTTGGACATTTTTTCCGAAGTCCCAAATATTTCACAATTAATGTTTGATATTTTGAGCTTCCCCTATTTTACAACAATAAGCACTCTATATATCAGTTATGACTTTCTCAAAAAAAAAAATATATATATATATATATATCAGTTATGAAACTTTGAAAAACAAGCACCTCATGCATGTGATATATATATATATATATATATATAAACGCTAAATCGTAACATTTATTGTTATTACGCACTTCTTCAGCTACTTCATTCGCCATGTCATTGACTATATCATTATTCTTTTTCTTATTTATTTTTTACCTTTAATTTTTTTAATATTAAATATATTGATTTTACAAATTCATCTCAAATGGTTTTAACTTTACTTATTCATCTAATTTAATTTTCATGTTATAACTAAATAATAAATCAATGAAAAAGCAAAACAAAAATATTATCTATATATATTCACCTTAGGCGGTTTAACTTTACATATAATTTTGTCTTTACATGTTCATCTATTTTAATTTAAATGTTTATAACTGAAAAAATGAAATTAATGAAGAATAAAGAACCCAAAAAAAAAAAATCTTCACAAACTTTAAGTATGAAAAAAGAAACTTTCAAAGTTTAAAGGTGAAAAAAAATGGTAAAGTTTAAGGACCAAAATAATATTGTACCATTATTTGTTTTATAATAGATTCTAGAATAATTTAAATAGTATTTTTTTTTTTTCAAATTAATATATAAAAAGAATGCTTACTAACCAGATTGATTATATGATAAGATTTTTATTTTTACTTTTAATAAAAATAACTTGATTTTTTAAGAAATCAAATAAGAATAATAAATACAAGAGGTTAAAGTGTCATTTTCAAATATAGAAGGTAGGGTTTTTGACATTTCCGTAAGAGTAATACTACAGATACAAACTATTTTACAATATTTTTACAAACTGCTAATGTGACTTTATTATTTTCCAAATAGTTATTGTAAGTAAAAATGTGATGTTAGTAAAGAACCAATATTAGAACTAGAAAGAATTTGTCACATCAGTAGTTTGTAAAAATGTTATAAAATAGTTTGTATTTGTAACATTACTCTTTCCCTAAACCTCACAAGATGTTAGTGTAATTTATTATTAAACAAAAAAAAATTCCAACAGTGGGCTATCTAGAATTTAACAAAAAGGAGTGTGGAAAAAATTGTTATATTCACATTCTCTGGAATCACAAATCTGTCTCACTCCCTTGTGCCACAAATTTTCATTTTCCATCGAAGGCCCCAAAAAAATTTCTTCCCAAATCGACAAGAAATCTAGAGTGAAAATTAAAAAAGATCTCAAATCAGAGGGACACAATTGCCCTCCTATTATAATGATAGAGCATGTTTTATATAAATAAATAAAAAATGCTATTTTGACACATTAAAAAGTTACTTTATCTATTTTAATACACAACTCTATAATACACTATACATTAAATATTATTTTTTTTCACTGTTTTAGTTAAATATTATTTCTTTATTCTTTTTAATTTTCTTTTTATGTTCCCATCGACATTGAAGACATATAATTAAGGGAGAGAATGTTTAAATGTTATTAATTAATTCCAACCATCATGAAGAGAGAAAGTTTGAATAAATAAAAAATAAAAAATAAAAAATAAAAGAAAATATTTATACAACTTCCATCCATACACTGCTAGCATTAGAATTGCATTGTAGCATGCATAGCCGGCTCTAACATATAAGCCACAGAGGTGGTCATCTAAGGCCTTATGTAAATAAAGGCCCCCTAATTTTAACCAATAGAGCTATTTTTTTTTCATTGTAATAATATTAATTAAGCACAAATATTAGCCAATAAATAAAATAGTATTTTTTTTTACAAAAGAGATGTGGATGGTGAAGATAGGGCCCAATGGGCTTCTCCACACCTTGTCTCACAACCTATTTGTATGGTGGGATAGGAATTCCTACTATGGGTCGTTCGCAGCTAGGAGACTTGACAAGAGCACCTCTGATCCCTCTTTATGCATCATCTCACCATCCCTTTGTATCACTCTGCTGTTACTCTCCTCTATATGCCTTTTACTCTCTCGTTTAATCAACCCTTGTTCCTCCTTCCAATTTCATATTTATAGGAGATTGTTAGTGGGGTGATCATCATTGTCCTAATGTTTAATGGATTAAGAGGTCCAATCTTAGAAGGGTTTAGTGGGTGTTTAGGTGGGAGTAGCTTTGGAAATGATCCCCACTACAGAGAATGTGTACGGCAGCGATATTCCCAAGATACCACCGGGCAGTCTTATTACTGTGTGCCCGGGGTAAATATAGTAGTGTTTGGCAAAACGATCCGGACAGCCATATCAGCAGTTACATTTGTGTTCGGTCAAAGGGGTTAGGTCTTCGGATGACATTTAGGCCGGGCCTGTTCATAGGTGGGCTTAGACTGTGCCCCGGGGGCACCGAATGTTAGGCCCATGGCCCTCCTTGTTGGCCCAAGGCCCAAATCACATAGGTAGACCCGCACCACCCTAGCCTGTACAAGAGAAATTCTACGTTCACAATATTTTTCACAATAAATTCTAAATAGTAGGTTGTTATTGGCTGTTATTAGTGGTTAAAAAAGTAGTTTCAGTAGTGGATTCAAATTAAAACTAGTAACAATTTAACACCTAAAATTTGTTGTGAAAATGTTATAAATTTAGCACTTCTAAAAAAGAGAGCAATACACAAAATTTTTCACAACAATTGAGTTGACAAACTTTTCCTAGTTCTCATCTAGGTCCACCAGTAACAATAGTTTTTTTACTTACCACTATTAATCTGTCATATCAACAAGTGTAAAAAGTTTTGTCAAATTTTTTACGTCTATAGACATTCTTAAAAAACAAATTCTAGGTGGTTTATATTAATTAGTAATTTTGTATATAACAAGAGAATAGAGTTTAAGTAATATTTAAATTACTTTTTTAAAAATTCATTTTTAAATATATAAAAAGCTTCAATTTATTTTTCGCTTTAGGCCACTCAATGCATCAAGCTACTGCCAGTAGCATGTGCCAAAAAAATTTTGCATTTAGTACATCTCATAGAGGTAATTTTTTAGTTTTTGATGTGGTAATTGGTAAGTAAATACTAAAAATTTAGCACACTTAATGCTAGTGGGGTATTGTTATCATTTACCCCCTCGACTTCTTTTCCTTGTCTTTTTCCTTTTGCGTTTTGTCTTTTATGTTTTTGTTTCTTTTTTTCTTCGTGTACTGATCTGGTTCTTGCTACTTGCTATCATCCCTATACAATTTTTTTAATATAAATACAATGTGACACTTATTGTTTGCTTTTATTATTCTTTTTGTATAGAGAGTGATGTTGTAATATTATGGGCGGATTGCCTCATTCAACTAGATCCTCTTTTGATTCTCAAAAAAATAAAATAAAATAAAATAAAACTAATCCTCTTTTGGCTTCATTTATGTTTATAAAAAAATTTATTTTAATTTTTTTTGGTCCATAGAAACAAAATTCTGTAGCACTCGCGAATGCTAACTCAGAATGAAATTTTATGCAATGGAAATTCACATAAATTTTAAAAAGCATGCTTCCCACACTTTTATACTCTAATAGTGTTGGATGTGACCATTTTTTTAACAAATAATATTTTTAGTGAGTGTTGTCCTCGTGATTCTCTTTTTTTCCACTCTTATTACACCCAAGATATATAACATTTAATCATTTGATGCACACTTAATCTAGTCATGTCGTATCATGCATGAAATTATTTTTCTTGTCAAGTAACAACTAGTAATAATTTACTATATAAAAGTTATTGTAAAGATTTCATTCTTATTTAAGATCTATTATAAAGATATCGTTGATATATCATTTCTTTAATATATTACCATAAGTGATGGTCTCGTTAATCGTGATTTTCGTTTTTTCACGCTGATAGTCCGTTGCAACAATACATGCCTTACTCATTTCTCTTTCTTCTTCTATTTCATCTTCTTCTTTCTTGGGCTGTTGCAATCTGCAAAACCTTCGGAGTGTATTCAGTTGGATTCTTTTTTGTAGTCAGCATGGTAAAGTTTTGTTTACTATTTTTTTGGGTACTGGTCTAAAATTGTGGTTTTTTTTTTTTTTTAAACGCACTACAAGAAAAAAAATACTTTATACAACCAAAAAAGTCGTTACAATAACAATTAATGTCATTGTAATAGGTGTTATTGTAACGACAAAAAAGTCGATGCAAGCCATTGTAATAAACTCCAAGGCAATAGGTTTATGCAACACTAAATTTTTGTTGCAATAAATTATATATATTGCAACGATTTACATATTGCAAGGATTTACTTTGAAAATCTCGTTGCAATAGATTATTTTTTTTATTGAAAAAAAAAAGCAATAGGTTTATGCAACAGTAGATTTTCATTGCAATAAATTCCAATTGCAACGATTTACTTTGAAAATCTCGTTGCAATAGGTTATTTTTTTATTAAAAAAAAAAACAATAGGTTTATGCAACACTAGATTTTCGTTGCAATATATGAAATCTCGTTGCAATAGGTTATTTTTTTATTAAAAAAAAAAAAGCAATAGGTTTATGCAACACTAGATTTTCATTGCAATAAATTCCAATTGCAACGATTTACTTTGAAAATCTTGTTGCAATAGGTTATTTTTTTTATTAAAAAAAAGAAATAGGTTTATGCAACATTAGATTTTCGTTGCAATAAATTTCATATATTGCAACGATTTACTTTGAAAATCCGGTTGCAATAGGTTTTTTTTTATTAATTTTTTAAAAAAATTAAAAAATAAATAAATCATTTTTTTAAATAATAATTTTTTTCATTAACCTGTTTTGCAATTCAAAAACCATATCTAGGTACTATACTAACAAATTAAAGATATGCATAAAAGATGAAAAATTCGAAATACTTCATTTCAATACATATGTCAAAAAAACACATATATACACAACTTGTTGAATTTACATTCAAACACATAGTTTCAAAAAGTATGCAAAAATCAATACAACATGAAAGAAAAGTTTCTTCCCGAAGGTGCCAAGCATGCTTCACAACCATTTCATTGACTTACCACCTATTTTGAAAAAAAAAATAATAATTATAAAGTTGAAAAAACATCATATATATACAACACAATGACAACAATATACACCATCATTGATTCTAAAAAAAAACACACACACACACAAAAAAATTCTACTTGAAGACGGTACAATTAAACAAATAAAAATCAATTTAAAATTTAAAGAGAACCAAAAAATTACCTGAAAGTTAGAGAGAAAGTCTTTAAACTGAGAAAGAGTCTCTCCAAGGAGACTATGAATTAAGAGAGACTAAAATTTGAGAGAGAAAATTTAGAGTTAGTAAATATGAGAGTGAGATGGAAATTTGAGAGATAAGTTTTGTAATTGGTAGATAAATTTCAATTGAGATACGCTTAAGAAAGAGGGAAAGTGAATGAAAATAATAGGGAGATAGATGAGAAAAAATAGGGAGATAGATGTGGTGAGAGAAAGTGGGAAATTGAGATAAGAAAAAAAGGGAAGACATGTGTGGTGAGAGAGAAATATTGAGATGAGAGGAAAAAAAAAGGGATAAACATGGGTGAGAGAGAGGAAATTAATATATAAAAAAAAGTACCAATTTCTCAAATTTTCCCCCTACTTAATTACTCACCTTTATTACATCAACAAAATTTGATGTGAAATAAAGATTTAACCTATTACAATAATATAGTTCGATGTGAAATAAAAAAATTACCTATTGCAACAACATATCTCAATGTAAAATAAGAGTTACTTATTACAACAACACATTTTAATGTAACATAATAATTATTGTTATAATCTCATATTGATGTAATAAATTTAAGTTACTATTACAACAAAAAACAACCTAGAGATGTAATAGTATATATAATACATCTTTTTTTTTTTTTTTTGGTTGCAATAATACTTGTTGTATTATGTCTTTTTTTCTTGTAATGACGTATAGTAATTATATGTTATGGTCCCCTGCAGAGTGAGATTTTCGTGGAAGTAGACCTATTGCAAGAAAGGAATGAAGCTGGTTCCGAAAGCAATATTTGTAACATACCAATGGAGGTTAGATCCATTTTGGACAATGAGGGTCACATCGAAATAAAAAAGAGAACCCAAAAAGTCACTTGTCAGAAAGTCCCACCAATGTTGAGAAGAAACAAAAGAAGTAAGGACAACTTTGATCCTAGGGTTATCTCTTTCGGTCCTTACCACCATGGCAAACCAGAATTCCAAGAAGCAAAGTCGCTTAAAATTGATGTCATGTTGGAGTTTATTGCAAAATCTAGCACTTCATTTGTGGAATTTTAAAGCAAGGTACGTGAAATAAATTACTACACTAGATCCTGTTGCATTGATGGTTCAACAAATAAATATCGTGATGATGTGTTTGCACTGATGATGCTTCAAGACAGATGTTTCATTCTATATGTGATGGAAAACGTGGTAAGAAATAGATGGGACGAGCTTAGTAAAACATTTGCTCATCATATAGGCCCCTTCGAAAGTTTTTATACATGTAGAGATGATTTTGCTAGAGAATCAAATTCCTTTCTCACTGTTGATACTTTTGATGAGGCTTAGATATGTTGATGAAAAATTAGGACTAAGAATAATCAAGCCATTCACTTGTTTCATAATTTGGGCAATAAATCCAGAGAGATGTTACTAGAGACGAGAATAAGGAGCCAACAACTTGTCATCTCCTTGAGTGTGTATGTCAGGAATTCTCCAAAGTTGGTGATCTAGATGGGAAACCTCATCATTGTTTCAATTTTTATGAAACCAAGCCGATAAAAGTAAAGGAGCTAGAGTATATAGATTCAGACCCCTAAATCTGTACCTATTTTTAAAACAATTATTCAATCAATAAAATTCAAACTGTTGTCTTTCTATTTTCTAGTAGATTCCAGACCCTTTCTTTTTGTGGATTCAAGGACCCTTGTGGATTCGAGGAATCCTCATGGATTCAAGGTTATTTTCAAAACTAAACGTGCTTTGTTTCTTGTTTTCCAAAAGTAGACATGTTCTACTTCTCTATGCTTCCGCATCTCGCATCAATTAATATCAGAGCCTTGAGTTATCCTAGTTTGGTGGCTAAAGTATGAGACGGTAGCAAGTCTAGTGACAGAAAACTTAGCCAGTATTACGTGATGTATAGCTAGCATTCACAAATATCTCTACTAGGATGGTGTTGTTGGAGCATGGAAACAATAGGGATAGCTATCACGGAGACATAACTCATGGACAACCTATTGGTAAGCAAATTTCATATAGGCCTTATAGAAGAATTATAAGTTATAATGGTAATTTTTATAAAGAAAATTTTTTTGATTGGTTACTTGATCTAGAGGACTTATTTGACTTTGAGAATATTTATTAAGAGAGTAAAGTTGACTTGCTTTATATAAACTTAGTGAATATGCCTTATGGTGGGATCGAGTACAATCTGATAGAATCCGACAAGGTAAAGACAAAATTCGTTCATGGCCAAGGATGAAAAAGATGCTTGCTATCAAAATTTATCCTTTGGATTGTGAAGAAATCTTGTCGTATACAATATAAGATTATTATTGGCCAAGAAGTTCATACTTGAATTATTTTGAAGGGCCAAATATTCCACCATCAAAGGAGGAATTGCATATTGAAGAAAATATTGTTCTTGAAGAATATGTAGAAGTCAAAGAAAAAAATATAGAGATTTTTTAGGAAATCAATGAAGGCCTTTTTATAGAAAAAGAACTTGAAATCAAGATTGTGGAGGAGATTAATGAAGATCTTATTATAGAGAAAGATCTTGAGGTCGAGATAGTAGAAACCATTAAAGATGAAATTATAGAGAAAGTTGTCAACGATCTCGATGAAGTCAAGTTAGATGATTGCAATGTTCAAGCTCCTATTATTTTGGCGGGAGCCATCAAAACAAAGTTTATTGATTTTATTGGGGTGGAAAGATTTGATTTGATTATTAATTGACTCTTATTTGGTGAATATTGTCAATTGCATGAAGAGCAAGAGACAAGAAGTTCGAGTTGCTCAATCGATGACTTTCAAGTTTGGCAAGAAAACAAGGAAGATGAAGTATTCAAAGTATTTATTCTCTTGGCATGAAAGATTTCAGATTTCAAAGAAAAACTCAAGGACGAGTTTGTTTCAAGTGAAGGGGTCTGATGTAGGATAGAATCTACAATTTAATTATTGTAATTTATAAATTTTAGTATTTAATATGTAATTTTCTTTATTTTAGATTTAGGATTATTATTTCCTTATTTTTAGGTATTTTAAATGCTTTTTAGGCTAAATTTGGCTCATATTATGGTTAGGTATCAATTAGGAGTTATTTTATAATATATTTTCTTGTCTGTCAAGTTTTACAAAGCCCTTAAATAGGCCCCTAAGTCTGTACACGTTTTTAAAATAATTATTCAATCAATAAAATTCAGACTTTTGTCTTTCTATTTTCTAGTGGATTCTAGACCCTTTCTCCTTGTGAATTCAAGGAACCGTAGTGGATTCAAGGAACCCTCGTGGATTCGAGGTTATTTTCAGAAGCAAACGTGTTTTATTTCTTATTTTCTAGAAGTAGACATGTTCTGCATCTTGACGTTTCCAAATTCCCGCATCAATTGTTCATCATCCGCCAAACTAGTTTAGCTAAGAGAGCATAATTAAATTTCTCAATTTCTTTGAAACCCAAACCTCCCAATTCTTTAGCCTCGCATAACCTCTCCCAACTAACCCAATGTACCTTCCTCGAATCACCACTATACCCCCACAAAAATTTGAGAATGAGAACTTGCTAGACTACTGATATATGCAACTTGTATAACTAGATGCATTAGTTTACTTGTACATTGTTAGTTAGTTAGGCTTGGCTTAATTGGGTAGTACTATTATCTCAACTGTCAAGTCCAACTATAATTCTGTTAATACTAAAGATTGTTAGTTAGGCAAGTCTGTTAGACTATTACAACCAAGTATAAAGGTTGATCTCATTGTAATCTTATGGTACCTAAATAATAATGCAATTGATTAGTTTCTCATTGAGATTCTAATTAGGAGGTCGATTCCCTTGAAAGAATCATTGGATGCCTAGTTCCCTCTAAGAACTACCATAATTGTTAGATTGTGAGTACATTGATAAATAAGAAGGTCTTATCATTTTTGGGTATCAGAGCCACCACCACATCGAGCAATCAGACGTAACTCATTGAGTATGGGATCAAATGAGTTGCGATTTTGTAATCAGATCTCGGAGGGAGCAACCTAGAGGCTAGATTAAAATAACTGATAAGTGAGTGGAGCCACCAAAAGAGAATGGGCTACCATCGGGTCAATGTCACTAGAGTAAGTCGTCATGGACGTCGGCTGCAGAGTGTAGTGATATGTTATAATCCTAGTGTCTCACATAGATTAAATATAAGTTTAACCATATGTTTATAAGCTTTTGGGCACCCTTCCCTTGCAAGCCGGTTTTCAAAAGTGAGTTCTACCCATTGTCTCATGTACCATGACTCAACTTAGCACTTGATCAAGATGTTGGAAGTATGTTTATAATATCTTTTGGACAAAGTTTAGTTACAAAATTAGTTGTAGCCTTAGACTACAAACTTACTTAATACCTTTTTATTGGAGGTGAATTTTGACAAATCCACCATTGGATTACATCTTCTTCTTATATCCTCCATGCTTGCAAAATTTCAAGAAAATTAAAGATCAATAGATATGTCATCAATAAATTTTTTAAATTGCAAGTTTTTGTAATTTAAAATTATGCACAAAATATAAGCTTATAGATCATATAGTAAATAATATCTAATTGACACAAAATTTAACATGTATATTGAGGGCATAAAGAACATGCAATTCAACGGTTAAATTTTCAAAATATGTTGTAGTATTTATTTTATAGAGTGAGTTTGTAGCCTTAAGTTATAACCAATTTTGTAGCTAAATTTTGTCCATATCTTTTCCAGTTATGCATATGATCCAAGAGTGCAAAAGATTTTTAAGTCTATTCAGGAAGGGATTGCCCGTATAGGAAAGTTTAGGGACAATATTCTACACGCAGCTGGGAGGAAAAAACCCTAACCCTAGCCAGCGAGAGAAACTTGTAAATCAAAATAAATTAAACATCAATACCGTTTAAACTTAAAAGGATGTAACTTTTCTATTTCAAATTACAAACTATATTTTTCTGAACGGTAATCACATCAACACTCTTTTATTAATCCATATAATTCATTTTTGAAATCAATTTCTCCTTTTTCCTATTTTATTTTATAATCCCTGTTTTCTTCTCTCTCTCTCTGATCCTACGAACAATGCAAGCATGGCTTTCATCTATGGACTAATTCTACTCCACATGTTGCTTTGGCCGATTGAAAAAAGATTGCTTAAGTTGATTCACAATTTGTCCATTTTTTATTTGTTTTCCTTTCAACTTCTTGCTTTATCTCGTCGATCAAGTCGTAGAATTTTCAAGTTTCGACTACCTTTTGTTTTACATTGAAAGGTTTGCTAGATAATTTTAAATTTCTTTTTCTCAGTTTGCATTTCTCTATCTTATCTTTTATTGTTGTTGTGTGGGGGACTAAAGATTGTGTTTGTCACTAAGGATGGTGATTTGAGTTTAGTGTGGTTGCAAGAGTTGTTCTAGAACCACAACTTTTTTGTTGTAACTTTGTCACAATTGTGATGTGGCAAAATGTAGATACATGTCTATTATTTTTACATGAACCCATCATTTTTTCTCTACTATTCACACTGCATCAGATTTATGGAAAAAATAATAATAAATTGTGATCCTAGATTCTCCAGATTGCAATGTGTGTGTACTGCCAATAGCAAAAATGTGAGGATAGGCCTAGTTTGGTAATTAGCTGAAGGTGGCGATAGTGAATTATAAGTAATTAGTCGCTAAACAATGCGATGCACAAGAAAGAAATTGAGTATAATATATATATATATATATGATTTAATCTTATCTTATTTTACTTAAATCACATCGATTAAATTTGTAAATAAAAAATGCCATTATAAATTAACAGAATTTGTTAATGCACTTGGAATTGAAGTTATTCCCCAATATACGCTACTCTTGAACTACAAAATAGGAATTTAATACATTAAAAAAAAATTATATCCCTAAACATATTGATTAACAAGTGTCTATTGTAGCAACCTACTTGTCAATAAAACCACAAACTCCTTAATCCCACACTATCATTTGATCCAAGAGATTTGGTTAAAATCTATAATTCATATCCCATAAACCATAGATTCCCATTTAAATTATTTAAAAAAAAAAAAAAAAAAAAAAGCCTCAAACATATCAAATTCTATACCCATTTACCAAAATCTGCTAATTGTTTAACAAATAGACAATCCTCTTCTATAACATCCAACAACAAAACCTTAAAATTTGGAATGGTGAATACTATTAATACATAGCAAATATTATAAAGATTATTTCTTCTGGTTGCCTACAATAGCGGGCTAAATGGCTAAAGTAGATTTTTGTATATAGAGAACAATTTTATTGTTTAAACAAAACTAAATGGTTGGATCGATAAAAAATTTTCTCCAAGAAGAGATCAGAGGGAGTACAAAATAAATAAATAATTACGTAAATCAAGCTCTCTTGTCTATCATGTCTCCAACATCAAGTTTTTAGACACTTTTTTTCACCATAAACCAATAACTTACCTAAATCATCAATGACTTTTACTCTAGGAAAATTGTTAAACATTCTATAATTTTATGTATCATAGAAAAACGATTATCAAAATAACAAACAAGAAAGCTCTGGCAAGAAGTAGCCAAAGCAGATATTTTGTTAAACATTCTCTATTTTTTTCTGTAAACAAAGGATGAATTTGTGGAGTAACTTACATAAAATGAAAAAATAAATTAAAATTTTTTTAAAAAAAATTGTGGGGTACCTACCATGCGTGTGTGTGGTGTGCTAAAAATCCTGAAGCCAAAAATTGGGTGATGATCATAGTTATATATCAAATTAACGAAGACCATCAAACCAAAAAGAAAAAGACAAAAAAAAAATCACATACTTAAAATTCTACGCTGTCACTTTGGAGATTCAGGACAAAGCTGACCAGTTGGAGATGATACTTCAAATCCTAAAATATATATATATATATATATATTTCTTTATTTATTAACAATCAATATGTATAATAGATCTTTGCTCTCACACAGGGAACTTTTTCTTCTCACTGCGTTTCTCTTTCTTTTCTTTTCCCTTATTCCAGCGGCACTCTCTCCTTCTAATTGCCTCACACGCATGTTTCTATTTACATAACAAAAGCAACCGCCTTTATTCTTAGAGACTCATGTCTCTTAATTCACTTGGGACTCTAATTCACGGTGAAGGGTTTGGCTTTTCTTCACAAAGGATACTGGTGTGAATGAAAACAAAAGTAAGAGACGCGAGAGGTGGATGCAGGGGAATGCGTAGAGAGAGGAAGGGTTCGATAAACTAAATAGAGTGGAAAAGTAATATCAGGTTGCAAAATTCAAATTAATAAATTAATAAAAAAATAATGTTGATATGGAAAATTGTAATGATTCCAAAGCTTATGTGGCAATCCCTCGTAAAAGTTAATAAAAAGTTAAAAGTTTCAATTTTATAGTATATATAGATATAGATTTGGTATTTTTGGGAATTATGAATGCTTGATGATCACAGAGGTTTTGTATTATTCTATTTGGAAATTTGGATTTGCATACTGTCTGTTTGGATGATGAGAAAATAATGGAAAGAAGTACATTTTTTTTTTATACAATTTATATATTTTGGAGATTTCGTTTACTTTTTAAAGGGTTTTTTAAACTATTTAATCGGTCTACCATAATTGAAATTACATGACATGATTTGATTGGATCAACTACTACACAAGATTTGCTCATGTGATATTTAAGGAGCACATCACGTTACATTTTTTAATAAAAATAGCATGTAATCCGCACAATGCACAAGATTTGTTAAATATTATTAATATTATTTTTCTAATTACTTTTTAGAGTATCATCAACAGTGATATTATCCCAACTGGCAATACCTGAATGAACAAAACATATCAATATCTTTGTGAGGAGAGGCCAACCACATCACCATACATTTGCAATAACATTGATAATAATAAATAAATAAAGTGCGTTGAATTGAAGTAGTTTAGTTTGCATCTGTTTTTGGTAAAAATATTTGAGTCATGTTTTGGGTTTGGGGGGACTATTTCTTATTCTATTATAGTAGTAACATGTTATGATTTAAAATGGAGTAGAAATTTAGTGTTTTAGAGACCTTTGGGCTTTGGCACTTGAAAGAGGTAAGAGAGGGATAAATATTAGGTATTTGTGTTTGATGGGAAGATGAACAACCTCTTAGATAAGCATGAGGAAGGTAAAAAAAAAATCCATTTAGAGATCAACGGGATATTACTAATAATTAGGTGGTTTTAGTAAACTGTTCCACCATTCACTTTTGCTAAATAGTATATTAGGAAGTAATTGTCAAAAGAAGTTGATCAACCTGTACATTTTACTAATAGAAAAGTAACTTCCACCGCTCATTGCTAGAATTGTAAGTTGTACAGTTCATGTAGAAAGAAAGAAAAAAAAAAAAGCCAACTCTCTTATATCTGCCAGTGTCCCGAATATTCTGAATTTGGTTACTTTGTAGATTTATTTTGCTGGTTCGAGTGATATTTTCAGTACAAATAAAGGATTCAACTTGCACTTTTGCTGGACTGATTATTCCACGCGGCTGATGCTTAGGAAACATTCATACAATAGATAATTGCTGAGGCCACCATACCAGCATGCAGCTGGCGGGCTCATGGCATTCACCCGTTCTCAATAGACAACCTGGATATGGATGACTTGGATTCTGACTCTCAGCTTGGCATCGACAGCAGTGTGGAGATAGTCTATGCACTGTGATCTCAATTTATCTGGAATTTGAAACAGATGATCTCAATTTATCTGGAATTTGAAACAGACTTGCTTCTGCAAAATAGTATAGTTCTTTGGGACCATGGCTTGGGAAGATTTGACTAAGAGAATGTGGTGTCATGTAGACTAGAATAGATCAGACCTTAGGTAAGTGCATCATGTTAGTCGTAGTTGTGCTCCTTAGATAAGCTTTTATCTCCCAAAAAAAAAAAAAAAAAGTAAACTATATATTTAGTCTCTATCTTTTATATTATATTTCACTTTGTTCCCTAACCTTTCAATTGTGTTAATTTGGTTCTTAACCTTTCAGTGTCGTGTCAATTTGTCCTTGTCGTTATATCTTGGGTGAAAATTGATGACATGACAAACGACTAAAATAAAATTTTAGTATATTGTCCCATTAACGAAAGTTAATTTTTTATTTTGGCTATTAGACGCGTCATCAATTTTCTTCTAAAAAATAATGGCTAGGACTAAATTAACACGGTACTGAAATATAAAATAGGGACAAAATACGTAGTTTTTTTTTTTTTTTTTTTTTTTTTTTTTTTTGAGAATGACAAAATACGTAGTTAACCGAAAAAAGATTACATAAGCTTGAAATGTATTTTCTCTTAAAAGAGGTGGTGGTATCATTTCAGTTTACATTTCCTAAATGAGTTGGTCATTATCATTAATGAATTTAATGTCAAAAGATTTCCTCTTAAAAGTTCAATTTGAAGTTGAATAAAATTTGGCAAGTGATAATAGTATCATAAATATTGAGATTTGATCAAGTTTATAAATTGGAAAGAGATTTGGTGATTTGGTCAAGTTATCAAATTGGAAAATTCATATTACATTTCCTAAATGAGTTGGGCCTTATCATTACAGAATTTGATGCCAAAAGATTTTCTCTTAAAAGTTAAATTAGAAGTTGAATAAAATTTGGCAAGTGATAATAGTGTCGTAAATATAGTTGTCAAAATGTGAATCATATCGGGAATCAATTGTTTATTTTTCCGTATCGTATATCGTATGATATCGTATATCGTAAAATACACAAACACTTAATAAAATTTATAAAATATTATAGATATACATATATAAATGGAATATTTATTATAAATATTAAATATATTCAACTAATGATTAATTTATTCATCACTTATGTAATATTTAATAAGCTAAGTATATCAAACTAGCATGTGATTATAACATACACATTCTTTTTTTTTTTGAGAATCCACTTCATAAGACTTTTATTCAACTAAGGCTATGCAAATCAGCCTGAAGTACATCTGCAATCTCTGGTGGTACATCTTCCATCCAGACTTGTAATGAAGAAAAAGAAATTGCCCGTCTCGCAATGGAGTGAGCTACATTATTACAATGCCTCCTTACATGAGAAAAAGAAATGATGGGGAACTGAGAGGCTAAGTACTGTATATCCTTGACAATATGACCAAACTGTGCAAGGCTGTGAGAGTTTGACTTCAAGGCGTTCATGAGGATCAGTGAATCACCCTCCAAAACCCCCTTATTGAGACCAGTTTCCAATGCCAACTCCATTGCCCGCCGAGCTGCCAAGGCCTCAACTTCAATGGCTGTACTAGGTAGTGGGATTCGCTGCACCAAGGAGACCATCACCTGCCCCCTGCTGTCTCTAATCACCACCCCTAATCCCGCCTGGTTCTCATCCTTGAAAAGTGCCCCATCAAAATTTATCTTGTACTGTTGGTGCGCTGGGGGCTGCCACTGCGTTGGAGGTTGTCCCGTAGATGCCGTTGCTGCAGAATTGTGCAGCAAGAAGTCCTGTAATCTGGTTCGAGCTTGCTGCACCAGGTTTGGGAGGTTTTCACCTCTTTTCCCTACTCTCATTTCATTTCTTCTCTTCCATACAGCCCATACAACCATAGCAAACAGGTCCGGGTTCCTGTTCTCTGCCAAAATGCAGCCCATGAGATCAACAAAGCTTGTCACTTGCCGTAGACTGAGCTGGTTCCAAGCTTGTACCGAGAGCCAAATTTCCTCCAACTTCGGACAGAGGTAGAGAGCATGAATGGTATCTTCTTTCTGCATTTTACAATGATCGCAGCAGTCATCGGTTAATACCTTTCTTTTAACTAAGTTCAGCTTCGTGGGGAGTGAGTTTTTGACAGCTCTCCAAACTAAATTCTTCACTTTGCTTGGCACATTGAGACTCCATATCCCTTTCCACAGTGGCGTGAGCATCAAAGGATCAGACTGACCCGGTTGTTGGTTCTGAAATTCTGTCTGCAGAAACCGATAACCCGACTTGACTGTGTAGACTCCATTTGAACTGTGAGGCCAAATTAATTCATCCGGTTGCTCAATGAGGCAGAGGGGAATGCTTTTCACCATTGTTGCTTCAAAATCCAGCAAGGTTTCATCAATTAACTCAGCCTTCCAGCATCTTCGTTCTTTATCGATCAGGCTTTGGACTTTTGCTTCAGCCAAACCACCTACCTGTGGAGACAACACAGCTGCTGAATTTTTTTGTGGCAGCCACCTATCCCCCCAAATATGGACTGACTTCCCATCTCTAATTCTCCACATAGCTCCACGTTTAATCACATCTCTCCCTTTTATAATACTCTTCCAAGCATAGGATGCTGAGCTTAGACAAGTGGCCTCCATGATTGAACAATTTGGAAAAAATCTCACTTTAAAAATCCGGTAAAACAGTGAGGATTTGTCATGTACAAGTCTCCAAGTTTGTTTAGCGAGCAAAGCATCATTAAAACGGGATAAATCCTTGAAGCCCATCCCTCCTTGCCCCTTTGGCTTACATAACTCTTCCCACCTTACCCAATGCACCTTTCGACTATCTCCTCGCTGCCCCCAAAAGAATCTTCTAATGAGAGCTTCAATGTCATAGCAAAGAGTAACCGGTAATTTGAAACATGACATAGTGTAGGTAGGTAATGCTTGAGCCACCGCTTTAATTAAAATTTCTCTTCCCGCTTGTGATAGAAGCTTTCCTTCCCAGCCTTGAAGCTTTTTCCAAACTTTTTGCTTAATGTTGTCAAAGCTATCCTTCTTTTTTCTCCCAATAAAACTTGGTAATCCCAAATACTTCTCATATTGCTTGACCACAGGTACTCCAAGGGCTGCTTGAATTGAAACTTGCATTTGTTGGGAAGTGGACTTACTAAAAAATAGAGTAGTTTTATATCTATTTATTTGTTGCCCCGATGCTTGCTCATAAGTGGCTAGGATCTCCAAAAGCTTCTCACATTCATTAATTTTGGCCCTACAAAAAATAAGGCTGTCATCTGCAAAAAGAAGATGTGTTAGCTTTGGTGCACTTCTACAAATAGAAACACCCCTTATATCGCCATTCTCCTCTGCTTTTCTCAACAAACCATGGAACCCTTCCGTGCATAATAAGAACAAGTAAGGAGACAAAGGGTCTCCTTGGCGCAGCCCCCTCGAGGGTGTGATGTGGCCATGTGGTTCTCCATTAATCAAAACAGAATAAGTAGCCTGTGAAATACATTGCATCATCAGTTTTACCCAAGTGTCTCCAAAACCCATTTGCTTCATCAATTTCTCCATATACAACCACTCCACCCTATCATAAGCCTTGCTCATGTCTAGTTTAAGTGCCATATACCCCGTCTCTCCCGAACTATGGTTTCTCATATAATGGAGGGTTTCAAAAGCCACCATAATATTGTCAGAAATCAATCTGTCCTTCACAAAAGCACTTTGTTGTTCTGACACTAAGTGGGGAAGAATCTTCTTCAACCTGTTAGCCAAAACTTTTGAAAAGATTCTATACAATACATTGCTGAGACTTATGGGGCGATATTGTGAAATATATTCAGGACTATGAACTTTAGGGATTAAAGTTATAAATGAATGACACAAAGATGGAGGGAGATTACCCGAATTTAGAAAATACAGAATATCATCAACCACATCGTTACCCACCAAAGACCAATAATGTTGGTAAAAAATGGATGGCATTCCATCTGGTCCAGGTGATTTCAGTGGAGCCATCTGCTTAAGAGCTGTCTCAACCTCTTCTTTCTGGAACTCAGCCACCAGGTCATTGTTCATCTCATCTGTTACAACCTGAGGTATTTGTGCCAGGATCTCATCAAAATTCTCCGGGTTTTGAGAAGTGAAAAGAGCTTGATAAAACTCCAAAACAATCTCTTTCACTCGGCTAGGATTAGTGCACCATTGACCCTCATTATCAGACAGCCCTTTGATGTAGTTCTTCCTTCTTCGTTGTGAGGCTTTACTATGAAAAAACCTCGTATTCCTATCTCCATCTTTTAGCCATTGCACCTTAGCCCGTTGCCCCCACATTTGTGCCTCTTTATCAAGAAGTTCATTTATTTCTTTCTCCAAATTCCTCATCAAACTCACCGGACCCCCACTGCATGCAATCCTCTCGGCCTGGACTAATTTCTTCCTCTTTTGTTCCAACTCCCGTTTCACATTTCTAAAACAATTCTTACTCCATTTGGTTAGCCCTTTCCCACACTTATCAATTTTTTTAATCACTTTTTCACCCCTTGGATCATCTTCTACCTGCTGCCATACCGCCTCAATTGTTGCCTCACACCCCGGATCACTCATCCACATCTGCTCAAAACGAAAAGGCCTCTGTTGCTTACAGTCCATTCCATCCGGATTAATTAACAAGGGCTTATGATCCGAAGTGGTAACATCAAGATGATGAACTTGTGTATTCGGAAACAAAGAAAACCACTCATTTGTTGCCACTGCCCTATCCAATCTCTCCTAAACTGTGAAATTATCATAATGTTTATGCCACGTAAACTTGGATCCCACAAAACCAAGGTCCATAAAACCACACTCATCCAATATGTCTCTAAAAGCTTGCATCTGACTATGAGGCCGAGTTCTACCACCTAATTTTTCCGACTGCTTTGTAACTTCATTAAAATCTCCCGCACATAGCCAAGGTGCTTGACTTCGTGTTTTCAAATTTCTCAACCGTGCCCAAGCTTCATGTCTGAGTTGTGTATCTGGTTCTCTATAAAAACCAGTGAATCTCCACTCCCCTTCCTTATTTTTGCAAATTGTGGCATCAATATGGTTCTTTGAGAAAGTCTCTATGGTTAAATCAAACTCCTCTTTCCAGTACATCACTAAACCCCCTGATTTATTTCTCCTAGGTGCAATAAATCTATGCTTAAACTTCAAACGATCTTGAATAAGAATTAGCCTAGCTTCATCCGTCCATGTTTCGGCTAAAAACACAACGGAGGGATCTTTTGCCCACACTAATTCTGCGAGCTGATTCTCTGTTCGTTGGTTCCCAAGCCCCCGACAGTTCCAACATAAAAGACTCATTGGTTCTGGCAGGGCTGGGAACCAGCCTCCGCCAATATCTCTTTGTCACCTTTGCCAACTCGAGAAACAGTTTTCTTTTTTTTCTGTAACTCCAGCTGACCCCCAGTAGGATGAACACTCCTCTTTGAACCCACTGCATCTTCCATGATAATATCCGTGCCTGTGGAATACCTTACTTGACGCTTCCAGGTAGCTGCATTCACTGTGTTGAACTTTGAAGTATCAAATAGAACAGTTAAAGGTGCACGGGTATTGCTTGATGGAGTTGCACGTGCTTGAGTGGCCTTCATGAAAATCTCATTTAATGTCATTGACTCCACAATATTTTCCTTACCCGTGTAAGAGTTTGATTTGGGCTGAAAATCTGGTTCCGTGTCAAATTTACTCAATTCCTTATTTATCTCCTCTAATTTCTCTTCAAACAACTCAGCAGATAATCTCCCTTTATTCTGGTCCGTATCTCCAGCAAATACTTCAGTTTCCTGATGTGAATCTGTATGGAAAGGCATTGATTCCAACGGATTTGCCTCCTGAATATCAGGAGATTTAATTCCTTCCTTATTAAGCGTCTCACTCCCTTGGCCTGACCTGATAATCTCCGGCACCGGACCTCCACGTCGAATCACCATTGGTGGTTTTGCAGACTGCTTTGTTTTGTTTGGACCTGTAGCTTTTTGTTTGTAGAACCCCGGAACAGATATTGAACTTCTCTTTGATCGCACAAATGGAGGTGCTCTGATCCATGCACCATACTGTTGGGCTTCAGATGGTAACGTGCCACTACTCTCAATCCACAGCTCGCAATCCCGGTCATCATGAGTGAGGCTGCCGCACCAGTAACACAGATTTGATAGCCTCTCATACTTGAAAGAGACCCAAATTTCCTTCCCATTCTCCAAAGAAACCACACGGCCTCTGCATAAAGGTTTCGCAATATCCACCTTCACTCTTACTCGGACAAAGCCATCTCCCGTACTATCGCCCTCCTCCGTGTTCTTGTCTACCAAGCCAGCAGCGCCACAAATCTTTTCTGCTACAGCTCTTGTTCGAAAACGAACTGGTAAATCATGTACCTGTATCCAGAAAGTCACCATATTAAAATCAATCTCTGTTACATCAACCTCTTTGTCATACCTACGCAAAACCATAAGGTGCTTATCAAAGCTCCATGGTTCTGTATTAAGAATTTGCTCCAGATCAGTTTGGTTATCGAATGTAAAGAGCACCACGTGGTCGCTCTCTTTTGTCACCCTAAAACCGTTTTTCATCCTCCATATGGGTGTGAATGTTTTGGCAATAGCCTCCACATTCAAAGCCCTCTTGGTAAGAAACTTTGCCGCCAGGACAAACTCTGGAATTGCTTCTTCCTCTGTGATAGTAACTTGGGAACCCTCCATGTCCGAGAGAGTAAGACAACTCCAAGACTTTGCTAACTCCTCCATAAAGTTGAAAAAAAAGCCGAACACCCAACAAAACAAAAAGGAAAACTCAAGAATGAAACAAAGAAAAAAGTGTTTCCCCACCCCCGAAAGAAAGGAAAACCACTAAACCTTGAAGGTAAACCTGTTACCTCAAGGTACAAAGACACCTTCCGAGGAAGGGACGGCTATTCTACGACCTAGGAGAAGATGGAGAGGAACCACCTTTCGCTAGCGAAGAGAAACTTCAAATATAACATACACATTCAAATTGCTTAAATTTAAAAGTGATAATAATATATTATAAATAACCCAAAAATAATACTCCATCATATTGCCTAATAAACCCTATCTAAGTCAATGATATCATCATGTTTATCATTTTGCAAACTTATTTCTTCATTCAAATTTTCTTTATTGTCATTAACATTTACTATCTCTTTTTTTTCTTTTTATTTTAGTAATAAAAAAAATTATTCTTGGCATTCTAGTTTCTTGGACTTATAACAATGACAAAAATAAAAAATAATTATATTGTCAATTAATACCTTATTCACAGTATAGAAAATAAATTTGCAAATATTAAAGTGAAGTGTAAGTGTGTACTGTGTAGTCCAAATTTTATAGGAGAAAGAGGGGGAAAAAAACTTATAAATATATTATTTTATTAGGCCAAATTGAGTAACTTAATAATTTTGTGTTAAAAACAAGTCTAACAACTTCTTAGATTCAAATAAAAGTACAAATTTTAACAAAAAAATCTCATTTTAAAGTATTTATATATGTATCGTACGATACATACGATTTTGTTATACGATACGCATACTGTATCGTACTATTCATTAACACTTATGATATGTCGATACGATACAGAACTTTTTACACACAAATACACGAAACAATAGGTATCCTACAAGTGATTTGGTCAAGTTTTCAAATTGGAATCAGACTTGGAATCAATGCCAACGTTATAGAAACTAACTCAAAAATAACAAAAGACCCAAAAATAGCAAAAGACCCACCGGCCAAAAAAAAAACAAAAAACAAAACAAAGAAACCCGCCCCGAAATTTCAGCAACCTTTTGGGCGGATCAATCAACCAAGCAGGCTGGTGTGTGTTTTACGAGGTCGGGTCGCGGGTGACTCCAAACCCGACCCAGCCTGCAATTTGCTCACCCGACTCTTTACCTCTTTCACAAGACAAAATTTTTGCTCCTAACTGATCACACAGAACAAAGCTACACCTTGAATAAGGGATGTCACACCTCGTAGTTACTCATTTTCTTTTCAATATGAAACAAACTCTTATAATAGAATTAGACCATCCTTATTATTCTTCTAACCAATGTGTGGGATTTCAAAACCAATAAAGAATTCTCTAATCTTCTCTTCTCATGGGCTGAACTCAAATAAGAGAAATCATCATAATATGGAGCAAAAAAATGAAATTCAATATCTGAGCATCAAAGTGCCGAAATGGGGATTCTATGTGTTGATTGATACTTTACCGTTTGGTCAAAGTATTAGTCGGCATTTTCGTTCCACAGTTTTTTTTAGACATGAAGGCATTTCTCAATATAAGAAAAAGAAGCTAGCTTCTCACATACTTTCAAAGAAATAAGTCGAAAACACAGAAGGGAGAACCAAAAGTTGCAGTTTATATTAGCATGACTAATTGGATCAAAATGGTTCAAAAGCAATTACATCAACAGCAAATTGTCCTTTTTCCCACTTCAAATTTTCATTTACATAGATTGGATCTCGCTTAGAGGGACAACCCGGACTCCTCGTCCTCTTCTAGAGTGGAAGTGTAGATAAAATAGAGTGCCCAAGTTAAACCAAACATACCAAATAGTATCCACCCTAGAAGGTTGTTGCTCAATCCAAAGGGAAGTCCTGTTCCTTCTGCGGTCAGTCTCTCATCCACCAAAGCCATGGCTGGGCCTGCGGTTGCAGTCACAACCGATGCTGCAGCCATCAATGATCCAACCATGCTAGTGTTTGAGATTGAGCCTTTGCCACTTGCTGATGATGTCTTCTCCACCATGCTGCACCTAACCCCTCCTCTTGTAACCATTCTTGGCAACCCTGTTAAACAATCAACCACTGTGACCAATATCCAAAAAATTAAAATATATATACTTCAATTTGCTTCTGTTTCTTTGCGTTGGGTGTACACATGCAAGTAAAAGTTCTACTTGGTTAAAAAGTAAAAGATTTGAAAAACATAGTTGGAAAAAACCCATAAACTTAAGTTTTTGGCTTAAATGAAAGTATGAAACTCATTATATGTTATATTAAAACTCTAATAGGAGGCTAACACCTCACCAACACTTTCAGCCTAAAAAAAAAAAAATCTCCAAAATATTTTTTGGGGAGAGTTAATGAATCCTGTATCCTTGGCCATTATTCAAGCAACTCTAACATGTTTTTCTTATCAATTAAAACATCAATTTTTAAAGTTACTATGAAATTAATCATGAAAGATTTCATTGCAACCAAGACCATAAAAATAAATATATACTACAATGACTTCTAACTATCTTATAATTCCAGTACAATAGTTAATGCTCCACATAGTAACCAAAATCATTTTAGCTAATCGGGAAGCATTTTTGACCTTGTCTCTATCTGACCTGTGATTGCACTTACTGATGCAAGTAAAATTATGAGGGAAAATTCAAAAAATATATATAGATTGTACTGCAATAATGTATAGTGACCTATGAACCAAGAAATCTCACCAAGGACAGGGCTTGACTGAACCCCACTTGACCCTTTGAGCACAAGACCGGTACCAGGTGACAACTTTGCAAAGTTAGTTGCTGTTATTGAAGCCATTTTTTTTCAGAACAAACAAGAGAAATGGAGAAACTGGTTCAGACAAGAGAAGAAAATTATTCTGTCACATAAATTGGGAAAGCTTGGGGAATTATTGTTAGTGGCATATAGCTAGTGTGTGTATGTTACACATGAACCACTCAATATGGATGAAAGGATAGCCTAGCTTTTTATATCCATGGTCTTGAGGCACCAATCAGTGCTCTCCATGTGTCACTTTCCTAGTGGTAGTTTACCATGATTAATAATTGAAAATTTTCATTTTAAGTCGGAATTGTTTGGCTAAATATATATATATATATATATATATATATAGGTAAATTATAAAATCTGTTTGGACATGGGTTTGTTAATTCCTACTTTAGGACAGGAATGCCCAATCCATATATAGGGCGGCGGTGGCATAACCTGTGGCAAAGCATGATTTTTCTCCAATGAGTGCGAACTTTTAACTAATAAATAAGCAAATAAATGGACTTGATGTTGATTTATAAAAGAAAAAAAAAAAAGTATTTGCTATAGTATATTACAATTAATATTTTACTCATTATCCTGAGCACCATTGAACTTACTTGAAAAGTATCTAATATTTCTTTGTGGAAAATAGTGATTATTATAAGATTGACTAGAACCATTTGATACTTTTCTAATATTATTATGATCATTTAAAATTTTTATGGTAACTTAATTGATCTGTAGTCCAAGACTAGTGGGGAAATTCTCGAAGTCAGCTTCAACATGGTTTTGATTTAAATAATTTTGTGCTGTACTATTACTAATAGTTTGTTGGATAAAGGGGTGTAGCTCTAATTTTAGTTTTGTCCTGAGAAATTCATCAACATCTGATTTAAAAATGATAATTTAATCAATTTCAACATCCTTTTTCTTTAACCAATTAAACACTTTTAATAACATAATTTCATATTTTTATTAATTAACAACTTGAATTTTATACAAACTAATAAAGAATTCAACTAAACTTACCAATAGTTGAATCAATATGATATTAAATTAAGAAATTCATTATTCAAAAACTATATATTAAACACCCTAATATAATCAATATCAATTCAAACAATCAAATAGTTACAATATGTTAGAGCATAAAAGTGATGGGTGATCAGTGATCACACCATAATATAGTGCACCTTCACTCATGCAATAACCCTTCACTTGGTAAAAGCCGGTAGTGTTCCACTAACATTTCAATAAAAGATTAATTTAAACATTTAAGTTAGTTGTTTACTATGTTTGATAGATAAGACACACCTATTAGTGAACAGACAAGAGCAAAAAAATAAATAAATAAAAGAAGAAGAAGAAGAAGAAGAAGAAGCATATTTTCATTCTTTTTATATATTAATAATATCCCTAAAAAATTTATAGGATTTTTCAAAAACTTTCTCAGAATTGACCTAAGATTTTTTTTTTTTTCAGTGTTGTTAAGATAAGAGAAGTGTCAAAACTCATTTTTACTTACATATAACTTTTTTTTTTTATTTTTTTCAAATTTCTGTGAATGCATGAAGTAAATGTGGGGCTCAGGCATAACAGTTCATCTGTATCTGGGCTTATTATGTCAACATTGTTGGCGCTTTCTTCAAGCATGCCAATTGCCGTATATAGCTAGAATCAGCCAATTTAGCTGAGGGAAGCTGTAACAACCCGTTGAAGGAAATTGATTGCTGGTTTTTGTACCGTTAACAAAATAGAAAGATTCCCCATGGAGATGCATTTGAATTAATGTGAAAGTTCTTGAAAAAAGTATATGAAAATCCATATGATGACCACCGGCAAAGGTCATAACAAATCAAAATGGTGGGCGCATGCTTTAGTATTAAGAAGAGTAGGACTTAGGTACAATATTTAGATGCTGTTTTTTAGGTTTCCTTTTTAAGATTATGTCATGTGAATTTTTTCTCATGAAATGGAAATATATGTTTTAGTTAAGTAGACACATGACTGAATCTTAAGAGAAAAATCTAAGAAACAGCATATAAAATACTGTACTTAAATTTTGTCCTATTTAAAAATACTGTACCTAAAGTTTTTGAAAAAACCTATAAATTTCTAGTTAATTTGACTAATAAAGTCTCTAATTGTTGAATAAGAGTTTGAGGTTTAATTTCCGCTTACATCAAAATCGATTGGTGTCTTGGTATGATGATAAATAGTACAATTATCAAAAATAGACATCATAAGTTAAAACTCTATTAAAAAATAAATAAATTAATTAATTAATTAAAAAAAAAAAACCCAGAGAATAAGCAATCTAATTGTGGACTTTCAGATTGGTGGACAGTCACAATATGGGGATTACAACAAAGATATATTTAAATCTAATATGTTCAATGTCAGGGGATTAATTCTAATAATAATCCATGGATTGATTCATTATATATCTCATGAACAAGTTCTCCATGAAATAGTAGGTAAATCCAACAGTTTATGTTAAGTAGATAAAGTATCTCCAAAATTAACAGACAAAGAGGCCAAATAATAATAGGATTTCTTAAAGCTGGACTAATTACTAGGCCAAATTTTGAATATTTTAAGGCTTTCTGTGTTTTGTTCATAAAGAATTGTAAACTATTACACAAATTTAGAATAGAAAATTATATGTCGTAAAGTATCCTAACCTTATGTAACAGTTCTCTAGACGTTGTCTTGATTCAGGAGTCAGGGCTTAAAGAATGCAGAAAGACTAGTCAACACTGCAGCCTACATTTCTATTTGATTAAAAGAAATCCCACCCCTTTTTTCCCTATTAGGAATTAAGGAAACTTGACAAGTTTTATACGGAACAAAATAACAAAAATGTACCACTGTGTGCTTTTAGTGCAGTGGTAACTTTACAAGTATAAATGTTTGTAGAATGTAAAAAGTAAAGGCCAAGGTTTAAGTCTCCAGAAAGGCTTTACACACATATACACTTAGATTAGGCTAGATTAGAAATTCTATCTTGTATCAAAAAATATATATATATCAAAATGTCTTTTAATGATTCTAAAAGAATAATTCTAGACTAATAATAACTTTAATGATTCCATATAATTAGCATGAGAACTATTATAGCGGCTAAATCCTTAAAAGACTCTTTTTAGAATTGATAGATTAAAATTAAACTTACCTCCTTTAGAATGAACCTAGCAAAATATTGTATAAAATAATATCTAATTGTTTCGTGCGCGCACACACACATAATATATTATTACTAATATGTTTTAGCTAATTAAAACAAATTGTAAATTACTTAAATTATTTTTTAGAAAAAATAAAATAAAGAAAAAATTATCAAGGAATATGATTCACATGCATGCATAAGATGTTTATTATGCTCTATTTCTAAAATAATTAAAAGCATATGTTCTATTATTGCATGACATTTGAAGGCTTGTGGTGGGCCAAGTTGGCCGAAAGGGTTAACGTAGGACATCTTCTTCGGTTTGACTTTGCAGCCCAGGCATTATATGGTCTTTTGTTCAGGTGAGATTCTTTCAATACAGGCCTGCCTTGACATAATAACCAACCAACCCAGTTTAATCATTAATGACAACATGCTTGGGCAGATAGCTAATTGTCCATTTTTTTTTTAAACCAATGTTGAATTGAATGTAATAAATGTGAGGAAAAAAGTCTATATCATTGACATGGTCACACAGAAATCAAAATCACCCTGTTTTTGAAGCTTCTGAGTGCATTTGGTGTAGCATATTTTCATTTTAAATTATTTTGTTAGATTTTAAAATAACAAGGTAGACCAAATATAGGTATATAAGTTATAATTGTGTTTATCTTTGAGACCCACAAAAAAATATACAAATTTTCGTTCCAAAAAAAAAAAATTCAACTTTTAAAAAACTGTACTGTAAATAAGCCAAAGAAGTAATAACAAACAGCTTTTTGGGGGTTTTTATTAAAAAATAACTATAAAACCCAATCTATATTATTAGTTAGGTAATGTTTTAAATATATTTGGTTTCTAACCATTCAAGTTCTCTGCACTCGATTTTGCCTAGTAAATTTGTACTTGAAAATCGAGTGTCTCACACTCGATTTTCTCAGAGCAAACCGAGTCCTCTAGACTCGATTTGTTAGAAATGAAATTTGTTTCAAATATTGCCTAACTAATAATATAATTTGGATTTTATAGTTATTTTTTAATAAAATTCGCTTTTTAGTCATACAACCTATATGTTTAAAAGGAACCACCAAAAAAAAAAATAATAATAATAATAATAATTTGAGAACAAAATTTAAAAGAGATTTGTTCGTTTCACCCTGTCCATGCTTCACTGCTCGATAAAAAGGACAAAAATTCAAATCCTTCTTCACGTGAAAAATACTTGTTACAGTTTTAAAGTCCCAAATTGTCTAGGAAGATGACCTTTGGCTTCATTTCAAGTCATTTCCAAATGACTATCAAATCCAAAAATTTCAATCCCTTTTGAGCAGTAACAAAATTTGGCATTCATTGTTAGATCGTTGAGAGAGTTTCCAATGTTTTCGGTCTATCATGTTTAAAGATAAATCATGATGACATTTTGTGTGATACTAATGAATTTATTTTTTATTTTGTTTCTCATAAAGCTAATTAAAGAGTAGATTTTTTTTTTTTTTTTAAGTAGAGTTTCAATTTATGATATCCACATCTATGATTTTTGCTCTTTATCATCAAACCAAAATACTAATCGGTTTTTGGTGTAAACGAATATTGTACCCTAGATATCTTATTTAACCATCATAAACTTTACTAGTTGAGCTACTTGGAACTCACGATTAAAGAGTTGTTTAAGTCTTTAAGGTTGAAATATTCTGAAAATAGCAAACGGTCATCAATTTTTTTTAATAAAAAAATCGATAGTTACAATTAGGGATGGCAATGGGGCAGGGCAGGGCCGAATGATAGGGTCTTCGTCCCCGCCCCGCATGGTTTTGTCTTACCCTATCCCCGCCCAGCCCTGCATGACGGGGAAAACTTTCTCACCCCATCCCCACCCCCTGGGGCCCTGCGAAACCCTATCCCACCCCGTAAAACTCTACTTTTTGATAATTTGCCCTATAGCTAGTACAATTTTTTTAATGGAACCTATTTCATTAATAAAAATACACTTGAAATTACAACTAAATTTATTCCATCAAATCAAATCAATTTTTAGAAAAAATTGAATAATATATTTAAGTGTTTAACAAGACAATAAAAAAAATAAAAAAATAAATACTCATAGTATAACACATAACAAAATAAAGGCAGAGAACTACATTGAGTAGAATAAAATAAGCTAATATTAATATATTTGTTTAAATAGTAGAGTTTTAGAGTATGAAAAATTTACAACTATAACCCTTAGCAACGAGGAACGGGGCGGGGACAAGGAGGGGTGGGTCTAAAAAATTTAAACCCATCCCCGCCCCGCCCCGTGGTGAGGGGCTAAAATCTTACCCCATCCCCGCCCCACCACCTTTGCAATGTGGGGAAAACCCACATGGGGCAAAGCGAGGAGGGGCGGGGGGATTTGAAAATTGAATACCTCTATTTAAAATACTAATAAATTTCTATTCAGCTACAAGGTTATTCGCTATGTCATGAAATTTGTTTTATTAACTCAAAAATGTTTATTAGTATGATTATTTATTTACACTACCACTCCCATAGCCCATTTCAACTTTTCTTTATTTATAATTCTCTCTCTTCTAGTAAAGTTTTTTCGTTTTTGCATTGAATAAGAGATCTAAAGTTCAAACCCGTCTACAATAAAAACTAATTAGTATCTTGATTTGATGATAATGAGCAATCATTATAGAATAGATGCCATAAGTTGAAATACTATTATAATAATTATTCCTCCTCTTAAAAAATAACTACCACTTTTTTATTTATTTGAAAGAATATAAAAAGAAGCCTTTCAATATCGATTTTTATTTTAAGTCGCATGAATAAAGTATGAAAAATATAAATTTTATATATAAAAGGAAACATTTCAATATCAGTTTTTATTTTAGTAAAATTTATGAACGGATAGAATCCATGTTATTGTGTTGATTTAAAAATGATTATGTATAAAATGTTATTTCAATTCATAACACAAAAATTTTGTTAGATTAAATTACCCTATTGTTAAATGGGTTATGTGAATTGTATCATGTCAACTTGTTTAAAAAATATGTCATGTTAAGATCGAGCCTTGACACGATTAGTAAATGTGTCATATTTTTGTCAATCTATATAGTTGAATACTCATAAGTCGACACAACACGTAAATACGAATCGCCACTCCTACCTCTAACCCAACATAGTACCCCTAAACATAAAAAGCAAGTTGTAGTAGATATTTTGAAAGCTCCTTCCTTTGAGAACCTCAACACTCTTCTAAATTTCATTTTTGTAACAGTAATTAGGATTCTGTACCATCTCATGACCACCTTCCACACCTTCTTAGGAACAGTCAAAATATTAGATAATCTCTGCTCTTTATATTTTTGATGTAGTAAATACATTGGATTTAGCTCCATTTTTATCAACTTGTCTTGAGTTGCTAACGTATTTCTCACATTTAGGATTTAGCCAACATAGGAAAGAATTTTTGGGTATTGCAAAAGAGAACCACATTAATCTCCATCAATAATCAATAGGATAAATGGATTCTGACCTCATCCTTGGCTGATACACAAGAAAAGTCCCCTAACTTTAATTGAAGCTATTGAATTGAATCCTTTGATTCTATCTTCACCTTATAAATTTTGCTTTAGATCCTAATTCCTAACTAGATCATTTGATTTGGCCAGTACCGACTGCCACAGACTTTTTTTTTTTTTTTTTTTGGGTACAAAATAGTTGATAACTTTGCAGTCAATGGCCTGGCATCATCGTAGATGACTTCAAAACCATAGTATATACATCATCTAGATGCCAATTATCATACCATTGAAATATACTGTTGCATTTCCCAGGCTTATGCTTTGCGAGAGGCTTAATTTTACTCAGCTAGCAGCCTCTTCCATCCTCAAGAGCTATTATTAGAAATTGGGTTGTGTTAACGGCTCCACGACTCAATTTAGGAAAAGGTATCTTAACGGGGTACCCTTAAGGCAATTGTTAATGGAATATATTAAAAAAAAAAAATTAATACTACTTTTATGAAAAATATAAAAAACTGTCAAAAAAATCAATTGTTTTTTCTTTTCCCTTAAAAAATTTCTCAAAATATTTTCTAAACTAGTGTTCTTAAGACATCCATTAACATTTCCCTTAAAACATTTTACTAATGAAAGCTACTCCCTTTTAACTAGTACTCATGCACCCAAGCTACTCAAATGGAGCATGCTAGAGTAAATAAATTGTAGATATGTTCAGTTGCAACTTTATTCCACCCACAAATCTCTTTTTAAATATAAACCCCATTCCTTAGGAGCACATACCCAAGCTACCTTGGCTTGTCATTCATCTCTCTTATATAGAAAATTCAAAATTATTACTCCTACACAATTATTTTGATAGCCCTATTTGAAGGATAGAAGTATGAACACAAATCTTCTATCATAGTAGAGATAATAATGCTCCCCGTCCATGTCACCGGGGCCTAATTAATCCACTTGTCCTTTTTAAATTTTACATTAAAGATTTGTAGTTTGTTACTTTTTTGCCATTATGCAAATCAAATTATTGCTTGTATTATGCAAAATTATTTTTATGCCACCAGACTTGCTTCCAAAACAATTGACACTTAAATTGGTTAAAAGTCTTGTAATTTAAATAGTTAGCACCTTTTAATATTTCTAATGTAAAAATCTAAATTTAAATTCCTTTATTTTTTTGTTGTAAGTAAAAATAAATAAATAAATAAAAAATAAAAAAAACTAAAAAACAAAACTAAGAGCGCATAAAGGGCAATGTGTCAATCTATGGACCCGCTATGATAGAGTAGTCTCAAATTTTCAATGCTGTCGACATATGAGACTTTGGTTCAAAAATTTTGGTCCAATACACATTATATTCTATAAAGTATTGCTTATAGAAACCAAACATTTATTAAAAAAAAAAAATGTTAAGTTTACTATATTTTCACAATACTTTCACAACAAATCTTAGATAGTAAGTTATTAATGGTTCTAATTTGAATCAATAACTTAAATTATTTTTTTGTCCACCTATAACAACTAATGACAACATACCATTTAGAATTTGTTGTAAAAGTATTGTGAAAATGTTGTGAATATAACATTTCTTTTTATTCTCGCTAAAATCTTATTTATCAAAAGTTTACATTAACCATTAGTCCATTACCCTTCAATTTTTTTTATTTTAAATCTTCCATGTTTAAATAAAAGCTTAACAATTAACAGTTAATTTTTTTTTTTTTTTGAGCAAAACAATTAAAAATATTGTTTTCATTTCAGCGTGTGAAATACGAATATACAATGCATTATTATCTCATTTCTACGTCAGCGTGTGCAATACGAAAGAAAAGGTAAAAAATCAGAAAAAGACAAACAAGCAGAAAAAACGAAGAAACAGAAAAATGTAAAAAAAACGCGGAATAAGGTAAGGTTTGAAGATTTAATTAGATCACGTGGGTTCCAAAATTTTTATAGTCAAAAAAGAAATTTTGAATTCAAATCCTTTTACACACAAAATTATGGTAAATTACAACTTATTTACTTATGAGAGGTTAGTTCAATTAAATTTTTGTAAATTACTTCAATTAAAAATATGGTTAAATATGTAATTTTGTTCCACTTTTATGTTCCTCTCTTCTAAAAACACAAAAAACATTTAAATACAAGATCAAATAAGATTAAAAACAATTCAACGGAACACTTGCATCATGAAATTTTAAACTACAAATAAATAACTTAAATTTCAGTCAAATCTCAAACGAGTAAAACGTCAAATTTTAAACTACAGATAAGCAATTTAAATTTCAGCTAAATTGTAGGTGGGTAAATTGTAATTTGCCCTAAAAAATTAATTACTATTTTATATTTTTATAAAAAGAATAAGAATTTCAGTTTTTTTTTTTATAGAAAGAATAAAACTTTTATTCAATATTGGAACCTGTAATTACATTCCCTAAAGTATATTTTGCTAATAAATGAGAATTTCTGTTACTATCTTCTAACATTAAAAAAAAACTCAACTTTACGAAAATCATGGATGAAAGACAACACACAATAGAAAATTAGTGCTACAAAAGAAGGAGGTGGGGTTAATTCACTTAAAGCTTGAGAGATAATCCGAGAATCGCTCTCCAGGATAAATTCATTTATAAGAGTTTGAGATTCACACCTGCTTACACTAATTAAAATAATTAATTAGTGTCTTAGTTGACGAGTTTAAGATTCTTACCTTTTTACCAAAAAAAGAAAAAAAGAAAAGAAAAAAAGAACAGTGTGTGAACGGCGCAGTTTATCCACAACGTTGAAGTATGGAGTAAATTTCAAGTTTAAACTCCCAACTCTCCAACTCAAAGACTCTCAACACACTTCACGCAACACACGCACTCAAAAGTCGTCTTTTTATTACACACATACGCACTTCTTCTTCATAGTACCATAGTATATTTTATACATTTTCTTACATGCTCTTTCATCCAAACTCAAAGCCAACCAAAAAAAAAGAAAAAAAAAAAGAAAACAAACCTTAAACAAACGCCTCCAAAATCCCAACAAACCAAACCTCCCCCAACGTAATTTTGCCGCAAAACAATGAAAAAATCCAAACCCCATCTCGTAATCTAACCCCAAAAACCCGTCACTTTGTTCACACACACCCAGATCCACAAAACTCCTTACACGTCCAATTATTCAATGACACCAAAACTTCTTCTTCTTCTTCTTGTTCTTTTTCTTCTTCTTAAATTCCATGCCTTTACTGTTGTTTTACTTTAATGCTGTTTAGCTAGAGAGAAATTGAGAGACTTTTTTTTGATAGAGAGAGAAAGACAGAGAGAGAGAGAGAGAGAAAGAGAGGGTGTGTGATGGCGAGTCAGGTGGTGAAAGTGAAGAGGGAGACCGTAGAGGCATGCATGACGTGCCCTCTTTGTAACAAGCTCTTGAAGGAAGCTACAACCATATCTTTGTGCCTTCACACGTGTGAGTATCTTTGGTCTGTCTGCGTTTTGGGCTTAAATTTGTTCAATTTTTGATCTGGGTTTGTGCTTGTATTGCATATTTGTGATCTGGGTTCTTCATTCTTTGTGTCAATTCTTGAAATATCCGGTGGGGAAATGGGTTTTTTCTGTTCTTGATTACTGATTTGCATATTATGGATTTTGCTCTTAGTACGTCAAATTTGTGTGGCTGTGGCTATCTGTGGATTTTGCAATTACATAATTGCAATTTCAAATTTCTTACGTGTGGATTTTTCAATTGCGTTCTAATGTTATTCTCTCTTTTCCCAAAAAAAAAAAAAAAAAATTCCTGATTTGGTTCGGGATATTCTTGTATTGCAATTTGTGAACTTTATTTGTCATACAGGTATTGTGGTTTATTTGTTTACTTTCTCTGCCTGGCTAGTTTAGATTTCTTAAATAATTGGTATACTTATTGATTAAAATCATAAATCCTGGACGAAATGTTGTGAATTAATAATGAATACGGCTTCTCTGGCCTGTCTAGAAAAACATGCATTGTTGTTTATTTGTTTACTTTTCTGCCTAGCTTGTTTAAAATTCTGATCTAGATCTTGTTTACTTGATATAGTATGGGCTAAAATCATAATCCTGGGTGAAATATGGTGAATTAATGACTATGGTTACCCTACCCCAACTAAAAAGCTATATGTTGTTGTTTACTTGTTTACTTTCTCTAGGTGGTTTAAAATTATGATTTAGGTCTTATTTATTTGGTATATTATTGATTAACATAATCCTGGTTGAAATTTCGATAATTAATAGTGACTATGGTTTCCATAGCCTGGCTAGAAAACTATACGTTGTTTATTTGCTTACTTTCTCTGCCTTGGAGATTCTAGGTCCTATTTATTTGGTATATTATTGATTAAAATCATAGTCTTGGTTTAAATTCTGCCAATTAATAATGATTTATGTGTTTAATTTTTCTTCCGAGCTAGTTTAAATGTATGATCTATGACTTATTTATTTGGTATGTTATTAATTAAAATCATATTCCTTGTTGGAATTCCATGACCATCTTTGAAGAAGGTCATTTATGTGAAATATGGAGAAGAATGTGGGATGGATGATTAAGAGGATTAAGGGTTTCATAGAGATTTTTTTTTTTTTTTTTTTTTTTTTTTTTTTTGAGAAAATTATAAGTGAGGGATTTTGGAATCCTTCTCTAATTACTTAAAGTTTGATGTAAGAGAAACTAGAGTGAGGTCTTGGACAAAGATATGTTGTGGTGATCATTCTTATAAAGCTTTCTTTATGGATTTCTATGCTTTATCTTTGGATAGGACACTTCAGTGGCCTCTTATCTAGTCAACCTATCTAAAGTTGGGGTTAGGCTTTGGAACCCTCAGTTCATTCATTCTTTCCAAGATTGAGAATCAGAGTCAGTGGGAAATCTATTTGAGCTGCTCTATAAAATCATTCCCTTGTATTTGGGTGGGGATCGATCTTTGTGAAAGTTAACAAAGAATGGGATATTTGAGGTTTGTTCTTATTATAATGCCTTCAGGGATTCCACAGCTTACTCTTATCCTTAGAGGAGCATATGGGGTGCCAAGGTCCCATGAAAGGTTGCATTTTTACTTGAACAACAGCTTTGGGAAAAATATTGACAATTGAAATCTTTGTAAGAGGCATTTATTGATAGTTGATTGGTTTTGTATGTATAGAAAGAATGGAGCATCTATTGACCGTCTGTTGTTTCATTGCTCAATCACTACAAATATTTGGTCTTTTTTATTTTTATTTTTTTGCTTTGTTTGGGATAGTTTTGGTGATGCCAAAATCTGTGATTGATTTCCTAGAGTGTTGGCAAGGACACTTCCGTCGTCATAAGGTTGCTAAAGTTTGACAAGTTATTCCATTATGTATATTGTGGACACTTTGGCACAAAAGTTGTAGGAGGAAATTTGATGGTGTTGAGCAACCAACTTTTGTAATCGAAAAGTTTCTGTTGAGGTCCTTGTATGATTGGATGGAGCCGCCTTGGGTAGCGTCCCCTTGATGTCATGTTTTGATTTTATACATTTTGACTTTGTGTATATATGATTGTATTCTTTATGATGGGATAGACACACACCTCTTGTATGTGATTTTCCATTCTTTTTAAATAAAATACTTAAATAAAATTTCATGAATTACTAGTGAATATGGTGATCTTATATTTACATGTTTTCCCTAGCTCAGCTAGAATATTATACTTTGAAAAATTTTAGAATGCACTATACAATAACTAATACAAGATCAATGATTAATATGGATCCCTTCTCAATCAAAGTTTTTGGGGTTGATTAGTTGAGCCCTTGGACAGGCTTCTAAGTTCTTTTTTGGGTCTGAAAACTCAAGTCTGAAGTCATATTTATTCATCTTCAGTTTGAGGAATATCTGACTGCAATAATTGTGTTTGCAAATTGACGATGATATGTCTTTGTAATTCTTTGAGGCTTTTATTTTCTCTTTCTCATCAGAGCTGTTATACCACCCAATCTATGTAGTTTTTATTTACATGTAAAACGATGTATCAATCCATTGCTTCATGTCTTGATCAGAGTTATCATACTAAATAGGATTGTGTTATCTTCTCATCAACCGAGAGTTCAGAATTCCTACTTTTTTTTCTTTTAAATTATAGAAAAGGCCATTCTTAATTGTAACTTTGATACTCTTATGAATCCTTTGACAATTAGATAGAGATTTAGATATGATGCATCCTCTCACTAGACTTGATAATTTGATATATTCTTGCACATTGTCTTTTAAATTTTTTGGTCAATCTTGTTAGTTGATTCAGGATAATCCCAATCAGTACATGTGGAGTCAATTCTTATGCATAATGATATTTCTTATTCTACAAAGCTCCAGTGGATGTGACTTTTCCCTTTAAGAGGTCAACTACAATGATCTTGCTTATAGGTCTAGGATTGCTACTGGATTGTTGTATCATTCACTAGGATCAGTTTTTTTTTTTATGGTTGTTGTACTCTGTTATCTATTTAATATGTTACCCTTAATTTTAGTGATTCACTGTTGGCCATCCATACTACATTCCTGTCTTTGTAATGAGTTATTGATCTGATTTGCCTGACTCAGTTCATTTGTTTTTTTTCTTATGAAAACCATGGTGTAAGGCCCATCCATAGGACATATGAGGATCTTAAGCTTATGCTATATGTCTGGGAATCCATAGCTCATCCTCAATATGTATGTCTAAAGTTTAAAGATACTAACCAAGGGCTGTTCAAGGCCATCCTTTTCAAACATGAGAACGTTAAAGTGATGTAGGATCTTTAGAAATTCAGAACGAACTCAGGATTCTTGATGATATCTCAAAGGGTTCTTGAATAGGGTTTGATATAAAGGGTTTAGGTAGGGTTAAGTAATAAAAGGATTGGATCTTGAATGAATTTGATGGCTATTTGGTGTTAAAAACAGTGAATAGAACAAGAAACAAAGAGAGATAAGCCCTAGGCAATCACACCTAGGTTTCCTAAACAATCACACTTAGGAAGAAGACAATCACACCCTCAAAACATAAAATAAGTTGCTGGAATTTTATTAAATTTAATCTCTCTATGAATGTTATTGACCACAATCAAGCCTTTATATAGGCTTTTGCTAGAGATAGTCCTAGAAAGAATAGGACTCCTTTATAGTCTGTTCCTATAAAGACTAGGACTCTTAGTAACAATGAAAAGTAATGAAGAACTTCTAAACTAAACACTAAAGGGACACAGAACATACAATAAGACTGATGGGCCTCTATTACAGCCTATCACAGCCCAGTCTTGAAAACATGGAAATTAAAAGTAGTCAATAACAATGTAAAGAAGCTTAAAATGTAATTAAAACTGAACCAGCAACTTTCTTACCTAAAGAAACTTAATGCTAGGATTCAATAATAACTAAAGTTATCTATGAAAGGTGCCAAGGAGGCCCCACATCGAAACTAGACCACAATTCTTGAATCTTTTGGTATTTAATCCTGTTCTTCCTCAAGCTCTTTGCTGGCTGCACTGTAAAGTTCCCAATGCCAGCTTTTGTGAATATTTCAGTAAAATTGTTATGGTTTGTAGCGGGACTGCCTGCTATGGCAGTCATCACCACTAATGTTAGAAGGAAGTCGTCATTTTCTCTAATCATTATGCATAGGCTGTGAGCTATATGGTTCTGTTGTAACTGTTAGGCTGCTTTTGAAAATTATAAAGATATCTTTCATAGGATAATTATATTCTTATGAATTGCTTGTACATAAGAGATTATTTTCTGATTAGAAAGGATAATCTTATCTCTACTTATCAAAAACTTAAAAATAAAAAAAAGCTCATCATTCATCTCAACATGGTCTTTCTATTCTGGTTGGCTTGACAGTGTTGAAGTACTATTTATTTCTTCTTCTTCATTTTCTTAATATGTGTTAGATTAAACTCAACACTATACATTGGCATAGTATTGAAAAATTAAATGCTAAAATTTTTTATCTCCTGGAATGTTTTTGGCTGTGTTTACAATCATTTCTGACACTTATAATTTCAAACTTCAAACCAGTTTGCAGGAAGTGCATATATGAGAAGCTCTCAGATGAGGAGATGGATTGCTGTCCTGTATGCAACATTGATCTGGGTTGTCTTCCGGTGGAGAAACTCAGGTTAGTCCTTTTGTATATTTTATGATCCCTCTCTCTCTCTCTCTCGATTCTGAGCATCAAGTAATTGTTGAATTCCTTGTATGTTTTTCAAGACTATAAGTATGGGTAAATGCATAGAATTGATGCAAAATATCTATCAGATTGGGCTGCATCTAATTTTAAGAATTTTTTTGAGAATGAAAGGGTTGCCGAATAAATCACAATCACATAATTAATCTAGGCTTGCCCTTGCTGTTTAGCAATTTATATCAAATTATTTCCTTAAAGGACAAAGATGATACTTATAACATTACTGTCAGCTCTAGATCATGGTCTACTTCTAGTTGTTTTCCCCAGCTTTTATAGTTTCATTTTTCTGATATACTGGTTCTGCCATTTTATCTCTGCCTATCATAGACAGAGGTAGAAATTCCTGCTAGCATATCATTTCATAGAGGCTGCATGTTCATCTGGAAATGGTTCTAAAAAAAATTGTGATTGTATGATGTTTGAACTGTTTAGAAAATTAGTGCTTTTTCAATACCATAATTTATGTTATTCTTGTTTCTTCTTTGTTTCAAGTTAGTATAACTTTTTAGATAGGCCCACATAGTTCCAGAAACCATTTTTTCAATTGTAATGTTATGTGTATGCCAAAATAGATATAAAGATGTCTGTATGTGCTGATGCTTTGTGTTGTCATGTGTGTTCACACTAGAGGCTTTTCATTGATCATATGCAGGCCAGACCACAATCTGCAAGATATAAGGGCCAAAATTTTCCCTCTGAAGAGAAGAAAAGTAGAAGCCCCTGAAGTTACACCTACAAATTCACTGCCATTTAAAAGGAAAGAGAGATCACTATCTTCATTGGTGGTCAGCACTCCCAAAGTGCCGATGCAGACTGGTTTGACTGGAAGGAGAACAAAAGCTGCAAGAAAAGCTGCTATACGAGGTGGTTTTGCTGTTGAGGAACATACCAAGAAAGAAGATTCTGCAGAGGATCATCCTGTGAGCTCCAGCTCACATGATTCTCAAAACAAAATTCCTCGAAATAAAAGGCAGGTAAAGGAAGACATATGTTTGATCCTTTGTTCTTGTGTGACTTAAAATTTGATTTTGTTTCTACTTTTAAACTTTCCTCTAAGGCAATTACATACTTGTACTGTAATTATAGTTTTAAAACATTATGAAATGTTGCAGAATTTTTCAGTTGCTGAGCCTTCTAATGAGAAAAAGCATAATGAAGACACAGAGAATGATGTGGAAATAATTGAAGGAAAAGCCGATCTGTGGACACCCTTGAACTGTCTTGTTGAAGCTGCGAACAGAACCAAGTCCTCTAAGTCAAATTCACAAGGGCCATCCCTTGCCAAATCAGAGCAAGCCAGTGCCCATGATAGTGAAGTATATATGTCTGAAACCAAAGCCAGAGCAGAATCACCCAGTGTTCTTGACAATGAAGTATATATGTCTAAAAGCAAAACAAAGGAGAATGGACAAAATACAAAAGCACAGGATGAAAATAATGGAACAACCTTACTTCCAGGGCCAGTGAAACGGAGAAGGTTGCGTGCAGCCAGTCGAAAAAACACAGCGGCATCTGGGAAGCTTCACCCCTCGGCACAAGCCATGCTAGATGTTGCAGGTGCTAAGCGCAACAGAAAAAATAGTCCAATTTGGTTCTCATTGGTTGCTTCTGAAGACAGGTAAAATTCTATATTACCATGTCATTATATGGTTTTCCATTTTTCTGGGATTTTATTTATTTATTTATGGTTATTTCATTAATGTTTTTCAAATACATTTATATAGGAAAGGAGATGTTTCCTTGCCACAGATATCTGCATGTTACTTGAGGATAAAGTGAGTATCTTTGGTCCCATTTCATGCTTTGAGGTTCTACCATGTCAACGTTTTTAGTATTTGAACATGTGTAAATGTGTGACTAGCTTATACAAAATGCAGGTTTGTATTACATCTGTTTAGTGATAATATGGATTAGGTTGAGGTCCATACCTCAGTAAAGAAATATTCATCAATTAGCATTCTGGAAAGTATCCACAAATGTGTTCTATCTGTTAGTCTGAGGAAATATGATTCCACACTACAGGTGTAAGAATAATATGAAATTCTAGAAATACCTAGTTTTGTTATCACGAGATTCATGGTAATATCATAAACCTTTTCTATACTCCAACACCTGCAAATCAATCTATCACACATGTTATATCAGCCTTTTCTTTGGGTGTGGTTTGTTGGGGGGGGGGGGGGGGATCGAATATGATATGGGGAGGGATTTTTTTTTAATAGAATCCTGTAACATGGAGTGAGCTGTAATGTCCAAAAGGAAAAAAAAAAAGATGGCTGTATTTTCTCTTAGGTCCAAGTGAATTTGGAATGTGTTTACCCTTAATTTTGATATGATAAATAAGATGATCTTTATATATATTCTCAATCTTCAAGTATCTTGATTACGAGTATTGTGAATGTAATATATGCAAGCAAGTAATTTTTATTTTCATCTACTTCCATGTATCACTGGTCTTGTGTTATTTTGCCATTATTGGACCCAATATTGTGACCATGCTGTCAGTTTGCATGACTTGGTTAGAATAAAGGGTGGTATCAAGATTATGTTTTATCTGCAGAATAAAAGAAATTTTCTTTTTATAATAAATAACTGAATCTATATGGACTTATAACCCGAATCCATTTGGACTTATAACCCAAGCAACATGGTTTAGATTCTGGAAAAGCTTTTTTGTGTTGAGGTTGGGAAGCTAGGAATGAAGTAGAATGAATGACTGTCTTACCCTCCACCTTGCTTTTACAAGGGAATGAGGTGCCATTTGAACTAGAACTCATTGGCTCTAGCATATTCGTTATTACTGTCTTCATGTATGTTTCCTTTTTTTTCTTGAGTACTCTCGGTCTTACCTAGCTTGCTGTATTAAAAGTTGAACCATTACATAATTGTTAATCAATGGTCTAATGTTGATAGTGTTAAAGTTAATAGTTGTAATTTTTGTAAAATGGTTTGTTCAAAGAAGAATGACGAAGTCAGCAATTCTCTTGGAGATTGCTATGCTCATCAGTAAAATGTCTTATGTTTTGTTGACTCTCTATTTTTCTTTAACAGGGATGGAAAAATGCCTGTATCATTTATCCAAAAGTATCTTATGAAGAAACTTGATCTTACAAGTGAAGCTGAGGTGTGTACATCTTCCTTACCTTGCCAGAAACCTGAGGATGTCTGGATGTTGTTTTTCTGTGTGATTTCTATTAAATTTATTTTTGGTTTCTATCAAGTGTTGCTACTTGCTACATATGACATATCTTCTTCATTATTTTTTGCTGAAATCATGAAAATAAAAATGAAAGCAAAAATTTGCTCAAGCACTATTCAGCTTGTGTCTTCCCTGGGGCTTTACTTTACACCAACTGTTTTAAAGTATTGATTTATGTTGGTATTATAATGCATCTTTTGGGCCTAATATATTTCCTCCTGAAGACAATAATAACAATGACAATTTAATGTTTTCTATTGAACTGCCACATATATGAATTAAGAGAAAAAATGTGAAAGTTGTCCTTTGTAGTCACTTGTTAGCCTTGTGGTTCTTTACATTCTACAGTTGTTTGTTGTCAAGTTTTCCTTACTGCAAGTTGTTTAAAGCCCCACCATGTTTCATGGTACTCGATAGTAAAATAATGATTGAAACTATTAAATATTTGAAGTTATAAGTTAATATCAGCTTAATATTGTGCTAATTATTTGGATTGACCATGAATCCTTTTTTGCCATTTAGCTCTATCTAGCACCATGTTTTTGATTTTATCCCTAATGATTATGCCTTTCCTCACTCTCTTTAAATTGTGTTCTATTTGCACTTTCCTATGTCCTTGGTGTAGTGTTTTCCATTTAAAACAAATCATTCCTCCATACTGGTGCATTTATTGGTCTCGAAGGGCATCTACAAAACATTTTGACTAGCCGGTCTTACCCGTATCTTTGCTGCCCTTAACCACTAGAAGTTGCTCCCCCCACCCGCCAGCCCCTAAATATTGCTCGCTAGCCTGGAAGCCTATTTAGCTTAGTCTAAGTCTGTTGTGCCAGGGACGAATAATAGGTTGGAAGTGCAGGGGTGAAGGCCCCCACTGGTTTTTTTTTTTTTTTAGGAGTATACATATGCTGTGAATGTAGGCACACTAAAATTCTTTCCATTGATTTCCTCTCCCTTTCTCTTTATTTCTCACTATAATGCTTAGATCGACAATCATCAACAAACCAGTTGTTTGCTAATATAAGAATGTTTGTGGTGTGGATGCTACCTGATTAGGATGTCTGATTCAGCTGTATTCAAAGGATTTATGAGATGTTGAAAAAAAACTACCCACACTTGATCTTGTAACAAATTCAAGAAGTATATTGATAAATGAAAACCTAATCATAGAAGAATAACTGTTTTAACCATATAAAATATCAAACTTAATTACACCTCTTAGGTTTGTTGTTCTTGGTTGCTATATCTAGTCATAGGCAAATTACTATTTTATACAGCACCATTAGCCTTGAGCATTGTTAATAAATCACAAAAGACATGTAAAAGTCCCAATTTTTGTCATGGCCAGAAGACTAATACTTAGTTTTAGGGTCTTTGTGATGGAATGTGTGATTTCTACCAGTCCCCTAGCTGTTGCGCTATGATGTTTGTGTAAATTTCAATCTTCTTTGGGTAAAAGACATGTTTTTAAGGCAAGTCACCTAGCAAATGTCATTCGTCTTCGGGTAAGGTAATCATTTGTAGGAAAGGCGCCTAAATGACTACTTATTTGTATGTGTACAGTGTATTAGATGAATGTTCACCGCTTGACAAGGAAGCGATGAGTAATGATACTTGTGATAATTCGGGGATATATTGTCACTTATATTTTAGTTTTTATTTCTTTGATTGTAGGTGGAGATAATGTGCCGGGGTCAGCCAGTGGTTCCATCGTTGCAACTACAGAACTTAGTAGATCTGTGGTTTAGGACAGCATCAACTTCAAAAAAAGTACCGGCATCTGTTGGCTCTTCTGCTAAGGACTTTGTGATGGTCCTTTCATATTGCCGAAAAGTCCAAACCCCTTGAGAGAGAATTTTTTTTCTTTGTTGTCTCGGCAATATACATCTTTAGTTATCCAAGTTGTTTGGATCTTTATAGCTGCATTGACTGCAAGGTCATTTGATCCATCATGTATGTTTGTACCATGCATGTTTTTATATGAATAAAGATTTAATTAATTTTGTTACATTAGTTTGCTGCATCACCTACATTGTTGACCCTCTAATGGTCACTCGATGGCCCTCGTTGATTTTGTTTATTTTAATTTTATAAAGGGAATATACAGTTACTCATGAAGAGTTTGAATTTGGTAAGGATGAGGTGTAAAACTCATGTTTTACACCATCCAATAAGAAATTGTCTTTCTCAAGGTACAAATGTTTTTTTTTTTTTTTTTTGGGTACAATTTGAAAATAAGCTTATCAAAACACACTAATGTCTCCTTTGGTTACTTCCTTTGGCTGGTCTTATTTCCAACCTCATCATACTTGATAATATGCTTGCCTAGATGAGCCTTTCTACTGTTTTTAACTGAAGATTTTTTTGATTTAAAACGCTTCAGGATGATATTAGTGGCAGTGTGCTCACCTAGGCCTTCTAAAGCTTTAGATGCACAGCTTGCATGCCTCAAATATTGCTATTATCAGTTCCCACGATGAATTTGTTGCATGAAAGAGTTATCAAACACTTTTAATATAATAATAATAAATTTCTACCAAAAAAAAATATAATAATAATAATTGATAGTGAGGGTCCAAATCCTTTACTTTAATGTATTAAAAAATAATAATAATAAATATAGTTTAATTATACGCTTAATATCTCTACATTTGGGTGCTACAGTAGTTTATACAGCAATGAGTCAATGACTAAGAAATCTTCAAACTGCTTTTTGGTAAAACTTGAAAATCTTGATTACTTAGCAAAATAATTCTTTAAAAGGGGGAGTGTAATTTGCACTTTTCTTTATTATCAAAGTTGCTTTGTTTTTTTCTGATAAAAAAAAAAAAAATGAAAAGAAAACAAAGAAGTTACTTTGTATTTAAAAAGGAAAAAATTTCATAAATTTTATTTTAAAAATGCAAAATATTTATATCTAACTTGTGCAATACATAGCCTTTTCTTATTCATTTGCCAAACATGCAAAATGTTGTATTTTTTTATAGGCAAATAGTGTGGGAGGGGGAGTGGAAGGTAGGATTCAAATCACAAACATGTGACACAACAAATGATACCATTATCAATACACTATCACTCTAATCAATGTATAAAAAATGTTGTTATATAGCATCTTTTTGTTATTTGAGTCTGGATTGGTCAATGAACTTTAAGTAATGTTCGACAATTTCTTACAAGTAATGCTCATTGAGCACGTAGACATGATGACCCTTCCTCTCACATTCATGGTGGACTTAACTAATTAAATTCATGGTGTAATCCACCAAGAATGTGAAAAGGAATAAGCATCACGATGTCATGCATTAGAAGCATACACTAAATTTCCATTCCAACATACAACTTTCATACTGTCACTGTGCTTGGCATCACATTTGAAGTTCAAGAGGTGTAAATATACTTTCATTACCTTCACAATATATATATATATATATACACTCCATTTCTAATTTTAATTTTTTATATAAATCTTGTTTCTTTTATCGTAAAGATTAATAAGTGTACGTTTGACAGTTGATTAGAAAGTTAACTTTTTTTACTTATATTTTATACTATTTACAATTCCCACATTACTTTTTATCTTAGTTTTATTTCGAATTATTAAACTTTGAACTTTTGGAAGATTTTTTGAAGATAAGCTAACTTTTAGTTTTTTGTTTTACATTATTATACAAATAAGCTACTTAAAAATTAAAAAAAAAAAAAAAAAAAAAAAAAAAAAAAAAAAAAAAGCAATTCTAAGCCCAAAAAAACTTAGCCGAAAGTGAAGAAACCTGTTTTGGGCCTAATATGTTATAAGCCCAAAAATTGCCTAAAACATTTTGTTGAGAGACAAAAACGAAACAGCCTAAAACCCCATCTCTCTCTGTCTCTAATCCCCGAAAACTAATAACACCACACTTGCACTTCGCTTCCAGCTTCTGTAGTGAAAACAAACATGCAGCAGGTAATAGAATTATTACATTAGTATCACTGTTCTTCTTCTTATTATTTGTTCCTTTTAATTTATAGTTAATCGTGTTTATTTGTTTGTTGTGTTGTATCGTGTTGTTGGTCTGAATTTGATCTGAAATTGTTGATTTACAAAGGGTGGAGGATCTGAAACAGAGGTGACTTGGGAGGACCAGCAGAACATTAACAAGTTTGGAAGATTAAACAACCGCTTTCACGAGCTTGAGGTTGAAATCAAAGTTGCCAAGGTATTGCTATGATATGGGTCTTGCTTCATTTTCTTATTTAGTTATGAATTTAGCATACGAGGTTGTTAAAATAGGTTTGGATTAAACTTGATGTGCTTTCATTTTGTGTTTTTTTTTTTTTTTTTAATAAGGTTTGGACTGTCTTTATTTTTACTTTTTTGGGAATAGAACATTGTCACTTTCTATTTGGAAATGTTAGTCACTGACTTTGTTGCATAATTTGAGGTGGGTTTCGAGAAATATTTAAAACCCAACTCTAAATTTTGGTTTAATCTTGATGGGTATTGGTTTTACTTTTAATTGTGATCTGGGATTTGAGCTGTTGAGATTTTTGTGTCATTTTAGCTGGGTTTTGGATATTAAGATAAGTCAAGCTTTAATTTTCCCTTGAATTTAGTAGGACGATGGTTTTGGATTGATTGTGTGTGAAACTTAAAATTTTGTTATTTTAAAGTTGTTGCTTTGATTTGATATCAGACTGTGAAAGTTAAGAGGATTTGAGATCAGATTGTGAAAGTTGGAGGAATTCCAGCTTTAATTTTTCCATAAATTTGTGTTGATTGCGTTTTTCAATATAAATGGATAAAATATTGACTGGAGGTAGAAGTTAGTTCATTCTTTGATTGAGACTTTATACGGTAACCAGAAAGATAAAAATTTGGTGTGAAAGAAAGTTTTAATTTTGAAATGTTTTGTGAGAGAATGTGGGCCACGGCATGGAAGTTTTACACAAACGCTGCAATTAGATATGTTGTGTTCTGAATAAGATTTGTTTTATTAGATTGCAGATGGATCATGTATTGAGTGAAGTCTATGGGTTTAGTTAAATGATCTTTTGTTTTGAAAGAATTGTGATATGTTCTCCTTCATTTTGTCAATTTTCTCTCCAAGAAGAACATAACAACTTCACAAATTTCTAAAACACCAAAAATGTTTGTTCTTTTTTATTTCATTTAACTTTATAGGAAGGTATGGAAGGGGGAGTTGGGGTTTGAACCACAGACATGGGACCACAAAAGATTCCATTTCATTGGGCTATCTCTTGAATCCCAGTTTATCACATAGGGCATGCTATATTTTTCATAGAAGGAAATGAAGTTCACATAAATGATGTTTTCTTTTTCATTGTCAAGCTGCATATACTTTTCTATGTTTTTTGATTCTCAGTGCATGCCGCTCTTTCCTCACAGAGCGAATAAAAATTCCATCAGAATGATTATTTCAATTTTTGTTCAATGCCTTAACCTAAAACATCTCTCTCTCTCTCTCTCTCTAAATGTTTCCTTCTTTATTTCTCAAAGGAGCAATGTTTTCTGAAAGTGGCTAATAAAACATTATTATCTTAAAAAATTTAAAGTAGGGGGCTACTATTTGATTCTTTTTTGCTAATTGTGTTATTAGTGAATCTTTGTGGTACCAATTCAGCCAACAATTTAGTCATTTCTTGTTTGATTATCGAATTCATGTATGGAATGTTGTCAATAGAGGAAAATGAATAGGAATTGTCATTTTCTTAAAACAATGTTGTATATGTGAACATATTTAAACAATAACAATTGCTGCAATTTTGCAGCCATGAGTGCTTTAGCCTTTCTAGATGAAATTAAATTATATAAACTTGTTGATGTAGATGAGCTCTTGAGCTATGTGCCTCAACATCAGAGATGGCTATTAGTTGAGTTTGGAAGGTTGATCACTTCTTCCATCCTTCCAATAACCAGTGTACTATATAGATGAGGGGAACGGTAAACTAAAACTTAATTATAAAAAGAAAGTAAATTAAACTTTGAAAATGTAAAATTTAACAGGATTGGTAGGATTTAGTGAATTAGAACAATCATTTGGCTGCAAATGTCTGTATTGCCCATGTAAATTTCCAATATTCTTCACATGATGCTGGTACATGCAGCATTCGTTGCAGTTATAGTACATGCTCATAGATTTGAATAGTAGCTGTCATGCGTAAACAGAATCTCTAAAGATACCATGGAATATTTCCATGCATTTGCTTTCTTAAATATATATTACAAGATGATCTAGAATTATGAATGGTAATTCCAATCTCTCTTACTAATTTCTTATCTTTCAGAAGATATTTCTAGCAATAGGGCCAACATGGAATCAACATGTGCATTAGATGAAAATGTTAGGTGGGGTCTATGAACAAGATCAACTTGCAAACCAACTTCATTTGGAGATTTTTTAACTGTCACTTGAAATCTGTCTTGATTCTATTTAAACTGAAATTTCGAAACACGAGCAGATCAATTGAGTCTACTTGGGCATGTTTAGAAGTTTTTTTTTTTTTTTTTTTTTTTTTTTTTTTTTTTTTTTTTTTTGTCTTAAGAGATGATAATAAAACACAATTTTAGTTGGTTTTCAAGTGAAATTTGTTTGTCATGTGAAAAACATATGTTTTAGAATAGGAACTAGAAAATTGGTTTGGATGTTGATTCAATTTTAGTTTGGAACTAGAAAACTGAGGAAAAACACTATCCAAACGGGCACTTTAGTTTTCTGTTCTTGCTTAGTTATATTTTTGCTTAGAATGTTGATTCAATTTTTTAGAATTTGGGCCTTGGTGTGATGGCAAGTGTGCCTTTCACCAAAAGCGACAAGTCATGGGTTTGAGTTCAGGAATTAGCCTCTCCAAAAAAATATTTGGGATAAGGTTGCTAACCAATCATCTCTCCTAGACCCTGGAAAAGTAGGAACTTTGTACACTAGGTATGGCACTTTATGTTGATTCAACTTTTATTGATTTGATCTTGTGCCAAGCTAGGGTGACTTGGTTCATTTTAGAGCCCTAGCAAATGCCAGCTATGTTGGTATGCTTGAGAACAGCACAAAAGTACAAAAGCAGTTTTTTTCCCCATTACAATGGGCGAAGTATTGATGAAGGAACAACAAAAAAAATTGGGAGAGAGAGAGAGAGAGAGAGAGAGCGACGAAATGATCATTGTGGAAAGATAATTTAAGTAGCTCATACTAGCTAAATTTAACTCTAGCTAAACCTATGTGGTTGTTGTGCAACTTCAAACCATATCTAAATTGACACTATCATGTAGCTCAACTTCCTAAAACATACTTTTACCAAATACTCTAGATCAATCACCACAGAACAACCTTCACCTCCCCCTCCAACCACCCAGCACCTTATTCACGTTTTTCTACATGATCCTAGAGACTCCAAGATTGTGAAAAAACAATCAGCAGTGCTACACTAAATTAGGGTCTCCAAGATGGAATAATAGCTAACAAACCTTTCCAAAAATGAATTATTTGGCAACAAGGTTCTTTCGCTTGAACCACACATCTTGTTTCTAATTTTGTTGCATTTTATTGCGTATTCTCAAGGGGCAAGGATTGCCTCCATTTTCTACATTTTACAGTTGGACTTCCCATTGTGACATACATGGTATTGAGAGGAAAGTGAAACTATAATCATTAGATGAAAAAGTAAAGTGGAATGATTTGGCTACAGATGTGTAGTAAATCAGTTTATAGTTTTCATTAATTGTTGCTCTGTCACGTTCAGATTTTATCTCCCCGTTTGTTTCAAACCTTAATGCTCTTTACAGCATGAAATATTTGTTTTTCTAAATGCAGTGATTATATGTTGGTGACAATGTATATTTATTCAACCCGCATTTATTTATGATTACAAGAGGCTGAAAATTTGACTTGTCCTGTTCTTTCCTTCTAAATAAATGGTCTTTTTTTTTTCCTAAGGAATCAAATGAAAATCTGGAGGATGCTAGCAACGAACTGATTCTCACTGATGAGGATGTGGTTCGGTTCCAAATAGGGGAAGTCTTTGCCCATGTGTCAAAGGATGAAGTGGAGGCCAGGATAGAACAGATGAAAGAGGTGACTAGCAAGAACTTGGAAAAACTTGAGGAAGAGAAGGATTCTGTAGTTGCACAGATGGCCGAATTGAAAAAGATTTTGTATGGGAAGTTCAATGACTCCATCAATCTAGAGGAGGATTGATATGGATAAGTTGTAATTTTCCTATAGTTTGGTTGCTTGATCATGTTGGTGACATGATTCCCCTTGTTTCTATGTTACTTGGGAAAATGACTTGCTGGAAATTCTATTACCCCCGTTGTCATCACTCATCACCATTGTCTTTAGATAGTTCAATTAATTAGTGAATCTTTATCAGTCTTTTTGTCTTGTATAATGACTTGGTTTCTTATGCTTAAATTTTTAACGTACCTCGTTTCATGTAAGTATTTTATTAATAGTTTTTATTTTCCATTTATGTATTAATTATTTTGACTTAGTTTATTTATTTATCTCTGGGAATTAAAAACTAGACTAGGATGGCATGTGGCATCTCATCCAAGCTGATGGGTCACACCTATTTTTATTTATAAAGGTGATTAAGTGATATTTTTTGTTGTAATTTAGACAATAGGTTAAATATTCTTTATATTGTAGACAGTTGCCTAGTTGAGTAACAATTAAAAATTCAAGAAAATCCGAATTTTTCTCACGAGTAGACTATAGAACTAGAATCAAAGAAAGGGGAGACCTTCTCATCCCAACTGCTCCCACTTGTGAAAAATTGGGGAAGAGTGAAGGAAAGGAGAAAGATTTTTTCCGCTATTCAAGCAGCATCATGTACATATTAGTCTTTCAAACCAAGGTATGCTAAAGTTGAATTGTGATGCAGCAGTAGGTGATCTATCTTCATGTATAGCTATTGTTGCCAGAAATTGGAGAGGGAAGTTGGTGTTTGCGATTTCAAAGAAAGTTAACACCAACATCCTTGTTCAAGCAGAGGCTAATGCCATTCTATTGGCTGTCCACTTTGCTTTGAATTTCTCTTTTTGTAATTGCATCACAGAGAGTGATTGTAAAGTTTGTATAAATGCCATTAGAGCTGGTGGGAAGTTAATTCCCTGGAGAATTTTGAATTTTGTGGACTCAGTTGAGTATGTAATTAGTGACTACGGCAATGTATTTTTTAACTGGGTTCATAGGGAGGCTAATCAGGCTGCACATGTGCTAGCCAAGTGGTCCCTTAGCCAATCTTTTTTTGGTTATTTTGATATGGGATTTGGCCCTCCAAGTTTTGTTGATGTTATCTTGACTGAGACATCCCAGGCTATTGTATATGTTGTGGTTCAATAAGATTTTTATTCAGCAAAAAAAATAATAATAATAAAAAAATAAAAATTCAATACTTCCCTTTTTTGGCTCAAAATAAATTGACTACTTATTTTTGCTGAAAGTAAAGGTTATTTTTTGGCTAATGTGTTAGTACTTTTTTTGCATGATTAATCCATACATCTTCATTTTGTGCATGAAATGCCTTTCTATTCCTATACAAAAAGAGCATAGAACCAAAAGATGGAAAGGGAATGCACGTCCAGTACAGCTCTATTATAATCACCCATAGATTAGCATAGTTCTCCTTACAAAAAATTATTAGGTACTCTCAGAACACGCTAACATTGTGCTCATTATTGCCAACTTTCGTCCTTGATAGATTCTGTGGTGTTTCTTGCCAAAAGATAAAACTTTGAGAAATCCAAAATTTTCCTTCGTCCAAGTTAAAATGTCCTCAATGCAAAATTTTCCCGTATCCAAGTGAGCATATCCTCAATGAAAACAAAAAACTCAATGGGCTCCAATTCTAGAAGCCGCATACTTGCCCGAAAACAACTGGGCTAACCCAAAAAGAAGACCTGAACGCTTGATATCTGAAGAGGGGAAAACCTGCATGCATATATGACGGGCTATCTTCATGACGGGCCGGAGCCTTGATAGGCCATATATTGTGGGCCAAATTTATGTGGGCCAGTTGAGTCGTGAGGCCCATGGCTGGAACCCTAGCGCAAGTAAGATTCTATTAGATGTGATCATTAAAGAGTTCTCCCTACAAGGAAAAACCTTGTCCATCAAGTCTAAGATTTTATAAAGAAGAGTCCTATAAGAAAAGGATTCTTCAATCCGCGCCTACATAGGTTTCCTATATGGAAAAGACTTCTACCCCAAGGAAGAAAGGTCGACTCTTTATTACTATAAAAACCCCAACACCCTCACAAATCGAGGTACGCATAATTTACCCTCTCTAGCACTCTAGAGTTGTGAGAATATTTCTGACTTAGCCTTCGGAGGGTATTCGGCCGGCACCACACCGGTGCTCTTCGCAAGGTTTTCTCTTCTCTTTGTTGTGCAGGTTCACACTCGTGCGCGTAAGTATCGTGTGGCTTACTGGTGAGATTCTTGACTTCATCAGTTGGCGCCGTCTGTGGGAAACTTTGCTTATACGCGATTCATAAGCCATATTATCGCTTCCCGGACAAAAGAGTTGCATGATACTCACACGCTCAATGGCAACCACCAACGACGTTCAAGGAGAAGAACCCCCCACGACTGCCCTCGAGAGACAAGTTCGAACTCTTGCTGCAGCCGTGGAGCGCCTCACTAAGCAAAACAACGACCTAGAAGAACAGCTGCGTCAGAAGAACGCCGCACCGAACAACTTACAGGGAGACCAAGAAGGGACCAGCGCTGCAATTAAAAACCAAGAGAGAGTTGAAGCCAGCCACGCCCCAACAGGGACGGAGAGACAGAACGTCAGCATGCCATCCCTCACGGATCCAACTCCTCCACACATCGTCGCAGAGATGCAAGCGATGAGAGAACAGATGGAGGTTATGATGAACGCACTCAAAGGGCGAGTTTCTAGTGACCTTGACGATCTAGTCAATCGCACTGACTCACCCTTCACTGCAGCCGTGAATTCCTTCCCCCTGCCACACAAATTTCGGATGCCGAATATCAACAGTTATGACGGACTAAAAGACCCTCTGGATCATCTAGAGACGTTCAAAACATTGATGCACCTTCAAGGGGTCGCAGATGAAATAATGTGCAGGGCTTTCCCCACCACGCTGAAAGAAGCTGCTAGGATCTGGTTCAGTCGGTTGACACCGAACTCCATCAGCACATTCAAGGAATTAAGCGCCCAGTTCACGTCCCACTTCATCGGGGGACATAGGTACAAGAAATCGACGGCGTGCCTAATGAGCATCAGGCAGCGGGAGAACGAGACGCTTAGATCCTACATAACCCGTTTCAATAAGGAGGCACTCTCGATCGACGAAGTCGACGATAAGATACTGGTGACAGCCTTCACAAATGGGTTCCGAAAGGGTAAATTTTTGTTCTCTATATACAAGAATGACCCGAAAACCATGACGGAAGTCCTCTACAAGGCAACGAAGTATATGAATGCGGAAGACGCATTACTAGCAAGGGAGGATAAGCCGAGGAAGAGAGAACGACAGGAAGACACTCGGCAGGACCAAGAGCGGAAGAGACTCAAAACTGGGGACCGAAGGGACGACCGATGATCCAAGCCCCAAGGAAGGAAATTTACGAGTTTCACCCCGTTGAATACCCCAGTAGACCAAGTCCTAATGCAGATTAAAGACGAAGAGGCTCTAACCTTTCCGGGAAAGCTCAAGAGTGATCCAAGCAAGCGGTCCAGGGACAGGTACTGCCGTTTCCACCGCGACCACGGTCATGATACGTCCAATTGTTACGATTTGAAACAGCAGATTGAAGCTCTTATCAGACAAGGGAAATTACAAAAGTTTATAAGGAAAAGACGGATCCCCCAACTCAAGAACAGAAAACCCGAAGGGAGAATGAGCGTCCTAGACCCCCAGTCGGAGACATAAGGATGATAGTGGGTGGAACTGCGACAGCAGGTTCATCCAAGAAGGCCCGAAAAACTTACCTCCGAATGGTTCAGAACGTCCAGCTGACGGGCTCGGTTTAAAAGATAGCCCGTATGGATAGCCCAATCATCGGGTTCTCGGAAGAAGATGCACGATGACTCCATCATCCACATGATGACGCCCTGGTCGTCACCCTACGAGTCGAGGAGTATAACATGCACAGAGTGTTGGTCGACAATGGCAGCTCAGCGGATATCCTATACTATCCCGCATTCCAGCAGATGATGATCAATAAAGAACGACTGATACCAACAAACGCCCCGCTAGTGGGGTTCGGAGGAATGAAAGTATTCCCATTAGGAGCAATTATGCTTTCGGTGACGGTAGGAGATTACCCCCAGCAGATCATTAGAGACGTGACATTCCTCGTAGTTGACTGCTCGTCCGCATACAACGCTATCCTCGGACGGCCAACTCTCAACACATGGAAGGCGGCAACCTCAACATATCACCTGATGATAAAGTTCCCCACGGAGTACGGGGTCGGGGAATTACGAGGGAATCAGGTGGCTGCCCGTGAATGCTACTTGGCCATGTTAGAGATGGAGGATCACCAGCAGGCGATGTGCATAGAAGAACAGCGACTAGCAGCTGAACCCGTCGAGGAATTGGAAGAAGTTCCTCTGGACGAATCAAGACCTGAACGAACAACTAAGATAGGGACCTCGGCCAGTCAGTCCGTGCAGCAGGCCCTCAGGGCATTCCTCAGGATGAACCAGGACGTTTTCGCTTGGAGCCACGAAGATATGCCCGGGATCAGCCGCTCGGTCATGGTCCACAAGCTGAATGTGAATCCTAAGTTTTCGCCCGTAAGACAGAAAAAGCGAGTCTTTGCTCAAGAACGGAACAAGGCAATAGCAGAAGAAGTAAAAAAGCTGCTCGAAGCGGACTTCATCTGAGAGGTATATTACCCCGACTGGTTGGCAAACGTTGTGATGGTCAAGAAGGCGAATGGAAAATGGCGAATGTGCGTCGACTTCACGGACCTCAACAGGGCATGCCCAAAAGACAGCTATCCGCTACCTCGGATAAACACTTTGGTGGACTCAACGGCAAAACATCAACTCTTGAGCTTCATGGATGCCTTCTCGGGCTATAATCAGATCAAGATGGACGAAGCTGATCAGGAGAAGACCTCTTTTGTCACAAGCCAAGGACTTTTTTGCTACAACGTGATGCCATTTGGGCTCAAGAATGCAGGAGCGACATACCAGAGACTAATGAACAAAATGTTCGCGCACCAAATTGGGAGGAATGTACAGGTGTACGTCGATGACATGCTTGTAAAAAGTCTCCTGGAACAAGACCATCTTAGAGACCTGCAGGAGACGTTCAACACCCTCAGGCCGTACAATATGAAGTTGAATCCAAACAAGTGCGTGTTCGGAGTGACGGCAGGGAAGTTCTTGGGATTCATGGTATCCCAAAGAGGAATTGAGGTCAACCCGGAAAAGGTACGGGCCATCATGGAGCTAAAACCGCCGAGAACAGTGAAAGAGATACAGAGCTTGAATGGAAAGATCGCGGCCTTAAATAGGTTTGTCTCCAGAGCGACGGATAAATGTCTACCGTTCTTCCGCACCTTAAGAAAGTCGTTCGAATGGACCGATGAGTGTCAGAAGGCGTTTGAGGACTTGAAGAAGTACCTCGCTTTTCCCCCACTCTTCAGTCCGGCCAAGCCGGGGGAAGAACTCTACCTGTACTTAGCGGTTTCACAAGCAGCCGTCAGCGCGGCCTTGATAAGAGAAAAGCAAGGTACTCAATTGCCCGTCTATTTCGTAAGTCGGGGCTTTCGGGGGGCAGACGAGAGATACCCCCAGATGGAGAAAATAGCCTTCGCATTGGTGACTGCGGCAAGGAAGCTCAAGCCATACTTTCAAGCCCACGCCATCATTGTCCTGACGGACCAACCCCTGAAGAGAGCAATGAGCAGCCCCGAAGCGGCCGGACGAATGGCTTTATGGGCAATAGAACTCAGCGAGTTTGATATACAGTATCGACCGAACTGCCATAAAAGGCCAAGCTGTAGCAGACTTTATCGCCGAATATACCCCATCAGAAGACAAGGGGGCAGACACACTCAGAGAATGGAGCATCCACACGGATGGCTCTTCAAACAAGCAAGCTGGAGGAGTTGGAGTGGTGATTCAAACCCCGGACGGAGACAAAATCTAATGTATGATCCGATTGGATTACTCAACCACAAACAACGAGGCTGAGTATGAGGCATTAGTGGCAGGATTGGACCTCGCGGCAGCAGCAAGTGCTGAAGTCATGGTCGTACATTGCGACTCCCAGGTAATAACAAGTCAGATTAACGGCATTTACGAGTGCAAAAATGAAAGGATGAAGAGGTACCTGGAAAAGGTAAAGAATCGGATCGACGGCCTCAAAGTACGATTCATTCAAATCCCAAGGGAGGAGAATGAATGCGCCGACCGTCTGGCAAGGGCAGCCTCAGCAGAGCCTATGCTAGTCCCCGATCAAGTGTTGTCATTTATCCAAACGTCTTCGACTATTGACGGCGAAGAAGTGCATGAAGTGAATTCTGAGAATGATTGGACCACACCCTTGTTAGCATACCTGAGGGCAGGCGCGCTACCAGACGGGAAAGAAGCAGCTAGAAAACTGAGAATCCAAGCTTCACGGTTCGTATTAATCAAAAACCTTCTGTACAAAAGGGGATTCTCACGACCATATCTGAGGTGTTTGAATCCTGACGAGGCAGACTACGTAATGAGGGAAGTCCATGAAGGTATCTGTGGAAACCATTCTGGTGCACGATCACTAGTGCACAAACTTATCCGAGCAGGATATTACTGGCCCACAATGCAGAAGGACGCACAAAGCTATGTCAAGAGGTGTGACAAATGTCAGAAATTCAGCAATCTGATAAGGCAGCCAACCGAGGAGTTAACACCCATGACGGCCCCATGGCCCTTCGCCCAGTGGGGACTAGACATCATGGGCCCTTTTCCAACAGCGATATGGCAACTAAAGTTCCTGGTGGTCGGTATCGACTACTTCACCAAGTGGGCGGAGGCAGAGGCCCTAGCCATCATCACGGAGAAAAATGTTCGAAGCTTCGTTTGGAGGAACATTATCTGCCGGTACGGAATACCGAGAGTGCTTGTCTCCGACAATGGAAAGCAGTTCGACAACCACGCATTTAGGAGCTTCTGTTCGGAGTTAGGCATCAAGAACCATTATTCTTCGCCCGCACACCCACAGGCCAACGGGCAGGTCGAGGTCACGAACCGAACCCTGCTCAAGATGATCAAGGCCCGGCTCGAGGGGGCAAAGGGCACCTGGCCTGACGAACTACCAAGCGTACTGTGGGCGTATCGCACAACTGTAAGGGTACCAACAGGAGAAACGCCGTTTCGACTAGCATATGGAACTGATGCGGTCATCCCGGCAAAGGTAGGGCTTACAAGCTATCGCGTGGAGAACTACAGCGAGGACAACAACGAAGAAGCCATGCGACTCCAGCTAGATTTGGTGGACGAAGTCCGTGCTACGGCAGAACAGCGTTTAGCACGATACCAGAACCTAATGGCAAAATACTATAACTCCAATGTCAGACAGAGAGACTTCCAGATCGGCGACCTTGTGCTGAGAAAAGTAATGGGAGCAGCTAGAGACCCCTCTCAAGGAAAAATCGGCCCCAACTGGGAAGGACCATACAGGATCTCTTCATGGCAAAGAAAAGGGACCTACCACCTCGAAACTTTGGACGGGCAGAAGCTACAGCACCCATGGAACACAGAACACCTACGGAGATACTACCAGTAGAGACGACGACTTGAAGAACGACAGTTAGAACAACGCCTATCTTTTTACTCTTTAATTTTTTGATTACTTTTAAGTTTCCGCTACAATAAGCCCAACGGGCACGTTTTCACTTTCGTTTTGCTACAATATGTTTTTAAGCCCATGGGGGCAAGTACTTTTCTACGAATGAATGATTTTTATTCAGATTCAACTAAGTTCACTTACATGCACTATTCAAAATCTTGAACGGACATCCCCAGGAGGGATAGAATCATATATCCGCAAATTAGACGGATTACCCCAAGAGGGATAAAGCTTTATGAAGTCCAAAAAGTGGACGGACAAAGCCCACAAAATGGACGGATATCCCCAGGAGGGATAGAATCCTATATCCGCAAATTAGACGGATTACCCCAAGAGGGATAAAATTTTATGAAGTCCAAAAAGTGGACGGACAAAGCCCACAAAATGGACGGATATCCCCAAGAGGGATAGAATCCTAAATCCGCAAGTTAGACGGATTACCCCAAGAGGGATAAAATTTTATGAAGTCCAAAAAGTGGACGGACAAAGCCCACAAAATGGACGGATATCCCCAGGAGGGATAGAATCCTAAATACGCCAACTAGACGAATAACCCCAACAAGAACTAAAATTTGTCTATGTGTGGACGGAGAAAATCCGCAAGGTAGACGGAGCATCCCAAAAAGATGAAAATCTAAGTCCTGTGGTAGGTAAATAAAAACCTAATCTTCATGACGGATCCTTCTTCATGACGGGTACTACCAAATCCACTAAGTAGACAAATAAGGCACCCAAGTCCACACCATGGGCGGATCTTACAAGTGCGCAAATGGACGGGAAAAGCCGTAATGAGGACGGATGTCCCCGGACGGGATAAAATATTAAATCCCTAATGTAGGCGAATGACCCCAAGGGGGATCAAAAATTGTCCACAAAAGCGACGGACAAACATAATTGAGTAATAGAATTGATAAGTCCACAATTTGGACGAACCGCCCAAGATGGTTAAAAAATAAAACGTCCTCAAAAAAGGACGGAGTCAAGAAGACCAAATAAAAAGATGTTCTCCTAAGTACGACGGGCATATATATTCATTAACCAGATCAAATAAAGTTAACAGACAAAGCAACAGATTATATATGCCAAAAGTATAAGAAATTACTGACGGACAAAAAGTGCCATTAAGGGAGCTGTTTGATAAAAACAGGACGAATGTATAAATCGTTCCCCAAATACTTTTACATATCAAAAAATTTAAATAAAAAGGCAAAGTAAAACTAAACTACGACGAGCGTCTCCTTCTGTTCTTCACGGCTGATATTTTTTTTCCTTAGATGCACTCTCAACGGATGGTTGATCAACACGACCACTTTCACCGTCCTTGGGATCATGTTGAGGGATCTGCGGATCTCCTGGAGCACTGACGGGCGGGTTCTCTTCAAAGAGTTCATCCGTATTTTCAGAATTGGCAGGACGAGTAGAAGTAAGTTCTTAAGCATTTACATTGACGGACGAAACGTCAAAATCCGGATATAATGCTTTCACTTGACGGATAGCCTCGTCAAAACCTTCATTGAAAAAATCTCCGAGCTCGGACAGCAGGGCGTCTGAATCACGGTACTCTTGGACAGCAGTTTCCTTGGCCAGACGGATTTCTTTCTCTTTGTCTTGAAGGGACTATCCTCAGTTCCTCCGTCAGCTTCAACAACTCGTTCCTGTCCGTCTCAAGCAGTTTGAACTTCTTCTCCTGGGCTACCTTATAAGCCTTTAGCTCTAAAAGCTCCTCCTCCGTCACCTTGGCTTTATCCCGAAGACGGCCTAGGGTCGTCTCATGGTTAAGACACCGTCCCATGAGTCCCTTCACCATGACCATGGTCTGAAATATTGAAAAATTCAAAAATCAAAAATAGTAAGACGGGTAATACGTAAACATATATGAGGTGGACGGGCTTACCTGAGCAATACTAAATAGACTTATTTCACCCATGGCCTCCGTCGAGTGATTACCCAGGTCTTCGTAATCCTCGGAGGTTAGAAGGGAAGACAGCTTTTCCAAAGCATAACTGGGGTCGTCCCGAAGAAGGGGAGGTGGCTTCTTAACTTCAGATGACGGACCCTTCATCAGCCCTTTACCAGCCCCGAGCTTGGTTGGGGTGACCGTCTTGGCACCTTTGGCCATGAGCCCCACGACGGGCTCCAGGGGAACCTTGGGCTTCTTTGGCGGACGGTCACCTTTGGACGGCTGCTTACGCTTTGTGACCGTCGCATCTTTTTGTTCAGCAACTTTAGCCGTCCTATTTTTTGCGGCGTTGTTCCGTATGAGTGCCTTCCTCTTGGCAATATCCATTTCTGAAAGAATAAAGAAAAAAGAGTTAGCTCCGTGAAACAAGTCCCATTGTAAAGCAAAAGAGAAGTGACGGACGTACGTTGACGGATCCTTTTTTCGTACTTAATGGCTTGAGGTGAAGGTACAGGCCCGTCACAGTACCAACAGATTGTATCAGGATTGACCAACTTTGCCCAAGTCCTCTCCTCCGGCGTGGTCTTTTTGAAAACTCTTTCAAGAAAGCTGAATTCCTCAATACTAATTTGAGGACGCCGTCGTACTGCAAATAAAGAGGACGGTTAGGAAAATTTTCAAAATAAGCTGAACGAGAAAAAAAGAGGGAGGGGACATCCTAACTAGGACGAACACATACCATTCTCAGATATGATGCCCCAAGTAGTATCGACAGGCATATGGTCCGTCTCTCCTGGACGGCACATCCATCCGTCACCTTCTAAGAAAATGTATCTACTCTTCCAGTCTCTGTTGGAGTCTGGGATTTCATATATGACCTTTAGTAGCGCACTCCTAGGTACAAAACTGTATATACCCCTAGACTTGTCGATCTCGTCCGGACGGTAGCAATGTAAAAACTCCCATACCGTCAATCTCCTAGCTCCGTTCGACATAGCCCCGTACAGAATCTCCATCGCAATGAAGATCCTCCAGGCGTTTGGAGATATTTGGTTGACGGACAAACCCAAATACTTGAGCAGCTCACGATGAAGGGAGCTCAGTGGGAATCTGAGTCCAGCCTTCAACATTTGCTCATATATACCGACACCGTCCACCCCTTCATAATAACATTTCTCTGATTTGTAAGGTAGACGGATTGGGATATGATCTGGAATCTGGTAGTTATCCCTAAGTGTTCTGAAGTGGTTTTCCTTTATGGTTGATGTGAAATCGTTAACCGTCCACTTTGGAAGCATGATGAACTCCCTTGGTCCATCAGCCCCTACGACGGGTCCTACTTGTCCTACTTGCTAGTCGTCATCAAACTCTACATTCTCGACAAACTCTACATCCTCATTTGTTGAGGACGGAGAAGATGAAGACGAACTCTTATCGTCGCTACGACTGTCTAGATCCCTATGACCTGACGGATATACGTCCTCATAGTCCGCCCCGTCACGGACAAATGATTGGTTACTCGACGCACTAGACATTTCCTAGGTGTTGACGACTATAGAAATGATGACGGATGTATAATGAGGAATAAAATCTGACGGAGGAATGAAATGACGAAAAGTACTTACCGGTGAGTAGAATGTGAACGGAGAAAATTTGATGGAGACGGATGCGGATTACTAGCCTGACAATTATGACGGATTGAGCTCTGACAAAGTGTTTCTAAGCAAAAGTGGTGAATGAGAGGCAAGGGCTTAATATTTATAAAGAGGCTACACGGGAGACGAGGCGACGCTTCGATTTATTACAACCCCCAATAGCACAGTGACGCGTGTCACGGTACTTGATCGAAATTAATCCAGTACGCGGAAACCAACGGACTGCGAATAATTTACCTATCATATGCCTCACCCGTCATGATTATTGACCGTCATATCATATCCATCTTTTTTCACCCCATAAATCCTATGAATTCTGACGGATTCACGGTGTGAGGGGGCAACTGAAGAGGGGAAAACCTGCATGCATATATGACGGGCTATCTTCATGACGGGCCGGAGCCTTGATAGGCCATATATTGTGGGCCGAATTTATGTGGGCCAGTTGAGTCGTGAGGCCCATGGCTGGAACCCTAGCGCAAGTAAGATTCTATTAGATGTGATCATTAAAGAGTTCTCCCTACAAGGAAAAACCTTGTCCATCAAGTCTAAGATTTTATAAAGAAGAGTCCTATAAGAAAAGGATTCTTCAATCCGCGCCTACATAGGTTTCCTATATGGAAAAGACTTCTACCCCAAGGAAGAAAGGTCGACTCTTTACTACTATAAAAACACCAACACCCTCACAAATCGAGGTACGCATAATTTACCCTCTCTAGCACTCTAGAGTTGTGAGAATATTTCTAACTTAGCCTTCGGAGGGTATTCGGCCGGCACCACACCGGTGCTCTTCGCAAGGTTTTCTCTTCTCTTTGTTGTGCAGGTTCACACTCGTGCGCGTAAGTATCATGTGGCTCACTGGTGAGATTCTTGACTTCATCAATATCTTTGCGAAAAAAGGGTTGAATTAATATTAGAAATGGATCCAAATTTTCTTCTTTTGGTTAGCTGGCCATGACAGTCTCAATGCCCATAATGGTTTTCATATTATGAAAGTATTGACAGTGATGCCTGCCGGCTTTGCCTTAAACACACCGAAATCATTCTCCATATCCTTATGGATTGTTGTAGGGTGAGACCTATTTGGGAGCAAGCAGGACTACCTCTAAGCTTGGCCTTTCTCCAATAGCCTCAACTTAAAGAACTGGATCAAATCAAACACCTCACCCCTTTTGGTTTCAACTCTCACTGCTTTGCCTGGTTAGAAAACGTTGTTTACAGTGGTGTGTTGGAAAATATGGGCGGGTATAAACAACCTTGTCATGGAAGGTGTACCATTCAATGCTAGAAAAAAAAAATCATTGAAGTCAGCAAGTCATTCGCACTTGAAATTTCGCTTTGGAGTTTGGATACCAACCACACTTGACTAGGGTAAGAAATATTTGTAATTTTTTATTACATGGATTTCTTACCCATCGGGTATTTTCAAAGTCGATAGTGATGGATTATTAGACATTGGATACACCAGCTAGGCAGGACTTGGAGGTTAATACAGAATTTTAAAAACAAATGGACATTGAGCCTTGCCTTTGATCTTAGAATTTCCTACCTCAAATGGGAGGTGGATGCCTAGGATGTTCTCACTTTAGTCAAGAATAGTTCCAAACAAATTAAAAATTCTCACACATAATTGTCAGTTCCTGATGAATAAATTCACCATGTGCAACATCTTAGTGTCACGGAAATGACAGCCCTTATGCAGAGACTTCATAACAAAGAAAGGGTATATGTTAGATGAGACTATTATTAGCAGAGGCTGGGGTGTAGCATAATTTACTCCAGATTATTTTGTAGTTTTTATTTCTTTTGTTAATCTAATGCCCTATTTTGAACCTTAAAAAAACAACTCGAACCATGAGTCATGAAATTGTTTTCTAGAACTGACACATTCTTTGCAAGGTGGTTGCTTGCACTAACAGGTTGACTGATCTGTAAGCTAAAAACATTGCATATTTTGGTGGGAATTGGAATGTTTTTTTTTTTGTTTGAGAACCTGGAATTGGAAATGTTGATAAACTTGATATGGTAGGGAGATTCCCAGTAGACTATGTCATGATTCAAAAACAATATGAGATTATGAGTTCTAAAACTGAGAATTGCCACCATGATGTAATATTTGCATTTCATAATAGCAGAATAGCTGGACAACACAGTCCCCCCACCCTTTTTGCTAAATCATTAGTCACCAGCTAATAATACTAAATAATAAGGTGTGAGCCCACTCATGAAAGATGTGAGTCCACTCATGAAGGGTGACCTGTTAGCCAGCCTTTGTAAAGTCGACCACACCCATAAAGCAAACCTTTTATCAAACATTTTGGCCTCTCTATTTTGTAAAGAGTTAGCTGACCATTACAGATGAAGAAAAGCAAATCTTTTCACATTGGACTTTGTTCCTTTAACAAGCTTTTCCTTCGGAAAAAGAATAATGACAATAGATTTAATGTGGTATACCGTATAATGCCAATTGTTTAGATTGGGGGAAAAAAATACAAATAATCCCACAGCTTGTTGAGCAAGGCTCGAACAGCAAAATAAACCAATTAGAAAGTAAACTTTCTCGGTTCATTACTTCCACAAGGCATTAACAAGGTTAGTTCAAAGTTGATCATCAATGCAACCATTAGGCTAAGTAGAGAATCAGACTGTGAAGTACTGAGCAATACAGGTATCATTATGAAATTAATGATTCAAATTCCCAGGGCCTGTCAAATCTCCATCTCCATTATACAACCAAAAGCTTATGCCAGGCAAGAGTATGCATTTGCGCACTCGTTCAGGAAAATTGGACAGATTAAAGGTCAAATTAGACAATTCTTTGCACTTTTAAAACCCCTTATATAATTCTTTGCAATTTAAGAATTCACACAAGAATATTCCTCCCCAACTCCCTCGGATCATTTGACATTCTAGCGCAGAACAAGCTGTTTGCTACTGAGCAATAAACTGTTACAATTGAAAAAAAAAAAAAAAAAACGAAGGTACAATTTCAAAATCTATGTAAATAATAATACACCCCCTTTTAGCTAAAGCAAAATGCTCTAAAAATCATTTGATACAAATTGGAAACCAAAATGAAAGAAATGAGTAATTGCATAACGACAAGGAGTAACCAATAAATAACCAAAGGTTCATTTTGCAACTAAATATCACATAACAAGTCACAAACATCCAAAAATTCAGTGAGTACAGCTCTCAAATTTTCAAACTCAAGAGGTCCTACAAAGAAATGCAAGAGAATTCTGATAAGGAAAGAAAAAAGAAGAGTAAGAAAAAATAAAGGCATAGATTCAATAGACAGGAAATATCATCATTGGAAAGCAAAGCCAAGTACCATACAATATCATTGTGTGGAAATATAGTCCCACCCAGGTCACTGAATTTCATATCAACACCTATGCTAAAGGGCCAATATACCATTTGAAAGGAGGCCATTCAGATTGTACTCAATGACCAGCAACCAGTACCAACAAAGCTGGCATCAAATTTCATATTAATTTGAAGTTAACATGCTAAAGCAAGTAAATAACACAGCCAACATGCAATAGAACAGTACTGTGCACAAGACTTTAAACTGGTTGCTTAATCACTTGATTTAAATTTCCCTATTACTAGAGAGAGAAACATTTTTTCCCCACATATGTATAACTAAAGAGAAACACAAAAATTTCCAGTTTCAAAATACATCACCACCCGTCTTCAACCTTAAATCACTTTACAAACTATTTTCCATATCAATAACTCCCAAAATAAAAAAGCAGAACAATCACCTGCGCTATGATGCTGTAAACAAACACATTGGTACACGAACTCGAAGATTCCACAGTCCCACTTTGTAGCATTAAACTTGCACCTTAATTCCCAAAAGATCCCAGCTGAAAACTAACCAAAGAAATCAATACGAAAGATCCATTCCAACAGAGATAATACCATTGGCAACCAGTTTTCTTTGACAACCCACCTCCTCCCAACCCCCACCACCACCAAAACATGAACAAAATCACACAATAAGCAAATTCAAATCAAACTCTTAAACACCAATAACTGCTAAAGAATCCTCAAAATCCTACAATATCAACTTCAGACCAAGTCACCACAAACCAGTTGCCAATGCTAAATTCTGAAAATTTCAAAATATACCCATTGCAAATTAAACCCCAAAGAACTCAAATCCAATGAGAAATTGCCAAAATTCCAAAAGACCAATTTCAAATCCCACGAAAAATCTTCAAAATTCCAAAACACCCATTTCAGAACACCCCCAAAACCTCAAATCCAACAAATACCAGGTCAAAATTTCATGAATTAACAAGCATTCAACGAAGTCTCAAATCCGAGTATACGTAGTTCTGAGCGGCTGACTATCATGGCTCCCCACAACCGAGAGCAATCCACCTTCCACAGCGCTTTCCTCGTCGAGAAACAAGTCATCGGTGCCACGAAACGCGGCGTGTAACCCAACAACAACAACCCCAACAATCAGAGCCACCAAAACATTCAATCCCACATCGGTCAACACCAAAGCTATGACAGTCACAAGTCCCAGCACACCCAATACGACACGGTCGTCTAGCGGCTGACCGAAAACGACAACTGGGTTGGGTCTATCGAAGTAGAGGAAGAACCAGGCGACGAAGACGAGGAGAAAAACGATCATGGAAACTGGGTGCCACAGGAGGCTGAGGAAGAGGATGAAGAGAGCGACCATGGCGTAGTTCACACGGAAGTGGTAGAAGTTCTGTTTGATGCGTGAAAGGGCATCTGAGTACGAGTAAGGAAGAGAGAAGGAGGAGAACGGTGTGAAAAGCTCCGCCCATGGGCGGCGCGTGGCTACCAGGGTTCGGGTGGCGCGCGTCGCGCGTGCGATGAAGGTTAAGGAGGTCGGCGAAGTGGGAGGTGGCTGTGGTTGTGGCTGTGTCGTGGTGGTGGTGGTGGCGCCATAACCCGCGGGTGATTTCAGAGACATTGCTGGTGATTTTGTGAATACGAACGGGATTTTGTTTTGTTTTGTTTTGTTTTTTTTTGGGCTTTTTGGATCTCAAAGTTTGAGTGAGAGGAATCCCTTTTAAGCAAAGGATTCTCCCAGGGAAAAGTGCAGAGTTGAAAGAGAGGGAAATGAAAATAGTTTCTTTGGGGCTGCTTTTGTATGGTTTTTGCATTTCATGAAATGGACTTTTTGAATTTTTATTTATTTTTATTGAATTTGAGCTAATAAATTTTTTTTTTTTTGGAATAAAAATAATGTTTTGTGTCCTAATATTATTGAAATCTAAAAACTTACAACTTACGAGGCTTGGTTTTTTTTTTTTTTTTTTAATTAGTTCAACTGGTAAAGTTTTTAATGATTGAATAAGAGATTTGATATTCAATTCTCTCTTACATCAAAAGTTGATTGGTATCTTGGTATGCTGATAAAAAACTATCATAAGAAGTAGACACCATAAATTGAGAATCTCTTAAAAAGGAAAAAAAAGAAAAACTTACATTTTTTTTTTTTAAAGCTTATCTGCATAGTGCATAGTATTTATTAAATGATATAAGTTTTTAAAAAAAATATGTGACAAAAAACTAAAAACAAATAATTATATTATTTGCAGGGAAAAAAAAACGTTAAGAGAATTACCTAAACGGACATTAAACCAACATTTAATAAAAAGTAATATTTTTAAAAAATAAAAATGATAATGCTACTACAACTCTTTTTTGTTTTTATTTTTTATTTTATCTTAGATAAAATTCTGTTCTAACTTAATTTAAACATGTACGTGTGTGAAATTCTCTCCTACAACTTTTTACAATTACATAATAAATATGATTGGTTAGTGACACATCACTCTTATAAAAAAAATTAAAAAAAAAGGGGATAGAAATTTCTTTTTTCTTCATTTAATGTACAACTGAAGGTTTGTTTTCTCTATGTTAAGGTTTTAGAGTGTAGTAGAATTCATAGTCTTCCACACACAGAAGCTAGAAAATCACTCACTTTCTCTTTCTCTATCAACAAAACAAAACTGAAATTAGTAAATTAAAAATATTATAAAAAGAAGTGTCAACCTCTCCCCTTTTTTTTTGGTTGGTGCTTATTGCTGGAAATTTTGCCATTCTCTCCATTTAAAGCACATAAAGTAATTTTTTTTAAAACTTTTTTGTACTTGTGTTGGACCCCCTTCTCTGTTCCTTTCAAGTTTGGCTCTACTGTGGATTTGAGTTAAAAACCTCTCTTTTTCTCACTTTGCTCTTTTTTCTTTTTCTTTTTTTTTTGGGTGAAAAAGGATGGATACTTAGATTAGTTGCTAATTAGTCTGTTACAAAAACTGCCAGCCTCATCACAAGCTAGCAAACTGACCACCACAGGCAGTGGTACAACAAAAACAGAAAAAGAAGAAACTACACTTGATCCCAATCTAGCTAGAGCGTCAGCACATTGATTAGCTTCCCGGTATACATGTTATATCCGTTTGTTAGTAATTTCTTTGTAAAGGCCCCTGTAATTAGACAATAAAGGCTTCATTAACAGATTTGAAGTATCACTATTTATCATATGAACTACACTTAATGCATCTAGTTCAACAATCAAGTTATTAAGCCCCAGGTCCTTAGCAATGATTAGACCACCTCTAAGCGCCCAAAACTCTGCAATAAATCTGTTAGTAGTTCCTAAAGCACGGTTGTAGCCTTTGATCCAATGGCCTGAGTGGTCACAAATCACACCTCCCCCACTTGCTCTACCAGGATTGCCTAAGGCAGATCCATCCATGTTTAATTTAGCCCAACCAATAGGAGGTTTTTGCTAAGATGCAGGAATGCAGGTATTGGAGAAGGGTACCTTGGTCTTCATTCCGATGGAGAAGTATTCAGCACTGCTTTGGATGCATTTCTTTTCAAGTTTCTGGTTAGGCCTCCCCGTTCTAAACACAAATTCATTTTTGTGGATCCATATTTGCCAAATGCTCATGATGAAGATGATTCTCCATGGAATACCCATGAATTTTGAACAAACTAATTCAATTTTGCGGTTCACTTGCAGCCACTCCACTATTGGTTTATTAAAGGAGTCCACAAGGCAGAGGGTAAACTCCAACTTCTGCCAAAGCTCAACTGCTGATTTACAACCTTGGAGCATATGTTCTATAGATTCATTGCCTTCAGTGCAGATGGAGCATGTAGGATTAAGGTTTAAACCCCTTGAACCCAGGACTTCGCAAGTGGGAATGATGTTGTGAAGACACAGCCAAAGAAAGAATTGGATTTTTGGAGGGGCATCCATCTTCCACACCCACGACATAGTGTCAGTCCTCAGGTTCAAAGGGTTTGAATCTCTAGCTAAGAGGTAGGCTAACTTAATAGAGAACCAACCATCTTTAGAGAAAGCCTAGGCTAGGGAATCCTTAGTGTTTGGATTATTAGAGAATGGAGTAGCTTTAATAGCTTCAATGAGGTCACCAGGAAGCTCAAAGGAAAGATTATGCAGATTCCAACCAAGAGAGTTACTATGGCACTGTTGGACTGTCAACACTTCTTCATCTCTTGCAAGTGGTCCTTGGATGAGGCTTCTAAGAGGACCCGTGGGAAGCCAGAAGTCCTGACACAAGTTCACATCCTTTCCATTACCAATGATCCATTTTAGGCCTTTCACATACACAGGGCCTCCAACTTTGCAAGTTGCCCAAATTTTTGAGCTAAGCCTATTTCTACCCTCTTCAGTCAGCCTATTGGGGGTTAAGTATTTCTTTGATAACATTTGTGCCCAAGGGGAGTCCTTTTCATTTGCAATCCTCCAACACAGCTTTGCAAGAAGAGCTTGGTTCCTATACCTCATTTGGAACAGACCCAGTCCTCCCCAGTCCTTAGGCATGGTGACAGTGTGCCAATTAACCAAGTGAAGTTTCCTTTTTTCCTCTGTTGACCCCTATAGAAAGTTCATAATTAGCTTATCCATGGCATTATACACTTTGATAGGCAAGGCATGACACTGCATATGGAAGGCCTTTTTTTATGAAGCAAATGTCACACATCTAGCCAAAGTGAATTCTGATCATTGCCCCTTGCTGCTAAATCTGAAGCCTACGGAGAGAGAGGATCAGAATAGGCCTTTCAGATTTTAGTCAATATGGCTCAACCACAGTGATTTTCCGAACATTGTAAGATATGCTTGGTCGGGGTAAGAGGTCAGACTGGCTGATGTCACCTCTATGTTTGTGAACAAAGCCAAAAATTGGAATAGGGAAGTCTTTGGTAATGTATTTGCTAAGAAGAAGAGACTTATGGCGAGATTGGGGAGAATCCAGAAAGCATTGGCCAACAAACCCTGCAACTTCCTTATCAATCTTCAAAGTTAGCTTTCTAATGAGTATAACAATATCCTACAGCTTGAGGAAGAGCTATGGGCAATGAAGGCCAGAACTAATTGGATTATCAATGGTGAGCGTAAGACCTCTTTCTTTCATCTCTCAACCATTGTGAGAAGGAGTAAGAACAGGATCTCTAGCATTCAAAATGCACGTGGGGAGTAGGTTCATGATGCTAGAGAAGTGAAAGAATTTTTGTAGAATTTTATCACAAACCATATCAATTTGAACAAGTTTACTGCCCTCTAAACCCAAATTGGGAATCTGACTGGTGTGCTTCCTTAGCTGAGGATGAAGCCCTTGCTCTAGCCTAACTCCCTTTTGATGCTGAGATATGGGATGCCCTTAAGTCCATGAAACCTTTTAAAGCACCTAGTATTGATGGGCTTCATGCTGGATTTTACTAAAGGTTCTGGCTCTTGGTGGGAGACTCAATCAAAAGGGAAGTGAACGAAATCTTTACAGCCCAAAAAATCCCGAATTATCTGAATCAAACCTTAATAGCCCTCATACCAAAATAGATTGGCCCTGAATTGGTGAGTCACTATAGACCCATCAGTCTTTGTACCACCATTTATAAGATTGTTACTAAGATTCTTGTCCTTAGGCTGCGTTTGGTTCAATGTAAATCGAATTTCGAGTGTAAAATGAATGCAGTGGAAAGTGAATTCCTGTAAGGAAAATGAAATTCGGGTGTTTGGTACTACAATGGAAAATAGTCCAAAAAATGATTTCTGGTGTTTGGTAACATTCTGAAAATGTTATTTTCCTACAATTTTTTCACATTTCCTCAGCCATTTTCTTAGCTCTCAAACAAATTTTATATCAGAAAATTTCAAAATATACGCTTAACACAACCAAAAATCAAAATAAAAACATTTTTTATTCACAAACTCGTCAGATCGGGAAAGAGAGAGAATAAGGGAAAGAGAGGATCAGAGTGGATGAAGGACAGCGGCAGCCAGATCGGGTAGGTTAGGGGGTGGAGTGGAGTGGGCTGGTGATCGGTGGTGGCTAGATCGACGATTGGTGGTGGCGGCCAGATCGGTTGTCAAGATCGGTATCGAGCTTGGGGCTTTGGGCGACGAGATCGGTGGTTTGATTTAGAGGCGGCAGGAGTGGGTGGTGGGTGGTAGGTTGTAGATAGGTGATATGCAGTTAAAGATTCGGCCATGGTTGGACGGAGCTCTTACGGCGACCAAAGCTTGCACAGCAATCCGATTCCTCTGGTTCTCTCTCTCTCTCTCTCTCTTCGAGTTGTTGAGTTCTGAGTGAGGGAAAGGGTGACCTGCATTTGGCGTGTCTTGCTCTATGGAGCTCGATCACAACTGAACTTGGAGAGTTTCTGTGAGGAATGTGTGTGAGAAGCTTTGAGAGAGAGTGTGAAAGGTGTAAATGATTTGAAGGTAAAATAAAACCTAAAATGGTTTTACAGGCCAAGAGGGCTATTTTACATTCAACTTGGAAATTGATTTCCGTTTGACCCAATTTCTAGTGCTTACCAAACACATAGAGGGGTGTAAAATGATTTCCTAAAACCATTTTCAGCCAAAACAAACGCACCCTTAAACTAAAACCCCTTCTCCCATCTTTGATCTCACCCATACAGTCTGCCTTCCTAGCTAATAAGAGAGGCTCAGACAATATCATTATTGCTCAAGAGCTTATCCACTCTCTAAAAAACAGAAGAGGAAGGGAGGGGTTCATGGTGGTTAAAATAGACCTCAAAAAGGCATATGACAGATTGGAGTGGGTTTCATTAAAATGGTTTTGGAGCATTTTGGTTTCCCTTTCAATATTGTCAATCTGATTATGAACTGTGTGTCAACTACATCAACAACCATTTTGTTCAATGGGAATAAGTTGGACTCCTTCCATCCCTCTAGAGGAATTAGGCAAGGGGACCCTATTTCCCCTTACCTGTTTTTGTTGTGTATGGAGTTCTTGGGAGCTCATATTTCTACTCTATGCGAGGAAAAAAGATGGGATAAGATCAAGGCATCCAAAAATGGTCCAAGTTTCTCTCATGTTTTCTATGCTGATGATCTGATGTTGTTTGCAAAGGCAAATTCAAATAACTGTGATGCAATAGTGGAGGTGTTAGATAACTTCTGTAATAAGGCTGGTTAGAAAATTAACCTCAACAAGTCACAAATCTATTTCTCTCCAATGTGACTGGTTAGAAGAAAAATGCTAGCTGCAGAAAGCTTGGAATGGTTGCAACCCAGAATTTAGGGAGATACTTGGGATTCCCTCTACTGCACCAAGGAAGGAATGGTGATGCCTTCAATTTTGTGATTGAAAAAATCCAAAATAAGTTAGCTGGATGGCAATCCAAGCTGCTGTCCAAGGCAGGGAAACTAGTGCTAGTTAAGTCAACAACTTCTCCCATAGCTGATTAATCAAATCTTCTAAACCCCTTTTGTTTGTCAAAGTAAACTTTGGGCCTGAAAACCCGAGGTCTAGAACGTGGCAAGTGTCCATACAGTCTTGGATTGCTCTAACTCTTCTCTGACTTATATGATTACCACTAGATTTTTCCTCCTCAGATAAAACTTCATTAAAGTCACCCATTAGGGCCCAACGAAGATCATGTATATTAGCCAACATTTTAAGATTTTCCCAAAGAATGTATCTCTCTTCAAATCTAGGACTAGCATAAATAGCACTAATAAGCCAGTTAAAGGTTTAGGATCTTACCTGAACAATAGCATCGATTTCTTGCTCTGTGGACGCCAGAGCCTCAACCTGCACCAAATCTGAACGCCACAAAAGCCAGATTCCACCAGCAAAACCAATAGTGTTAGTGACCACCGCACCATCAAAAGGGAGGGTTTCAATAATTTCGTCAGCTCTCGCTCCACTTAGCCTTGTTTTTGTAATTACCATGACAATGGGGTTGTGCCAATCAACTAGATCCACCACTATTTTCCTAAAGAAAGGTTTCATTGTGCCTCTGCAATTCCTGACCAACACATTCATAATTGGATATAGGTAGGTAGCAGCTTCAAAATGGGAAGAAGAGGAGCTATCCCCTGTGTCCCTCCACCTCCATGCTTCCATCAGCTCCCTCTTCACGGTCATCTCTCCTCTGAACAGAGAGACTGAGTGCTTGATTATCCCCATCCTTTCTTGGGTCGCTTTGATAAGAATGGTTATCTTCATCTCTGGCTCCTTAAATTAGAGTAGTTTCATTCGGTGGAGGTTGGCCCACATCGCACGCTCCACTGGTCTTTCCTGGAGAATTTTCCTCACTGTTATCTTCAATTGAGTCCACTCTAACTCTGCTTCGAGAGCAAGTTTTCCAAAGGGTGCACATTTAATCTTGTTGCAAATGGTCCTGAGCCGATCTGTAAAGGGGTTTGGACCGCTGGTCGGTCGGAGAGAAACCTTCACCATGGGTTCGATGTGAATGCCCAGGCTTCATCCTTCATTGGAAGATAACCCAACCTCTTGCTCTTCTTTATGAGAGGGAACATGTTCTTCCAAGCAATCATTAACTCCGAGTCAAACCAACCCCATACCTCCATCGGGTCCTGCCTGATCCATTTGATCATTTCTTCCCTAATCGAGATTACTTTGCCTTGATAGAAGATTGCGCAATAATTCATGGTCGCCATTTTTGTGATTTCCCAGAGCAACAACAGCTTTTGTCTTAGTTTTAAGCATTAAGACCTTAGCTGGCAAGCTTGCTGGGCTAGAAAAAGTTATAGGTGTTGGGCTTGGGCCTACTGAGAGGCCTTTTATTGGGTTCTCTCCAAATGAGAACACAGGATTTTGGTTGCTCAGGCCCGCCTTGTTTCGTTGAGATTGAACCAGATTCCTTGTCTGTTTGTTTGCTTAAGTGTGCAATTTCAAATTCATTAGGTCAAGCTTCGTTCCGTCTTTTCTTGGAAGTGACCTTGCTGTCTTATCAACCATTCTCTGAGACCCCGGTGTTGGTGGGGATGAGACTTTTCTTTTGCCTTCTTTTCTGTTTTGCTCATCTAGTTTAGGAGCCCTTTTACTGATGTGCCCCTGCAAAGTTTCAGACTCTTGACTTGTTTCCTAAGTTGGCTGAGTTGTGTGACTCGCCTTAGCCTTGTTCATCGGCTTTCTTCTTGTGACCACCTTCCATTCACCAAATCTTTCAGTTCTTTCATCCACTTTACTGCTAGACTCATTGTTCTCTCTTTGTGGTATATGGGGGTCTTCTTGGCCTAGAAATGATTCCTTGTATGTCTCTCTAATAATATATGGACAATCCTCTTTCCTGTGTCCAATCCTACCACAGAAGAAGCAGAGTGAGTTAATCCCTTCATATAAGATTGTTTGGGTCAGTTTACCAATGGTACAGTCTTGGCCAAAGGTTTATCCAAATTGACTTGCACACATAGACGAGCAAAACACCCTCTGATTCCACTCGCCGTGTGCACATCAATACGGAGCATAAGGCCAATCGATTTCTTGATTCTTTGAAGAATAGCATGATCGTAATATTCAATAGGCAATTCAGGTAGACACACCCAAACTGCAACAGATGAGAACGTGGCTGTGGATGCTCGAAATCAGGTTCCCATTGTCTGATTGCTAGAAACTGCTATCCAATGAACCATGGCCCTCCTTTGAGCAACCTATCAACATCCTCCTCTAGGTCAAATTTGATTAAGAAATAATCTGAACCCAGATCAATATAGTGCATCTTTCCACAAGGATTCCAAAAGCTTCAGATTTTGGGGTATAGAAAATTGTACCCCGCTATCCTCCCAAAGGCTTTGATTATCAGGGCCTTCCTCCAAACCACCCTGATATGAGTTTTTTCTTCCCTAGACAGGCACAACACCATATTTTCTTCTGTACTATCCCCAGCTTTTGAGTCAGATTGCACATCTTCTTCCATATCATTGGAGAGACCAAAAGCTTGTTCGAAAGCCCGTGGGATCTCCCCAATCAGTTTATCTCTATATCTTATTGCATTACTAAAGGGGTTTCCTTGACTACCATTAGCGTCTGCGTGACTTTCTTTGAATTTCTTTGTGCTACGGGCTAGCGCGTCCACTTCTTCTTCAGAGCGTTTCAGAGTTTCTCTCTCCTTCATGATTTTTCTCGAATATTATTGAATTCCACTTTGCTTGTTTTTATAGGTGAAAAGTAGCTTTACCTTGTGTTTGTTTTACCCTTGGTAGGATAAAATGGAGTTATTCCATCACTCTTGTTTAGCTTAGATTTTAAGCTTTTACACAATCTATACTCATTATTTTGATTGTCATTCACTATTTTTATATAACTCATTATGTCATTCATATTTTGGGGGAGGTGTAGCATGGGTTTTATGAAAAAAAAAAATTATAATAGAGGTGGTCATGTTTACGATTCTTTCTTTGATTTTTATTATTTTTATTATATTATTTTTGTTTTATTAGATCAAACTTCACCTTTTTTTTATTGATGGTAATATAGGTGTTGTTATATATATATATATATATATATATAGTTGTTAACAAATTAAAAGATAAAATTTGTGAAAAAAAATTCTAGTTAGATAACTTGAATAAAAAAAAAATTAATTAGTTGTTTTCATCTAAACAAGCATGTTGAATAAATTTTATATAAAAAATTTCTTATTTAATGGATATTTAAATATGTAAAAAGCTTTAATTTAGTTATTACCTTATGCCTTAAAATTCATTGAGCTGGCCCTAAATGAAAAAGATCCGATCATATTGAAATGGAGGGGATTTGGATCCTACATTTTCTTATTTTTTAATTATTTCTCTCTCTTTTCATATCATAATTGCAATCCATTTTATTCTTTTATCCTTGAGATATGCTAATAAAGAATAAAATATGCATATACCCAGCAACTGTATGGGCTAAAAATCCGAAAGTCTCAAAAAGGTATTGAGCTTGGATCAAAGTCCACGACAATTTATTTATAGAGGTGAGTTTCTTGACCAATAGTTGAATTTTGAACAATAATTCTTATCTAAGGATCTATATTAAACAGGTGATTGGGTGAGAATTGATAATGACATAAGTTTCGCTTTATTTCTTCTTCCTTGAAATAACCGAGGAGCCTTTACACTTGGCAAAAGGCAAGATTAAGCTCTATTCTCTCTCTTTCTTAGGATCCGATTCCTATTCATTCGGGATCTCTTCCCTTTTATAGTATCCCAGCTTTGATCTTAGCCCTCCACTTGGATGATTAATGGTCTTTCATGAAGATACTTGTCTCATCCTTCTTTTCCCTCCTTTTGAGGCCTTGTTAAGCAAGTAACAGGCTATGAAGGCACTGTTCAGGTGTCATTCGGTCATTAATGTGGCATGCTTGATTGGTATAGTGCATTTAACGCATAGGTGATGGTATATTTGGAAGTTTTCTTTGCCACCTAATTAGGACAGTTACTGTTACCTTCCCTGGGCTGAGACATGCAAACTGACATCAAACATTTCACCCTCCTCAGCTTGTCCATCTCCACAATTTTTCCTCAGGCCTATTTCCTCCTCGGGAATCTTTCTCCTTGGCAGGGCCTACACGACCATTTAAAACATTTAGTTGGGCTTATTTTATATTTAGGCTAAAGCCCAATTCTATTACGAGTCCTTTTGGTCCTCGCAACTACAATTTACGTACAAAGCTACTGTAGCTAACATTGAAAATGAACCATAGATACATAAATTTACATGCAATGATGGGTGATTTTTAAAGTTGATTGGCCAAGATTTTGCATTTAGGTTATTTTGCATGAACTGGTGCAAGTGCTGTTACTAAGCCTAAGGAATTTTCCACCTACTAGGCTCTCGTAATTAGTAATCATGACTCATGGGTGGCCTATCCATTGATCATTGTCATCCTCACTCTTTGTCTCACAATCCTTTTTCCATTTTCGCCTATCTCCTTTAGTGTTACTATATAAGCCTAAATCCTCTTGCATTTACTTTGGTTTCGTCTATCTCCTTTGGTGTTACTATATAAGCCCAAATCCTCTTGCATTTACTCTGGTTTCCACTTTAGGAGTGCGTCCTGTTAATTAAATTGTTGTCTCATTTATTGTGCCAACTATTCACCAACTCCTCATTAATCCTATTTCCTTTTGAATGAGTAATGCTAGGGCTATTCACGGTGCGGTGCAACTAGTTTTTGGGGGCATTTTTGCACCGCACCTAAAGGGGCGGTTTTCTCTCATCTCTAACCGCACCTCACCTGCGGAGGAGTGGGAACTGGTCTACACAAGATGCGGTGCAAAATACCGATTTGGTGCAGTTAGTTTGGTTAATTCCTCATTTTCTTAGGAACTAAACACAATGCAATTAACAACCTAAACCACATCATACCCATGAAAAAAAAAAAAAACCAAATATTCCAAAAACAAAAAATCAAAAGAAAACAAATTCACAATCTTTCTCTCAAACATACGCATTTCAAATCACAAAAACCCAAACAAAAAAACTAAACCAAACCTATAAAAGATCAAACAAAACAATTGAAAATAAATTACATAAACAAACATGATAGAAAGCATTACATTTGCAAGGAAGAGCATCTAAAGTTAGAATCATCACTAGAAACCCTTGAGAATATTGTGACAAAGAGGAGAGAGGAGAGGATGAAACTCCAAAAAATGTGACATCAAGCACTAGATTGCGGTGGCAACAAGCAGCAAAGGTTGAGGGGAGAGAGAGAGAGGAGAGATGAAGACTTTTGTTGCTGACTTGCTGGGACTGGAAGAGGTAGACGGATGAGAGTGAGAGATATAGAGAGGGTGGGTAAATAAACCTAGGGTTTTAAATTAAAAGGCAAAAAAACGTTTTTTTATTTTAATTTGATGATAAAACTACGTCGTTTTGGAGCTGATATCAAAATTTAATATCAGGTCCTAAAACGACGTAGTTTTAGTGCCAGATTATATATATATATATATATATAAAGAAGAATAAGAAAACCTATCCTTAACCTACCAGCGTTTTGTTTTCTTCTTCTTCCTTGCATTTGCTTTCATGTCTTCTCTGGGTTTTCTTCAATCTATTGAAACATAAAAATATAAAACTGTAAACATTGATACATATATGTTAAATTATAGTGTGTGTGTGTGTGTATATATATATGCCGGTGCAGTGCGGTTTCTCGTTGGAGTGCAAAATAGCCATCGCTAGCCGCATCGAACGTCTTCAGTTTGTCTAGATTGCAGTTGACCACTGCGCTGAACACCTAGGTGGACTTGTAAAGCAGTTGGATTGGTTCGGCGTCAGCTGGTTTCATCGGTGCCAGTCGAATCCTGAACAGGCCTAAGTAATGCTATGGAGTACGGACATAAACTATTTTACAAACATTTTACAAACTGCTGATGTGATATATTTCACATCAATTTTTTAATGACTAAAATGCCACATAAGATATTAACAAACTCAAATTATAGTAAAAAAATAAAAATAAAAAACCTCAAGCTTCTCTGCCTCCTTCCATCCCTCCCTATTGCCTCTCCCTCCATCCAATCCCAAATCTACAAAAATGTGATTATACAAACCCCAAACCCACCATTTCCTCTTGCCCATGCCTTCAGTCCACCATACACCGACGCACACTGTCCCCACACAAGTCACCGGATTCGTTGCTGGAGCCACCGTGAGCATGGTGTTGACAACGACAAGGATTATACTCTGTTTCAGTATTGAAATTTGTTTTTTTTTTTTTTTTTTTTTTTACTTAATTCATATGAAAATTTGGTGTGAAGTATTGCAATATCTGTGGCCTTGAGGCAATTAATGGATTGTATAAAAATGTGGATGGAATGGGTCGTAATAACTAATAACCAAAAAGAATTTTTCTGTATTTTCAGGTTGTGATTAATCATCTGGAGATTTTGTGTGTTTACAAACGTAAATTAAATGTTAGCTCAAATTTGTTTGATTAATTCATATTTTGAGTCTTGCAAGTGAGTTTTATATGCCCAAGGGGATAGATTTGAAAACAAAGGGGTGCTATTTAGTAATTCATACCAGTTGGGAGTATTTGCAATATAAATCTAATTTTGAGTAACATACTACTGGACCTTTGTTCAATCCTTAATATTCTAAAGTAAATTTTTGTACCTGCTGTTTGCATGAATAGCTTTTATACCCTCAGACTTTGGATTTTGTCGTTTGTCTTGATACTGACTTGATTGTGCAGCAAGATGTGGATGCTAGTGTGTTGAAGAAAGTGATAGAACATAGTAGAAGATCGTTGTCCAGTTTATAGAAATCTTGAATGAAGAATTTATTCGATGGAGAGAACATACTCTGAATGGGATTGTTTTTCTTTGGGCAATGTACAAGATGACAAGTTCTGTTGTTAATTGCAGGTGTTCATTCCTAGAGGAAGAAGTTTAGTGATTCTGCACTTGTGTTCTACAAAACTTAGGGAAGGAGGCTGATGCTACATTGGAGCTGCATCAACCAAAGAGGAAGCTACTTTTGACTCTCTCAAAGGGTTTTTTTTTTGGTAGTGAAAATGAAGTGAACACGTTGTATGATTGTGCTTATGGATAGCTGTCAGTCTTTTGTTTTGTAGTTTAACTATGCTAGTAGCAGAATTTTAGATGATGCATACGGATATTAGTGGATGCTTTCTAAGGACTGCGTTAGTGTAACTTGGCAAGGGGTATGCCCCTTAATATTGTAAAGATATATAGATATATATAGAAGAAGAAGAATGGAGTACCTTGATTAAATATGCCAGTTGCAATTGTTTTTTTTGTTTTTCCAGTGTTTTTCCTGGTGTTACCGATTTGGTATACTTATTTTCAGCTTTATGGTTTTAGCTGTTTTTTGAATATGATAATGAGTTATCCTCTATTCAAGTAGAGGCTTTGTTGTATTACAGGGATGCCGCTTGATATTGTATTGTTGTATCTGTATCTAGTTTGTGTTGAAGTAGGTTATGTAATGAACTCGAACACAATGAGTATCAAACATGCCCATCTCTTAATAACATAAATAAAGAGCAATGCTATCCATGCCTTTATTAGTAATTTGACAAAATTTGAAAGAAATTTCCATGATTAAAGCTTGACAAATTTAGGTTATACAGAAGCTATAGTTGTAAAGCTCAAATAAAATAAAATAAAAAAGAAGCTCTTGTTGTAAGTCGTGCTTAAAACAAAAAAAAAAAAAAAAAAAAGAACTTTTCCCCACACATGTAATACCACAATATCCACTACAAATGAAGAATCACACCACCCATTTCTAATATGTTGTGTTCACCACAAAAAGGAAAAACAAAAAGTTTGTCTTCTTGATCAAGTTGAACTTAATTTTTACTAAATTTGCCAGCCTCTTGATCCTTAAATTGATGCCCATGATGTTGAGCCTACATAAAGAACAAAAGAAAATGTATTAAATTATTTACAAATTCACGTGCTAATAATTGACATAGCTAAATATACATTGTACTAACAATAATTGTGGCAGATCCAATAATTAAAGTTGTTTATATGATGTTGTGTTCCATAAACGCTAAGCTAGTCAGTATTTGGCCCTAGACATCCACTTCCCCCAAAATTGATTTGGATGACCCTACAAATATAAATTTCATTAAACAAAACAAAAAATGTTAAATTAAAAACTCTTAACAAGTATAGCATTGAATAAAAGTTAAGGAATTACTGATGGTTGGTGTATATTGCTTCCCGGAGTGCCTAAATATCTTGGGTTATTACTAGTTACTGGTCTTTGATTAGCCTGCAATCAAATTATATATATTGGCAGAAAACACAAATAAATAGTATAAAATGCTCCTTTTCTAAAATCCTTTCAATCTCTAACTTTTGCTCATTTTCTTCCTTAACAGTGACAATTTCTTCATCTGAAGACATGTTGTCTTCATTCTCTAACAATCACATAATTGTTTCCAATAAAAATACTATTCAATTATATAATAAAAAAATATAAACTTTAAACTATGTATTGAATTTAGAAACATTAAAAATAAAGTGACTAAACTATAAAATTAAAATTTAGTAATTTCTTTACCCAAAAAAAAAAATACACGTAGTCGAGGAATTACTAGAAGTAGAAGAATTAGAAGCATCAGATAGCATTGTGGGAGCATCAATTTCAGCCATGGCTCCGGCAGCTTTTGCATAGAATCTAGCAACTTGTGTGGCGGCGGCGTGAGTCGGAGTGTGGTGGGGTGGAGGCATGGATAAGAGGAAGCAGATTGTGGATTTGGGATTTGAGACTGAAGAGGCAATGAGGGAGGGAGGCAAAGAAGCTTGAGAGGTTTAGTTTTTTTTTTTTTTCATAAAAAGGGTTTTAGATTTTAGGTTTTGTTAGGTCTGATATGTTTTGTGTTTAGAAGGTTATATATATATATATATATATATAAAATTTGAGTTTGTTAATATCTTATGTGGCATTTTAGTTTTTAAAAAGTTGACATAGAGCATGCCATAGTTTGTAAAATGTTTGTAGAATAGTTTGTGTATACAGTATTACTCATTTTGAATTATTCCATAAGTAGTATTCCAAATTTTTCGCTCATTCCTTATTCAATCCCACTAAGTTAACTCCCAAACTATTGACCCAAAACTTTGACTTTATAAGGATAGAAAATAATAAAAGCATAAACAAGTTTAAAAATTTTGTGCTTAGTAATTTTTCAAATTAAAAAAAAAATAAAATAAAATCATTTTCAACATAAATTAATAAATTGTATATTCACATGTAAAAGGCATAATTCTTGAACCTCTAATAAAATTATCAGATAATATGAAAAATTGAAAAACTATGATCTTAAAATAAATAAAACATTTTCATTCAAGAGTGACACTTCAGGCTTTCGGATACTAGGTTCCATTTCTCTTGCCTTCATTTCTTTGAATTATTTTACATTTAAAGTAGCATAACACATTGAACCTATTCTATTTATTAAATAACCGGATTATCATCCGGTTCAAGGTTACCGGGTCAAAGCGGCCGGTCTGGTTTGAGTTTGAAAACCTAGCTCATTACCACTTTTTTCTTCTAAATTGAATGGACACAACTCACAAAAATATTTCAAACCTGGAAATCGCAACCCCATTATCATGGAATTTAGTTTAGCTTAGATTCGTTAAAAAAAGATACTTGATCCAACATTGTCTCAAACTCCTATTTTACTAAAATGTACATTGTTACAACACCTAACGTTGTTTCAATAAATGTCATAAGTTGTGTGGTTGCTTTATCCTTATCAAAATTTCATAGATTTTGGTTTCCTCCAATTTCCTACGTAATATACTTCTACTATGGCTACAAATTTTTTTTTTAATTTTTTAATTTTTTGGGATTGTAGCTATATTGTCAACCAATTCATCCATTACTCTCACAATCAACTTTAATTGAATAACATTTTGAGAGGATTAGGCAGAGTGCTTTTATAGCTTATGATAATAAAATTTTCATGATTAGAATGGTGTTTTTCATCATCATTGTGTGTTCCCCCATATAATGCGAGAATCACCACCCAACGACTCAAATGAGTCTCAAAGAAGGGAAAAAAAAAAAAAAAAAACTCATTCTAAACAAAAGATAAAAATAGATGATGTGGTTGTACAAGTTAACTTTTGAATCACATAAAAGTCCAGTCTAAAAAGATAAATCCTTTTATATATAACATAGATATATCACTCTTTTTACTTTTTCAAATACCAAAAATGATGATTAAGACTGTGTTTGGATACCGTTTATTTTGCTGAAATTGAAAAATTATTGCTGAAAATATTGTAGATAAAGGTAAAAGTTAGTTGAAATAATACAAGCCAAGGAATTGTACCAAAAAAATGCAGTGGGACTCATGAATAGTATCAAAAAATGTATTAACAGTACCATGGGATCTACCATTTTTTCAGCAAAATGCAAAATTTTTTCATCCCAACGCAATCCAAACGCAAGCTAATAAACTCCAAAACTTCACATTCATAACTCAAACACTTGTATTATAACACATACTTTCGATTTCTGAAAATTGTTCACAAAATAAAAGTATCTTTGTAGACTCTAAAAAATTTAACAACCTTAGACCGTAGGAACATGAAATTAAAGCCTTCAATCTAGGACATAATCTCCATGCTTGTTATAAATGAGACTCTTTGCTACTCCATGTTCTCGTGCCATCTTCAATAACCAAGCAAATCCAAAAATTAAAAGTTAAATCACACTGCCAAAACATAAAACACAAATAAACCCAATAAATAAAAGATAAAATTATAACTCAATTATTATACTCTTAATTCATGATTATTTAAATTGTCAATTTATAATAATAATTGACAATTTAACATGTAGGTTTAATTAAATAAAATTATTTAAATTGTCAATTTATAATATTTTTTTTTTCTATTGGTTATAGGGTAAAGAGAATTCGTAAAATTGTCAATTTATACAAAATGTAATTTTATCAAAATATGTAAATGTCAATACCTATTTTTTAAAAGGGAATCCACATTCCCTTTTAAAAATTGACAATGGTATTGACATTTAGATACTCCTAACGTTTGATTCAAATACCCTAAAAATGGTATTGAGTGAGAAACTAAGAATTCAGATACTCCTAACATTTGATTCATTGGAGTGATTTGTATTCAAAAGTGAGAATTTTTCAACATTCCTAGGAATTCTAAAATATTATCCCATACCAAACGCCAAATTGTCCGGAATTCTTAAAGAAACTCGTACATAAAGAAAAGATAAATGAATAATGGATTGATTCAATGTAAGTTCTATTTTGTTTTTTTTTGTTTTTAGGATTCTAAAAAAAAAAAAGTTTTTTTTTTTTTTTTTAAGATTCTCAAAAAAATGTTTTTTTTTTTTTTTTTAATTGAGAATAATAATCTGATAAATTTTAGTGGCAACTTACACAATCGAAAAGTTAGGAAGGCTTAAACCAACTTGGGCTACTGGGACTCCACTACAATTTGTTTTTTAATTTAAAAATGATGAGATACAACTAGACCAAAGCTAATGCTAACACAATGACAACTATTAACGATCACATAATAACCACCCAATATGAAATAGCAACTAACATTCGATATTTAAGGGAGTGTGTGTAACATTCCAGTCCATCAAGTCCCCGGGCTTTTTCTTTAAAAAAAAAAAAAAAAAAAATCCTCTGGGATCGGAGGATTTTTTTTTCTGTCAACATTAACCCTTTATTCAAATGGAAACTGAAGGTAGAAGACAGAACCACAAAATGATGTCAAACATGGACATCCCAATCCTTGTTATCATGGAGATTTTACTGAGATTACCAATTAAGAGTCTAGTTCGAGTTAGGTACGTTTGTAAGACCTGGTACAACATCGTATCAGACCCCCATTTCACCAGAATGCACCTTGCTAGAGCACCTACAGCCAGCCTTGTTATCCAGACTCTTCTTTCATATAATCCTGGTTGCTATAGTAAATTCTATATGCTTGAGCATGCAGAATGGGACACTCGTGGTCACTCATTGTTTGCCCCATTGAAGAAATTGCCTCAAAAGTTTTATCTCCTGGGACAGAACATGATACTACTCACTTCCTGCAATGGATTGCTGTGCTTGAGTGCAGTTCGTCACAAAAAAGAGGTCACATGTGTCTGTAACATAGCTACAGGGGAGTGCATGACTCTTCCAGGAGCCAAAACTAAGGATGATCGATTCTGGCAAACAATACGCGGATTTGGTTACAGTCCTAAAACAAATGAATACAAGTTGATTGCAGAGCTTGCACTTGATAAGGGATTTCGTCGTCCCGATTTTAATCCTGCCCCTCGGGTTGAGGTATACACACTTGGTGCAGATAGTTGGAGAATCATTGGAGATGCCCCATATTCATTTGTTGGACCATATTTTGGTACTTTCTTGAATGGTGCTCTTCACTGTTTGATTCAACCAATTGGTACTACTGATTCCACTTCCACATTCATTTGTAGTTTTGACATTGAGAAGGAAGAGTTTCAACCATTTCCAGGACCCCCAATTCAAGGCTTGGGTCCAAATTGGGAGATTGAACACATCCATTTGGGTGCTTCAGGAGGTTTTCTCTACTTATGTGAGAACTATCCAACTTCTTCTTCTGTTGATATTTGGGTCATGAAGGAATATGGTAACAAGCAATCTTGGATGAAAGAGTTTGTCATCTCTAATACTTCCTGGAAAAGAGGACCTGTAAATTTTCTCAACTATGGTATGGGGGATGAAATATATGCGTTACGCAATTTTAATCAGCTATGTGCGTACAATGCAAGAAGCAAATGTTTCAGGGAAGTTCAGGTTTGTGGCATTTATCCAGAATTCCATGCAATTCCTTACACTCCTAGCCTTGTTTCACTCAAGGATGCTGTGGCTGGAGAAAATTCAAAGGTACTTTGTGCTTAACTAAATGTTATTTATTTATTATAATTGCATGAGTTTCATTTTTTGCATCCCTTTGATCTTGTATTATGTGATTTGAAAACATGCAGAGATTATAACAGACATCAATATCCTGATAATGCTTTTGCTTCATCAACTGGCACACTTCTTTGAGAATCTAGTTTTGTAGAATGATAAATCATGTCACAGTACAGATCATTACTTGGAGTTTTGAATTAGAAATTGCACTAGGATAAACAAAAAGAAAATTAGATGAAGTAATAGTTCTAAATTTGTTTCCACTTTCCACAAAATCTTGGTACTGAAATTGACTGCGCCATGTGAAATTTATGAGCTTCCTCCTAGGTTTCATATGACAGATTGTAGCAAATGAAAATTTGAATTTTATATTGGACACTTCTATTAAACCATGTTTTTGCTAACATGTAAAATTCACTGTTTTTCTAACTCAATAATCCATTTTTTTTTTAAATAAATAATAAAAAAAATTAATAATCCATTCTGAATCTTGTGTGTTGGAACATGCTAAGAAAAGATATCTAATCATGTCAAATGTACTCCAAAGCTGTTCTCATATAAATTGACATATTTGTTGTTCTTTCAAACCAGGGGCATATCAAGAGCATCCAATCTCTTCCAGAGAAAAAATGGGTGAAGAAATTGTATAACTTCTTATTATCAGCACCCTTCAAAGCTGAGGCACTATGTGGAATGATCCTTCCTCCACCTAAAGTTATGGGAATAAGATTGCCTGATCCTTTACTCAGGCAATTTGAGTGACTTGTTAAATTGAAAAAAGGTTCCTGACATTTTGGGTAGCATGTGTGGCTTGTTGACATTGTTGCAACTATTGAAAGTGTTTCTGCATGATTTTCTATAGGGAGAATTTGAGAACTACCAACAATTCGTTTCTGAAATAAGTGTTAAAGAGTGTTATGTTTTGAATTACTGATTTTGTGTTGAATCACTCAACTAATGATGAAACACTATTGATGTAGATATTTTTATTTGGAAGTAAGCAAAATGCAAATTACAATATACTTAAGAATGCAGTTTCAAATTACTGATTTTGTGTTGAATCATTCAGCTAAGGATGAAACACTATTGATGTTGATATTTTTATTTGGCAGTAAGCAAAATGAAAATAATAATACTAGTACTTAAGAATGCCACCATTAGTAGAGATCGTTTTAATTTCTAAGCCAAAAGTTTATGTAGCTTTATGTATTCTAGTTATTGTGTATGTCAAATTTAGGTTGAGAGAACTATTCTTACTAATAAATAATGCTAGTTGCACTTCTAGCTAGTAGGCAGTATGATTGCACGTGTGTGGGAGATGCAGTTATATGCCTCAACTCACAAGACACCATATTCCCACTCGCCGAAATGTTTTCATGTTAAAGATTAATCTTAAAAGAAATGCTAATCAACAACATTTTCACAACAAATTTTAGATGGCAAATTGTTAAGAGTAAGAAAGTGATATCAATGGTGAGTTTGAATGAGAATTAGTAACAAATTGCCACCTAAGATTTATTCTAAAAATGTTATGGATGTAGCATTTCTTTAAACCAAATGCTGATTGGATTCATACTTTTGGAGGCAAAGTTTAAGTGGAAAAAAAAAAAAAAATACATGAAAATTTGTGATTAGTGAAATATAAAATGGAACACAAAAATGGTACTAAGAATTTGTACTAATTTTGGAGAGAATTTGCTTATTTTGGTTGCTATTGATCAAACTTTAAAACTAAATTTGACCATTCCTTTGATACTCTTACAGTCGTATTACTTGTTTTCCTCCACAAAACCCTCAAATTTTGTTGCTCTCTATTATTAGGCCAAGGCTGGATTTAAGTAAAGTCCGTTTTTCAACGACAAAAAACCATTTTTTCTTTTTTGTAAAACTTGGTTCTCCTAATAAAAATAATTAGGTAATAGTAATACAACTATGCTACATTTGACCCTCTACAATTGGAAATCCTCACCTCTTGAACTTGGACTAACACTCCGTTTGTCTTGATGGCAAACAATAATTTTATGTGTTTTTCGTGTTTGGTAGTATAAAAAAATAGGTCAAAGAAAAATTATTTTTAGTTAATAGAAAATTCTATTAAAAATAGGGCTTATTTTTTAGTTGTTTTCCGCTAAAATTTTTTGAAAAAAAATCACGCTAAAGGCAAGGAACACTAAAAGCCTACATTGCTCAAATGCTAAATTTAAGGACTCAAATACTGACTCAAGCTAAAATAAAGATAAAGGACTCAGATATTCCCAAGTCTCAACTCTCAAGGAAGTAACAACTCAAACTAAATTAACATTAAAAGTAACAATTGCAGATAAACTCAAATACTAATAGCAGTAGCACCTATTATTTCTCACACCATTAATTGTTGGATCCTATTATTTCTCACCATCCCAATCTTACAGCTACCCGTGTGGGATCAATCACACTTGCATTGCTTGTCCCACCTATTTTTCATGCACATATCAAAAAACTTGTCCCCAGAATACAAAATTTATACATTTGAACCGAACCTTAATGATCTCATTTTAATAATCCAAACCATAGAAAGTTAAATGTAATAACTGAAAGCTTAGGAACTAAATTACAATAGGAGTAAACCTATGGATTAATTGTACTATTTTTCTTTCCATATTTCAAATATAACAATTTTGGCCTCCCTATTAATTTTTTCTCAAAAAAAAAAAATATATATATATATATATATTTTTTTTTTTTTAATATTGTTTCCTTCCTATTTACTTTTTGTGTTAACTACAACTACTACTGCGACTTTTTTTTTTCGGTTGTAAGAACTACTAATGCAACTTCAAAGTTCTTATGCCCTTCCCTTTACATTGAATACATCAATCGAATAGACCTCCCTACACTGATTGTTTTGGTTATTTTATTCAAACTTCCCATCAGAACCATATCTTTCAATCTAGCTGTGCTCGCATTTGATTTGTTCGTAGGACCTGGTTTGATATACTCAAAAGACCTTATTTCATTAAAATGCACCTTGCAAGTACTATGAAACTTTGACCCTTCAGACGTTATATACAACTTGAGGAGTTTTAAAAAGTTCAAAGGGGCTGAAATTAGTATGAAACCTCTACCAAAAATTGCAGACAATTCTCACTCACAATTGTAAAACAATTACAGCTATCCATTTTTGCTAACTGCAGTTCTCTATGTATACCCCATCATTGCAGCAGGTATATAAATGACAAAAAGGAAAATAAGCTTAACAGTTAACAGTTCCTCACATGTGGGGACCCCCATTCCAGTCCCTCCTTCCCTCTTCTCACAACTTTGAGCTATCAGCAGAAGGCAAGCTATGATTTTTCCTGATTGGTAACATGAAACTTCCTCCCAGCTTCAACAGCTTCCCTGTAAAGATGGAAGGTAATTAGAGTTTGCGACTAGTTCATAAAAATTGATAAATTACCGATTATCCTAAAAACTCAAACTATTACGAAATGGTAAATTAATTATTTAATATAACACTCCCCCTTCACATGTGGGTCTAGACTCCCCTTATTAAGTGGGCCCAACACATGGTTTTATTTATTTATTCTAGATGGGAGGTAGGTAAGTTATTAAAATATTGTGATTTAATCATTTAATCTAACAAAAACAAAATTTGTAGCCCCCCTGAAAGTCTGAGAAGTGTGTGTTTGGATACTAATGAAAAATTAAAATTATTTTACCTTTCAGCTTATTTTTGCTACTATTCATAGGCGCCACTACACTTTTTAGTACTTTTCATGAGCATTGTTGTACTATTTCAACTAACTTTTACTTTTATCTACAATACTTTCAGTAATAAGTTTTCAGTTTCAGCAAAATAAGTGATATCCAAACAGACCCGAAGTCCCATATAACTACAACACACTGTGACTCATTTCACAATTGGTAAAGAACTGCAACCATAAAACATTGTTTTTTTACTTTTTGGGGACTTAGTCATGAGCAACCTTAATCCAAGGCCTAAATAAATCCAAAGAGGGTGGTCGTAATTGCTACCTGAAGGCATTTACAAGCTCCTTATTTTCAGGGTCAAGCTGCACTCCCTCATAAAATGAGTTGGCTGCTTCATCAAATCTCTACAATAATAAGAGCAAGACAAATAACATCAAACTACAAATATCACAATTGTTGTTTCAAATGTTAAGGGCCAGAAGGGAACACGAAAGCATACCTGTAATAAACGTAGGGCTGCTCCTTCCCGATAGCAAGCTTTTGGCCAATCCGGTCTTAATGCTCGGCAGGCCTTTGCATCATCTAAGGCATGCTCAGCTAGATCCAAACGTATCCAACAAAGGCTCCGATTGGAAAGCAAAGTAGCATCAGTGGGATCTAAATCAATTGCCTGTAAATGCATAACCAAACAATAAAGTCACAAATAGCAAATCACAATGCCCAAAGCTCATGTGTTATGCTAGCAACATGTCCAATGTAGACGGTATTTCTAGTTATATTAGTGTATAACCACAAATGGAAGCAAAAGGAACACCTAAAAAAGGAGATCTAGACATAACTTCCCTCATATGAAGTCTTTCCAATACAGATATGCTAGGATATGTAGCCAATATGCATCTGTAAATAAGAAAATTAATTTTTGTTTTCTTTTCCATGGATATGCCATATGGCACAACTAATTCATGGATACTTTTGCAGGTAAAAGAATTTTCTTAAGAAAAAAGGGAGTTTAAATGTAAAATACAAAATCTATGGTCTTAGAAAGTTTGAAACCATCAAGACTTAAACATATATAACCATCTTACATGAATCATGGATCATGTTTTCTTTTAGTATTTATAGTTTAATCATATATACATCTTTTAAGCCTTGTCATGTTTGTTATTCGTCTTTTAACCTAAAATCTAGCATCATTTAAATTTTAAATTATTTTTTAATATGACATATCCCTGCCTTATTGCATCCTGATTTTCCAGAATTTATGTATAACCATGCCTGTATCGTATTGTATGCACATATGGGTGCCTCATAGGTCTAGATATATTCTCTGTCCAAACCTTGACCTCATTCCTAAATCCATTACCAACCTGACGCAGGACAACCAGAACAAAAACTAAACAATAGAAAAATAAAGGGATATGACCTAGGAGTCAGCACCTAGGCCTTGCTTGGAGTCAGCACCAAGCGGGAAAACCACTAGGAGTCAGCACCTAGGGTAGACCTGGAGTCAGCACCAGACCAAAAGAAAGACCAAACGGCCATTGTTTTCATTCATCAAAATCAACTATGTCCTCAAGGAGTACAATAGGTTGCTTATATAGGATTGCTAAACCCTAGTTCTAATTGGTTAGGAAACCCTAATTGCTTTATTACAAAAATATTCTTACTTCTAAATTAAAATATTAAAAGCCCAATAACTAAAAGCCCAATAAACTAATAGGACCTAAAACATAAAAATACAATGGGCTTGCAAACATAAATAATACTAAGTAATAATCTTCTTGTGTCTCCCGCATCACAACCATAACACAGCAAAAGTAACTTCTAAGACTTCTAACAATTAGCTCTTCACCAAAATGCATTTCTAGATACAGGATGGACATAGAACTGAGGACACTGATCTAAATACCATAGCCACGTTCCCAATCCAAGTTGCTGTGCTCATTTCATTGAGAATCAAATACACTCTAAGTTGTTCAAACATAGATCTTTTAGACAAAGCTCCAAAATATTCAGATTTCTCAACGTTCTCATGGCAGGTACATGCCCATTCCAAATAAAAGTAATGGGCTGTTACATTTCCTATTGTTTATGGAATGTAAAGGCAGGGAGCTAAAGCACAAACATATAGAGAGGTGCAAACTGCAAAGGACGGGTATAGCACATGCCACATGGTGTATGTACTACCAAGGGAACACCAACAATATTAATCTAGCAGCTAGATTCTGTTGGAAGAATGACACTGACAAATTTATATAAGTAATATTTGTTAAGCGAGGAGATTGATTAGTTTCTCCAAAAATGCACTCAACTTTATTAGCTGCACCATAATTATATAAGTTTTCTCAGATATCAAATGAACTATCAAGCAAGAGAGCAAACAAAATGAAAGTCATCTGATTGCAACTGAAAAAGGAAATATTTCAATAGTCAAAGGAGAAAAGAAGCAGTTAGTTACTTGTGTATAAGAATCTATAGCCATCTGATAATCTTTTCTTTTGAAAGCATCATCTCCTCTTGATTTTGCTTCTGCAGCTTTCTTCTTTGCTTCTGGTGTCACCTAAAATGTTGAACATTCATCAGGGTGACAAACACAAGACTAAAAGAATCCAACAGACTACTTCCAAAATATTTTTTACAAGTATTTGTAGCGACGAAAATCTTTATTAACTGCCACTGCAGAAAAATAGTTTAATACCACAAAAAATTCAAATCCATTAAATAGATCCCAACAGGTATGAGAACTTGCTGACTTAGTTTATAACCATAGGAGACATATGAGTAGCAAGTTTGGAAATCTTAAGGTGTAAGTACGTAGGTGTAAGTATGTCCAATCCCTTGCAATTGGAACAGGGGAGAACCATTTCAATGCACCAAAATTTAAAAATTACTCATGAATAGTTTCAAACAATCCCAAAATGGCATCTGGTTTTTCTTTTCAGTAGCATTTAATGCTTCTCCAACTCTGGCTAAATTTCAGTTGAGATTCAAATTCTTATAGAAGATATTTTGCAGTGATAGTAATACAAGAAAATAAACAAGTAATTGATTCGAAAAAATCCTTAGTTCTGTCTATTGGTTGAACTGGTGGTTAAGCAGATAAAATCAGGATACTGAATCTATATTGGATGTATGGCATTATGTATTGACGTTTTAAGAGTTAAAATAATCTGTCTACAGATTATCCTGTCCAAAAGCTAGAAACCATCCAATTTCAGGTGACAATCCTAATGCAAAATTGGATCAGCACTAATGCATAAACAATAAAGTTACAACACAATAAAAAGTGGCACCTGGGGGAGATCTTGATTTGCTAATGAAGTTTCCTCCAGAAAATTAACTTCCTTTTTGTTTCTTGCTTCATCCTGAAAATTTTTCCCTTGAAAGTTAATAAAAGAATCTACAATAGCTTAAAGTTTGGCAGAAAAAATATGGAAAACTAACAAGAAGCCAGGTAGGAACTATTCAGCTGTCATTTGTTTAGACAATATCAAGCAGAAAATGACCATTTCATAGTGACAAGACTTTGGCATGTTTCTTTGTTGCTTGGGATATTTTTTATCTTCATCTTTTCTTCTATTTCTTCAGTGGGAATATCTCCTTTCGTAGCAAAATTAGATTTTGCTTGTCATCTTAAACATACACAACCTGTCCTTTTACATGGGAACAGGCCTCAAAATACCTATGAATGGAGAATGAAATTTTTTTTGTAATCTGATCCAGAAGAGAAAGGGTAAGTATTTAGTCACCACTATGATATGTATCGGGCTAAGAAAGGAACACAGAGACAGGTCAAAATATTGCTTTTAAACTCAAAATGCTGCACCCAGAGATTGTATATTAAGTTTTCAGTTTAGCAGATGTGATTTATTGGATAATAAACTATTAAGTCCACAGAAGCAAAATATGTATAAACATTGAAAAGTAGGACAGCTTCTTTCTATACCCCAATATCTAGCACTAACGTCAGGATCTTAATACCTGTTTGCTAATCTCAGACTGCATATAATCAAGTATTCCATCAATAGTCCAATTTGCAATGGTCTGAACTTTTGATGTCAAAGGAAAAAGAATCTCAACAGCTCCTCGATTGCCTCTTGCAGCTGCAACTTGGATTGGCTTTAGTCCATCCTGAGATGCAAAGAACATTCAAAATTTATTTCATATTGGAGATAAAGTCAACAGACATTGATGTGACAGAAACCATCCGCAATTTTTTATTTATTAAAGGAATCATACAAGCCACCTATTGAAACAAGAAATGATTCATCATTATGAATAGAAATGGCAAACATGCTAGGGATTTAAGTGGGGGAGATTGTGATATCCCAATTTGATTGATTGTGTGATGTGTGGATGTGTGATGAGTCCCATATCGGGTATTTATTGGGTAGATCTGGGCTTTATTAATAACTACAAGGAGCCTCAATTGTGACTAGTCCTTTTGAGATATAGCACAGATATGGCTAGCGCTTTTCCATATGGTATCAGAGCCGGCCCGGTAATCTCGTGTGGGCTCAAAGACGCTACCCCACAAAATGGGCCCTAACAAGGACGTTAGGGATTTAAGTTGAGGAGATTATGATGCCCAATTTGATTGATTATGTGATGTGTGTGGGTGTGTGATGAGTCCCACATCAGATATTTACTAGGTGGATCTAGGTTTTATTAACAACTATAAGGAAGCTCAATTGTGACTAGTCTTTTTGAGGTATAGCGCAGATGTGGCTAGCGCTTTTCTTTGGGTCATTACACTAGGTCATGGTGCTTAACCCTAGATTTTTGGTTACTTATGCTACTTAGTATAGAATATAATCTAGATTGTGCTTTGACTCTAGTTAACCACAAAATTTTTCCAATATTTGACAATTCACAACTAACAGGGGACACACAGTAAGATCAATTTGGAGAGAAATCCAAGTTGGTAAGTGGATTACAGGTTGGGAAAAAAGAGGAAGGTCATCTGGAAGATAGCAGCATTTTGTCTAATAGGGTGCCTTTGGAGGGAGAGAATAAGAAAAACATTTAGATCTTATATCCGTTGTCTTTGCAACTGAGGTTTTACCTATTGAAAGAAGGGGTTTTCCTCACTTATAACTTATCCAAAAAAAATTTCCTCGCTTATAATAAAGAAAGCATTACATATGAATTTTCATGTACACTGAAATTATTTGAATAATCTTTTAATAAGTAAATATTTATTAAAATGCACCAAAAGGGGCCACATCCCAAGTACACATGGAGTAACACAAAAGAAGAATTTAATTATAAACCAAGTCCGAAAATTTAAATGCAACAATGAATAAAAAGTTTAGTTAACGGAACTTCTTATTGGGCATGGAAACGATACACACTATTAAGCAAGGAATACACTACATATAAATGTCACCATGAGAAAAGAAATATGGGTTCACTACACACACACCAAATGTGAGAAGAGAAAAGGCAAACACATATTTCCAGCATGAGGAACCACATGTGTATGACGTGTCAACAACCTCTAGCATATTTAAATTACTTAAGCCTAACACAATTTGAAAGGTTGGGCAAGTATTATGCTTGAGCTACTAAAAAAAGGAAAAAAAAAAATGTAGGAAGTATCATTTTTCTGTTAACAAGGAGTACAGAGGACCCAAAGCACCATTTTTCTTTTTGCCAAAAATTCCATTTTTATGAGTCATTTTTGTAAGGAGAGGTAAAAGTGTTCAGAAATCTCTTGAATAACTTCTTTTCTTTTTTCTTTTTTTTTGGGGGGGGGGGGGGGGGGTTGGTGAGGACTGATGGCCATACCAGAAAGGTAGCTGCATTAAAGCCTAAACTACTTTATAATCCAACTAACCAAAGAACCTATGATGGAGAAAGCAAAAACCAAAAGACAAGGGAAAGACTGCACAAAAAAATTAAACAAAAATAAAGAAAGATTTAAAGACTTGATAAGTTACTAATTGTCCTAAAAGCTAAAGTTGTTAGGAAATGGTGAATGTTCTATCACTCCCCATCACGTGTGGGCCCAAACTTCCCTAAATAAGTGGGGCCTAACATGTAGGATTTTTTATTTTTTAAATGGGAGGTAGAGTGGAGATAGGGTTCAAACTCAAGACCACCTGCTCTAATACCATGATAAATTACCAATTATCTCAAAAGTTTAAACTTGATAAGAGAATTTAATCACTTAACCATTGTTCTAACAAGACTAAATGGATTGCGTCAGATTATCTTTTTTTGGTTTTAAATAATTTTATTCAAAGGAGGAGAGAGTTAAAGCATACAATGTGTATAATTGAACGACTCCTAAAGAGTTAATCTAAGATTCAAGAGATCTGTAAATTCTAGAAAAGAGGATGAAGAATGCTACCCAAGGTAGTTATCCACTCATATAAAGAACATCAGATTATCTATTTTGGACCCCTAATATGTTTCTTCATCATTATTCTATACGCCATGATGGGAAAACCAGATAAAGCTCATCTATAACTGTATTTCCCGTTGTGGCTGAACTGATGTACAATTGCAGTCCCATTGTGGCTGAACTGATGTACGCAGAAATTATTATTATTATTATTATTATTATTTTTTTTTTTTTTTTTTTTTTGCTTTTTCTTTTTGAGATAAGTAGGCAGAATATTATATCAACCCAAGAGCTTTTTTCCAACACTCCAACAAGTAAATGCATACAGACAAACAAGAGGAAAAGAAGCGAAAATTTTGTTTTACTTCTTAAGTAAAAAAAAAAATTATGTAGGGAATAATTATAGCCTCACCTCATCAGTGACATTTGGATCAGCTCCAGCTTTCAACAAACAGTTTATGATTTCCAAGCTCCCATTATCAGCAGCAATGTGTAAAGGGGTTACTCCACCAACACTAATATTAACTTTGGCACCTGCCTATAGATTAGAAAATGCAAAAGTTAGGATTGCAGAGAAAAGTTCATATGAAGTAGCACAAATCAAGCTACTAGGCCTATTCTGAGGAACTATACAAACAGAAGCATAGATATCAGAGGACTGAAATAACAGATGTTAAGCACCGAACAAAAACTCTTTTACATTAGCCCCGAGCTTTACTCAACTATAATATACATTGTGCAATTATAAAGCTCAATTCAAAATATACAACATCATACTTTTGTAATTCACATAAGATTTCATTTACAGAAGTCTAAAATTGTGTATTTGATTGCTAACAAGGTCATTCAGATATCAAAACAATGACAATGGGTGGTGACCCAAAGTCCATGTAATACATATTATAAGATGAAGAAAATTATAGAACCTGAATCAACAACTCTAAGCATGGCAGCGAACCGGCTGCCACTGATGACAACAGTGGAGTAATATTATCATCTGTTTCAGCATTAGGCTGCAAAACAAATATCAAATATCAAGAAATTAAATCAAACAATAAAAGAGAATCTCAACTCACATTTCAATGACATAACAAAAGATTCAAGTATGTAATAACGCTACCCTGAGAACTCTTAACCAAATGACATAAGGAAACGAAAGAATCAAGTCCAACACAGTAAACAAAAATGCCATGTCAAATAAATTATGTTAACATTTTGTAATTGGTATGTGTTTTGTTAAACCACATAAAAGAACCATATTCTGATTCCTCTTCCAAAACTTTCCAGATGTAATCATGCACACTTTAGCATTTGTCATGGTCTAGAATTTCCGAAACCATTTTTGAGCAAAGGCTGCTAACTTTACAAAGTGTTCTCCTAGGTATACATGAGTTCTTAGCATCAAATATTTTCTGTCCTTTATATTTAGCTCCTATGCAATGAAGCTTCTGCAAACTTCAGAATTACCCATCAACCAAGTAGAATAGACCACATCAGATCCAAAGAATTGACCCTTCAATCTGACAGCCCGACCAGCAAAATTGTATCCTTCTATCATTGAGATGATGAGATGTCATTGGATGATGACATGTTATCAAGTGTAAGTTGAAAAACTTCAATTATCAATTTATAATGAATTTTTGAAGCCTGAATCATTTTGCATGCTAAATGCAACTTCCATTTTACAAATGTGAAGACTTGAAGTTGAAAATTTTATGTCCTTCACAGTCATTAACCTCCTATGTGGTGCTTTTGCAAACTTCAGAAATGTCCAGCAACCAAGAAGAATAGACCGCATCAGATTCCAAAAAATTGATCTTTCAAACTGACAGCCCCCCAGCATTGTATCCTTCTATCATTGAGATAATGAGATGTAGATGGATGATGACAAGATATATATTTGGTGCAAGTCAAAAAATGTCTATTATAAATTTATAATGAATTTTTGAATTCCAAATCGTTTTGCATGCTAAATGCAACTTCCTTTTTACAAATGTGGAGACTTAAAGTTGAAAAACTTACATCCTTTACTGTCAATAATGAGTATTGTGGCTCTAATTAGCTAACAGAGATGATTGTTAAGAACTAATGGGATCCTTGCATGATGGATCCCAAACCTATTTATTAATATATTGTGCAACAATTTCTATGAGGCCCTGCACACACCATTGCAAAATTGAGAGCCACCTTGTATGACAGTTCCACTGAAAAAGATACTTCAGTGGAGTCTCTGTTGGTGAGACAATCTGAAGGGGAGAGACGGAGTTGGAATTAGATTCTATCAGGATTTTAATGATTGAGAGTTGGACTTGGTAGTTTCTTTTCTGCACTTCTAGAATACCATGTTCTGCTTAGAGAGGATGGAGACCAGGTGAGGCAGAGCTGCGGAAGTTGAAGAATGGGGAGTTTGATATCTGTTCTTTCTATAATGCTTTGAGGGGGTTCACTTATGTCATTTTCCCTTGGAAAGGCATTTGGGGCATGAAGACCCCATAGAGGGTTTCCTTTTTTTTTAGATAGCGGTTTGGGGGGAAGATTCTCATGAAAATATTAGGACTGGTGCTATATGTGTCGGTGTAATGGGGAGACAATGGACCACATTTTGATTCATTGCAAGGAAGCCAATCATTTGTGGAGTTTTGTTTACAGGGCTTTTGGAATCCTACAGGAGAGTGATTGATCCTATGTATGGACGGATAAATTAGATGGGTAAACATTCTTTAAACATCTGGAACTTGGTTCCCTTATGTTTCATGTGGAGTACATGGCTGGAACGTAATAGCTGTACGTTTGAGGATGTGGAGAGTACAGGGGATCGGCTTATAGCCACCTTCATTGAGTCTTTATTTGATCAGTTTCCTGCGGGGGTTTTACACGTAGAGACTCCACTCCATTGTTTTTAGAGTCTCTATCCATTTGTACATTTCTTTTTTCTTTTTTTCTTTTTTGTAATTCTTTAGTCTAGTTTGTGTCATTTGTACATGAAGTAGTCTCCAATTAATGAAATAATTCTTATTAAAAAAAATAAAAAAATAGAATAGGGATGAAGTGTGATGTAGTACAAACTCAATACAAAAATAGTATCAAAATACCAAGACAGGTAATAACCCATCTATAGCATTCCTAACAAAGAAGTATCCAATAACAAATATTAACAACAGATCAAAAAACTAACACTGGGCAGGAAGTCCACAGATAGATGGACACCGAAACCCAAAGACCAAGCCTAAGTCCACTTGACACATTAGGGAGTCCCTCCTAAATAAACAATACTAAACTTGCCCACATAAGGTGCATAATCCTACCAGAGGAACCAAGGAGAAAAGTGAGGTCCTGCCAGCCTAGAAGTAGGCAACACCAAACTCAGGATATGTTCTACTAGCCTCTAAAACCAGTCACGCAAGGACAAGGGCTTAAAAGACTAAGAAGGACCCCACAGGAATTTTTTTTTTTTTTTGGATAGGTTAGAAAATTTTGTATTAAAAAGAAGCTACTTCATCAAAGAGATGAAGTAAATGAAGGAAATATATACAAGCAACAAAGGAAAACAAAACAACTTATGTACAAGAAAAGAGCGAATCTAAAAATAGCGGAATGGATTTCGAAGTAAAACCCCACGCATGAGACCAATTAAACAAAGTGGTCGCAAACAATTCTAAGAGCTTATTCCCAGAAAGCAATGAATCTTCAAATATGCAATTATTTCTCTCCCTCCAAAAAATCCATATCACACAATGTGGTACCAAATTCCAAACATTTGAAGAATGCTTACCCAACCAATTCCTCCAACCGGCCAACGAGTCAATAACCCTTTTAGGTAGAACCCAAGAAACACCAAAAGATCTAAGGGCAAAGCTCCATAACCGAAAAACCTTACCACAGTGTAGAAGCAAATGATCCACACTCTCCCCATTACATTTACACAAGCAACACCAATCCATAATAGTGCATCCCCACAGGAATTAAAAAACCAAAAAACATCTAGAGAGGCCTCATAAGCCAAGAATAACATATTTTGGGACTCTTAACTCTTAAAATAAAGTAAAGGTAAGTTAGGAAATTTATTTATAATGTGTCTGTTGGCTTTTCAATGAAGATCGTATTTTTGGACATCCTATATAAAATAGAGGACCAACAAAAAGAGACAGAGGAAGTAGAAGATATAATTATATGAACTACAGAATGCAAGCTTACATTAGCATGGTGTTCCAATAGAACTTTCACGGCATCTGGTTGTCCATGACCAGCAGCCCAAATTAATGGAGTGCCAGCATCACTTTGTGAATCAACATCAACACCTTTGGAAAGTAAAATCTTCAGCAACTCAATTTCTCCTGTAAGAATGCATAAAGTATAATCACATTGAGATTTGAAATGAAAAAAATCAGTGAAATTGAGAAATATTAAATTCTTTGCATCTAGCCATATCATGCCAACATGTAAATCCCATGACAGAACATTTAAATATAAGGTCATAGAGATATGGAAGATCTTTTAATTATAGAGCTTTGGAATGGTTAGTTTTAGAAGGCTAGTTTCTGAGATTAAAATTCTGTTCAGGTTGATAAAGCACAGAAATGAACATAAGTTTTCAAATTATCATAAAATCTCCATGACCAGGACCCCAGAAACAAATAACTCCATCATGCTAAAAAGAGATTAAAAGTGATGGAGAGGTGACCTTTTACTCATAAGGAGAGGTCATGCAAAGCAGAAAAGTTAGCAATAAACGTTCCAAACATGCACGTACAGGCACACGCACACACAAAAACCCAAAAAGGAAGATAATGAATGAAAATTAGACAGCGCACCTATTCCAGCAGAATGGTGCAGGGCAGTGGCCCCTAAGTCACTAGGTATAGCAGGATTGGCACCACCCTCGAGAAGGTATTTGGCAGTATCAGTATGTCCTTGCCGAGCAGCATGAATAAGAGGAGTCTCACCTGCAGATAAATTACAAAAATCAATGGATTAGCCAAAACATCATTGTAATAACCATAACATGTCTATCCAAGGAGAAGCATGTCATCTCAAGTTTACATTTGTAAACTATTAAATCAAAGACACGTATTGGTCAACCATAGCTATTATGACAAATTTGTTTACCAATGATAAAAAGATATGACTCATGAATTAAGTACCAAATCCAAGATTACAGAAGCATCTGAATATCATATAATTATAAGTGTAAATCACGAGGTTTGACAATAAGCTTTACATTAATTGTGAACCTACAAGTGCCCTCCTTATTTTCCTTCATCCTGATAACACAACCCTTCTGTGATGTCTTACTATCAAGTGTACTTCTAAGATCAGAAGCATGACTTGCTACAACTTGAAGGAATGAAATATACAGTGCAAGATGATGAATTCTTATTGCAAGGAGCAAAAAGAACTTCTAATCCGTTATATGGTCTTTAACAAGTTTCATGGTAATTCTATGCCCTTGTGATGCAATTTGGCAAATTGATTTTTTTTTTTTCTTTAAACATAACTGCCCTTATGTTGTTTTATTTTTAATTGTTGATGAGTAATACCGAATTGCATTAAAATAAGAATATATATATATATATATATATACACACACAAAAGTTCCTGTACTAAATCAAAAGTACAATGAATCTATGAAATCCCAAATATTTGATGGTCTACCCTCATCCCACGATACACAACAGAAATGAGACCCAACAAAATGAGATTTCAATCTCTCTATTGACAACTCTTGCCCCTCAAAAGTCATCCAAAGATGCACAACAGAAACAAGACCCAACAAAATGAGAATTCAATCTCTCTACAAACAACTCTTGCCCCTCAAAAGTCCTCCTGTCATTTCCCAATCCCTCTAATTTTGCCACATCAAACATGATGGAACCATATTCAATAACCTATTCCTAAAAGAATTTTTTCTACGTTGCCAACATTGAAGCACTCAACGTACCATATTCGACATCACCCATTTCACCCCAAAGCTGCAAACACAAATGACCATAAATCCCTCGCTATTGGACAATACAATAGCAAATTATCAACTTATTCACCATGTTGTTTACATATACAACATTTATCCACTATAAAATTTGGGGTTTAATAAGATTTTCTTTGATGACATAGGTTTAATAAGATTTTTTTTTTTTTTATAGGGAGTATTGTCCCTGATGAAGCAGTCCACAAAGAAAGCTATGCTCAACCCTATTGCCTTCCAATGAGGTCTGATACAACAGGTCCTCTTAATTTGTTCTAAATACAACACCTCAAAGAAATTGGTGAACATCTCCAATTTCCAATCTAGAGCAGGCCTCACAAAGATTGGATAATATGAAAATTATAGAATGTGATCTTGTTACATCAAGTATCTTATAAAGTTTTAAGTAAACATATTTTGGTCTCTTTTTTTTTCATATGTAAATAATTTTGCGCAAAAAGGGGGCTAAACTCTAAACGATTTCATTAAAATATTTTGGTCATATTTTTTTGAAGGACAAGAAGCTTACTTGGTAAGTTGCAGTAGGAATGACATCCCCCATTGGCTTTTCAGACATCAATAATCCAAAGTTGCTTTGACTAGACATTGATTTTAGCCAAAAGTATTCTAGCAAAATTATTTATTTAACTAATTATCTGTTGCAATAAACTATACAAGTATACAACTAATCTATCACATTGTTACTATCATTTTATTTTATTTAGTAGTCCAACCACAAGGAAGGGCGTCCATTCAAACAAGCAAAAGTACTATAATACTCACTGGACAAGAGACTGGGAATGAAAGAATCCATATTATAATAATAGTAAAACAACAAAGAGCTTAAAACTGACCAAACAATTTTCAGTTTTTGAAGTCATATTTGACAGCCATAGAAATCTATCCAACACTATCATCATTGATAGAGAGACAAAAAATAATTTGGAGAGCTTGCAATTCCAAAGTTTTGAGGATGTTGAGAGGAATCTGCTGGATCTTAAGCTCTTCTTTCTTAAAAAATTTGTTAGAATGGTTATCAGTTGGGAGATGTTTTTCTATTTGTTCGATTTGTTATTTGATAGATCATTGTAATTGCGTCTACATATTGTAAATTCCAGATTCCTGAATTTTTTTTTTCCCTCAAAGATAATTCAAAAGGGTGCCTATTTTCAAATCTAAAAGAATCAATCAACATGCCCTAAACCAATGTCGAAGAGGACATGAAGAAAATAACGAATACAGACAATGCATAAGATTAGGTGCATACCTTCTTCATCCTTTGAATCAACATCGAGCTTCAACTCCTCCAACAAGTACTTGCAAACCTCAGTCTGCCCCTCCCTTGCAGCAAAGTGAAGCGCCCCTCGTTTGTTTGCATCCTTAATATCCGCTACAGTTTTCGCCAAACCCTTTCCCTCATCGAGTTGCCCCGCCAAATCTATTGCAATAAAATTAAACCCAAATAAATATTATTTTTTTATATATAAGTAAAACCAAAATAAATATTCTAAATTCAAACACCCCCCCACCCTAAACCAAAAAAGAAATATAAAAAATTTCACATATACTACAGATACACACACACACAAATACCCAAATTAAAAACCAAAATTAGCATACATTCAATGATATGCACACAAATAGCCAAGAGCCTTTTAGCTTAGTGGCATAGTCAGCTCTCCTAAGTGAAAAGAACCAGAGTTCAAATCCCCACTACCCCATTGTTGTAACTATCAAATTATCCAAAAAAAGATGAAAAAGTATGAGCTTACTCTTTAAGAGATCAAGATTGCCAATACGAGCAGCATTGAGGAATTGTTGAACTTTCTGCCTCACTGCATATAGTAACAGGGATTCAGAGAGAATGAGAGATAAGAATTATTAACTATTGAACTTTCTGCTTCCATATGAATATATATAAACACACAAACACAGAAAGAAAGGCATTCAAGTACGCTTATTTAGTGTTACCAAGCACAGAGCATGAATCAAAGAAAGAATCAAATTTGCAAACTTTTTCAAGTTTTTCTTGTGCTTATGTGGTTTTGTGCATGTGGGTCTGTGTCAATGTATCTGTATTTATGAGAGAGAGAGAGAGAAGACCTGCAAGAGCATCAGAAGCATCGGTAGCCATGAATGATGTGATAAGGTGAAGAACGAAAGAAGTAGTTTCTAAAACCCTAAAGAAAGAAAGCTCCTCTCTTCTCTTTTGGGGTTTTTATAAGTTTTGTTCTAGTTTCAGAGAGAATTTTCAAGTGAGAGCTCTTTGAGTTTGAGAGAGAGACAGCTACTAAAGGGTACTAGGAAGTACCAAAACAGTCGTAATTAAAATAGTATTAAAATTTTTTTTTTAGTACATAATTTTTTTTTTTTTTTAAAGAATAGTAAGTATTTTTATCATACAGAAAAAAGGGAGGAGGTCTTAAAGAAACTGATAATAGAATATTAATAATTTTTTTTTTTGAAGGCGAGTACTTATAAAATTGAAATCACACAAATGATTTTTCTTCTTTTTTTCTTTTGAATATAAACAAAATATTATTATCAATTCAATAAGTCTGATAACATTAAATGTTTCATATATTCTTTTTGGTTTTAATTGTGACAAAATAGTGTAATTGCTATATAATTTCATAATAGTATAAACTATAGATAAGGTCGTAAATGAATCAAGCCGATTAGGTGATTATGAACAATTTGGGATTGGCTTGATAAAAAGCTTGTTTATATTTGTTTGTTTATAAATAAGTCAAGTTTGAACCTTAGTTTTAGACTTGTTTAATAAACAAGCCGAGCCCAAGTAAAAAAAATTTGTTCACGAACAAGCACGTGAGCTATTAGGCTTGATACAAAACAATTCAAACATAGATTTATTTATAACTTTATATATATTAGCTAAATATACTCATTATACATATATTAATAATAACATAGTCAACATGAGACTACTACCAATTATCTTAATTTTTTTCATTCCTCTAAACTGACCAATAACCACTTTTTTTTTTTTTTTGAAGGAATAACCACTTTAAACTATAGTTACATTTAAAAATAAATAAATTAATTAAGTTAGCCATATATGATCTTTCCCTATTAATCATCTAAAGTAAAGTTATGAAACATATTAGTATTTTTTTTTTTTATTCATAATAGTTACAAACAAGTATTTTTCTAGTTCTTCACCATCTAACGTGAATGTAAAAATTGTATTTTGAACAATTGCTGAAATTGTAGAGTGTAGACAGAGAATAATGAATGAATGAATTTAATTATGTAAAGTTTTAACTTGAATAATAGTTAATCATAAGTAGGACTAGATGCATGATAAAATGAGTATGCTATTTTCCTTTTCTTTTTTCTTAATTTTAGAGATTTAAGCATTTGATAATGTAATTTTTTTAGATCTAAAACTCAAAAACTTGACTTGAGCTCTAGTTTGAGCTTGATATTAAGTTTGAGCTTGGCTTGACTAATTAATTAAGTCAAACTCAAGCCTTTTGGTTTTCCCACGAGCTCAAGTTCAAACACTATTCTTAGGCTTGTCACGAGTGTTAGGGTCATATTTTATATGTAATTAGCGAATTATTTGACAAAACACACTTTACTTGTAATTTAGTAGATCTAAGTTGGGTTTAATGTATCAAAAAGTATGCTGTTCTAACATTTCAAGTGGAATAATTAAAGATGTGAAGTTTGATCTAAGAAACAAGTGACGAAAAGTTTTTTCATTAAAGCTCAACACTAACTGCTATCAAAGATCAATGAAAAAGTTCGACACAAGCTCGATCTATTGAGAATTACGATTTCAGATTTCTCATATTTGAATTTCAGCCTATGATGACTTGAATGATTAGGGTTTCTCTCTCTACAACCCTAGACATATATAAGGCTTATTTTAAACGTCATCAAGTATAGAAACAAAGACCTAGAACTCATATACTTTGTGTTAAGCTACTATATTTGTATGTCTTAAGATTTTATAACCAAGTGTTTCTCGATCTTCATCGTTTATGAAGTGAATAACTTTGCAGCCAACAACAATCAATTAAGTTGATGGAGTTAGTTACGTACTGGGATTCATGCAAATGAGCTAGTCACAGATCGTGGATTTATGCAAAGTAAAAAAGTCCGCTACAAGATCAAGTTCAATTAGGTATTGAAGCAAAAATTCAACTATAGGTTGGTATTTTGGGATAGGCTAGGGTCGTGGTAAGATTCCTCATTCTTGTAACCGCTTGATTATTTATTAGTGAATTATTGGGAGTGATGACCTTAAATTCACTAGGTGGGGCTTTTGTTTTGCGAGAGATTTTCCCTATTTGTTAACAAATCATCATGTTAATTTATTTTCCGTTGTATATTATCTATTTGGTGATTTGTTGGTACCTCCATGATTTACATGTAATTTGACCTAATTAATCAACTTGGATAATTAAATTAATTAAACGAGATCAATCTATTTTAACTCAACAACAAGCTTGAGCCAAGCTTGAGTTTTTGACTTTTCCAGTCAAACCAAGCTTGAACATGCATTAGTTGACAAAGTAATGGTCTTTTAATCAGTTGTTACTTTAACAAAGTTGTAAAAATAATTGTCCTTTTTCTTTTTGAAAACTAAAAATAATTGTCCTTAATATACTCTTACTGTTTAAAATTAAAAAAAGAAACATTATTAATCTTAATAGGTTTTTGTTTTTGTTTTTTTTTTGGAGTTATTCATTTTATCTTAAAATATCAATTTATTTTTACTTTAACTTTGCAAATAGCTTTTTAAAGTGAGCTTTTTCCTAAGTAAAATTATATTTTTACATAGCTTTTTAAAAATAAAATAAATTAATGAATCATCCAAACACAATATTTGGATATTGATTTTTTTTAAGAATAAAATTTTCAAAAAATAATATTCTGACTTATGAAAACAAGTTTGGTATACCTACTGTTATGAAAACAGATGTTTAATTCTCATTTCTCAAATTGTTGTAACTATTGGAATATACTTACTATTATTGGTAGTTCATTTTTCCTATTTTTAGGCACCACATATAAATAAACTAAATAGATAAATAGATAATAGTCAAAATGGTGTACTATATCTGCATGCACACCCAAAAACAATCTACATCATTCTCGATTGGTGTTGGGAACCATTTTTAATTGCTACAATAATTCATCATTCAATTTACTCCAATATAAGAACTTGGCTTGAGCCTAACGCACTAAATCTATCAGGATGGTGAGTAATGACTTCCTTAATCAGGCATTTTTTAACTACAGATCCATATTAAAGCAATAGTCTTTTAATCAGTTGTTACTTTAACAAAGTTGTAAAACTAATTGTCCTTAATATACTCTTAATATTTAAAATTAAAAAAAAAAAAAAAACATTTTTACTCTTAATAGGTTTTTTTTTTTTTTTTTTTGGATTTATTCATTTTATCTTAAAATATCAATTTATTTTTGTAGGGACCGAGTTTGAGTACCTTTCCTTAGATGAAGTGGACTCAAGCTCAGCTAGCCCGATACAATGAATTTGTAGAGTATGGGTTCAAGAACTAAGCCCTAATAAGGATTGCAACAACTAAACACGGTAGTGAATGAGTTAAATGACAAGAATGTAGGCTGAAGCATGAAATATTGCTCCTTAGCCTTCCTCTTAGGGGCTGGAAGTTCTTATTACTTTTTTAGTGCTAGGTTACAAAGATGATGCAAGTGCTACCACCTTTTTTGCCTCCTCTCTCTCGTCCCCCTTTCCAGAAGACTTCTTACATTATATATTTCCCTTTGGTTAATCTTGACCCTCCATTTGTTAGTCATGCAGGTTATCACTTGAGTGCTTGTCTCATTAGTCACCTTTCCATTCTTTCGGTTGGTTGTAGCAGCTATGGCAGCACTGTTTAGGGGTTACTTCTCCATTAATGCGGTCAGAACATTTGTTGTGAGCATTTAATGTGGAGGTGACAGTTCCTCTTGGAATCGCTCCTCCACCATGCTTCCATGACTAACCCGTTGTACTTGCCTTTTCTTTGGGGACGCTCTGAAGGGCTACATTTGTTGGTGTTATGCTTTTCCTTTCCATGATCTCGGCTGGCCGAGGACAGGATTGTCCTCGGCAGTACTTCTTGGTAATTGACGCTTCCTTGATTCGTCGTCGGACATTTCACCATCCTCGACGTGGGCCTTGGGCTTAGCATAAATTGGGCCAAGGTTACTAAATTCTCCGACCCCATAATAGCCCCTTCAGCAGTAGTTGAGAACTCTGCATCGAGCCGATGCGATATGGCCGCCACCATGCACTGCCTTGCTGTGGATTGGCATCCACGGACTTTAAGAACATGATCCCTCGACGGGAACTTCACCTTTTGGTGCAAGGAGGAGGCCACAGCCCCCAAGGTGTGGAGCCAGGGTCTGCCGACGATGGCTGTATACGAGGAGTAGGTGTCCACCACTATAAAATTCACCTCCACTACCTCTGGGCCAGTCTGTATGGGCAGCCTAATCATTCCCTTAGGGGTGACTAGTTTCCCATCGAAGCTCATCAGCAGGGAGCTATAGGGTGCCAAATCTTCTGGTTTTATCCCCAGTCCCTTGTAGAGGTCGGGGTACATGATCTCGGCCCCACTGCCATTGTCCACCATCACTATTTTCACATCGTAGTCCCCGATTCTAAGAGTGATCACCAGTGCATCGTCATGGGGCTAGGTAGTCCCAATCTTGTTTTCCTCTGAAAAGCTCAGGGTCGGGTGAAAATTCCTTCTGACCTTCTTCGGCTCTGGCTAGGACTCCTTGGTAGGCATCTAGGTCACAGACAATACTCGCGAGGGGCGCGTGCCTGTTCTCCCCGGCGCAGCCAAGATCACACTGATCATTCCTACGATTGGCCTTAATGCAGCATCTCTTCTGAGCTCCTGATAAGTCTGGCCTTGATAACCACTGGAATGGTGCAGGAGGTGCTTCAGCTTTCCCTCTCGGACTAGTTGTTCCAGGTGGTTCCAGAGGTGCCTGCAGTCCTCCGTGGCATGCCCGTGGTCCTCGTGGTATTGGCAATAAAGGTTTTGATTGCGCTTCGTGGGATCCCCCGCCATTTTATTTGGCCATTTAAAGTATGGCTCGTTCCTGATCTTCTCCAACACCTTGTGCATTGGTTTTCAGAATACAGTGTTGACGGTCTGGGCATTGGTCACCCGGATTGCCCTGCAAAATCTCTTCTTGGGTGGTTGCTGTTATACCGATCTGACCTGAAGTCCCTCATCTCTTGAGGGACAACCCTCTCTTTTTCCTTGCCTTACAGCTGATCCTGCTTAACCCGTTTGTATTTGTCGATTCGATCCATTAGCTGGTGCACACTGGTGGCAGGCTTGCCCGTTAGAGACTTCCTCAAGCCGTGCCCAGTTGGGAGGCCCTTTTTGAAAGTGTTGATGACGACGTCATCATAATTGCCGTCCAGTTCATTGTACATCTCCCAATACGTGTCCGAATAGGCCTTTAAAGTTTCTCCATCGTGCATGGATAGGGACAGCAACGCACTCAAGAGCCGATGAGGTTTGCTGTTTGTAACGAAGCAGGAGCCAAAGGCTTGGGTCAGCTGTCTGTACGAGTCTATCGAGCTCGCCTTCAGGCCATTGAACCATCTCATTGCCACTGGTCGTAGGCTAGAGAGGAAAACCTTGCACATTAGCGCCTCGTTTTTGGAGTAGACGACCATCCTTTGGTTGTATTGGCTCACATGTTCCACAGGGTCCGTCCTGCCGCTATAAATAGTGAAGGTTGGCTGCTGGAATCGTCGAGAAAGCATAGCCTTTTCTATATGTCGTGTGAAAGGCAATTTGGAGAGTTGATCTAGTGCTCTGCTCATGGCGTCGCCCCCTAAGCCCCTAGGAGAGGGGCTTTTGCGTTTGCGCCTTCAGTAGTTCTCTTCTTCGTGAGAGAAGGTCTCGCTTGGAGGAGTCCTTGATCTTCGCCTATAGTCATCATCGCCTTCCCCATCGGAGGGCGTATTAGGACTGGGACCAGATTACCCTCGTTGTGCGTGGTGCAGCCTTCTCCTCAGATCGTCTATCTCTCCCTGCATGGCCACCTTATCGTCTTGTCTTAGGGACACGTGACTCCTAACCTCTCCTGATTACCTGGCCTGGCCATTGTTTTGCCTCCGGGGGACGTGGTTGCCCCCATGAGTGCGACTTTCGCTGTTTGTGAGGTGTGCACGTTCCCCTCTCGAAACTTTCTGTTCTCTTCGTTTCGGTCTTACCCAGGGTTAAGAAAGTTACCCTGTTGTTGTGATCTAACCGATTTAGGCTGATGAGAGCCTGCTTGATGAGGGCCTGATCCTGCCATGTTTGATTGTTGCCTTTACTAACGCACAAGTTGTCCCCACAGACGGCGCCAATTGTAGGAACCGAGTTTGAGTACCTTTCCTTAAATAAAGTAGACTCAAGCCCAGCTAGCCCGATACAATGAATTTGTAGAGTATGAGTTCAAGAACTAGGCCCTAATAAGGATTGCAACAACTAAACACGGTAGTGAATGGGTTAAACAACAAGAATGTAGGCTGAAGCATGAAATATTGCTCCTCAACCTTCCTCTTAGGGGCTGGAAGTTCTTATTGCTTCTTCAGTGCTAGGTTACAGAGATGATGTAAGTGCTACCACCCTTTCTGCCTCCTCTCTCTCATCCCCCTTTCCGAAGGACTTCGTACATTATATATTTCCCTTTGGTTAATCTTGGCCCTCCATTTGTTGGTCATGCAGGTCATCACTTAAGTGCTTGTCCCATTAGTCTGTAGTAGCTATGGCAGCACTGTTCAGGGGTTATTTCTCCATTAATGCGGCCAGAACGATAGTTGTGGGCATTTAATGTGGAGGTGACAATTCCTTTTGGAATCGCTCCTCCACCATGCTTCCATGACTAACCCGTTGTACTTGCCTTTTCTTTGGGGACGCTCTGAAAAGCTACATCTACTGGTGCTATGCTTTTCCTTTCCATGATCTTAGTTGGCCGAGGACAGGATTGTCCTCGGCAGTGCTTCTTGGTAATTGATGCTTCCTTGATTTGTCCTCGGACATTTCACCATCCTCAGCGCGGGCCTTGGGCTTAGCATAAAATGGGTCAGGATTGCTAAATTCTTCGACCCCACAATTTTTACTTTAACTTAGTAAATAGCTTTTTAAAGTGAGCTTTTTCCTAAGTAGAATTATATTTTTACATAACTTTTTAAAAATAAAATAAATTAATGAATCATCCAAACATATTATTTGGATATTAATTTTTTTTAAGAATAATTTATTTCAACAAATAATGTTATGACTTATGAAAACAAGTTTCGTATACCTACTATTATGAAAATAGATGTTTAATTCTCATTTCTCAAATTGTTTTGACTATTGGAATATACTTACTATTATTGGTAGTTCATTTTTTCCTATTTTTAGGCACCACATATAAATAAACTACATAGATAAATAACAAATAGTCAAAATAGTGTACTATATCTGCATTCACACCCAAAAACAATCTACATCAATCTTGATTGGTGTTGGGAACCATTTATAATTGCTACAATAACTATCATTCAATTTACTCCAGTATAAGAATTTGGCTTGAGTCTAATGCACTAAATCTATCAGGATGGTGAGTAATGACTCCCTTAATCAGCCATTTTTTAACTATAGATCCATATTAAAGTAATGGTCTTTTAATCAGTTGTTATTTTAACAAAGTTATAAAATTATTTGACCTTAATATACTTTTAATGTTTAAAATTAAAAACATTATTACTCTTAATAGGTTTTTGGTTTTTTTTTTTTTTTTTTGGAGTTATTCATTTTATCTTAAAATATTAATTTAGTTTTACTTTAACTTAGTAAATAGCTTTTTAAAGTGAGCTTTTTCCTAAGTAGAATTATATTTTTACATAACTTTTTAAAAATAAAATAAATTAATGAATCATCCAAACACATTATTTGGATATTAAATTTTTTTAAGGATAATTTTTTCAACAAATAATGTTATGACTTATGAAAACAAGTTTGGTATACCTACTGTTATGAAAACAAATGTTTAATTCTCATTTTTCAAATTGTTGTAACTATTGGAATATACTTACTATTATTGGTAGTTCATTTTTTTTCATATTTTTAGGCACCGCATATAAATAAACTACATAGATAAATAACAAATAGTCAAAATGGTGTATTATATCTGCATTCACACCCAAAAACAATCTACATCAATATCAATTGGTGTTGGGAACCATTTATAATTGTTACAATAACTCATCATTCAATTTACTCCAATATAAGAACTTGGCTTGAGTCTAATGCACTTAATCTATCAGGATGGTGAGTAATGACTCCCTCAACTTTGCCATTTTTTAAACCCAATGACTCCCTCAATTAGCCTCCTTTGCTAAGGTGCCCAACTAGATACTAACTTAACTCTTAGATCACTAAGTTAATAGATAAAAGTATAGAACCCACAACCCCACAAAACAGGACAAAGCTACCATTGCTCGTCAAGTGCACACACACGTAGAAATCAAATCAAGGAAACCCAATTGCCCAAATCTGGACATGGCAAAACAATTGGGTTGGATTGGGTCAACTTGTATTTTTTCACATGATTTTTTTTTTTCTTTTTTTCTTTTTTAAAAAGCATGTATTTGTCATTTGGTAAGTTATGCAACAAATTACTTGATATAAAATGTATTACTTTGAAGTCACCAATCACCACCCATATAAAGAAAGAGTTCAGCTTAACATATTGATACTTGTTCAATAATTATAAAATTATACAAATCTCAACATCGCTAACAAAAAAAAGAAAAAAAAAAGCATAAACATAAAGAAGTCTAGTCTACTTTTTCAAAATCTTATTTTTATAAACACACAAGTTTCACTTCTACACAATATCAACATCCCAAATATAGGGAAAAAAAAAATTATTGTTGCCCAATTGAAGCTAATTCGACAAAGAATAAAAACATATAAAAAATTTTACAATCTTAAAAACTAATTTCATAATATAATATCTTGTAAAATAATCTAATAGTTGTGTTTAATTTTAAATGCATTGTGGTTGACACTATGTTTCAATTTGTGAATATGCATCAAAGTTTGATTATTATTTACTTATTTATACATGCTTTTTTTTTATGAATATTATGTCATTGTTAAGCAATACATACTCCATGAAATATCATCTTTTATTGGAAAAGTCATTTCTTTTGGCTATGAATTGTTAAAAATAGGCTTAAGCATTTGTAATTTATGTCAAATTCATTGATATACTTCACCTTCACCTTTTCACACCTCCAAATGCTTTTCATACATGTTTATAATATTTCTAATATATGTTTTTAACTCTATTGCAACCACATAATCTTGACATGTAATTTGTCATTTGATATCTAAAAATATTTACTTATCGCATTATTCAAGTAAGAAAAAATGCCTCAATCATTTACTTTTCAATTCATTTGCATGCAACTAGATAAATGTCTCAATTGTTTTCTTGAGGTTATTGTATTTGATAACATTAATATATATATATATATATATAATTTTTTTTCTAAATGGCATTATCCAAAAAATGTTTTAAAAAAATTGATGATTTTTTTGTAAAAAAAAAAAAATCACATGCATTATAGTATTATCAAATGAGTTTGAGTTGTGCATTATAAAGCCGACAACAAACACGTAAATCAATCATGTCTTACTTTTATTTTTTATTTTTACCAAAAAATAAAAGTTTTGAAGAACAGTTCGGGTCATGGGTTTGGTGGCTTGGTTGACCCACCCGCAAAAATGGGCCAGATCTCGGATCAACCCATTTTTACTTCGAATAAAAAAAATTTGGATTTTAAGTCAGGTTAACGAATCCCGACCCATTTTGCCACGTGTACCCAATTCTCCCGCAATTCAATGTTACCTAATCAAACCACTTAATATAACTATATAAGCACCAAAACCCAAATAATTCTGCGTGATATGCAAAATGATGGCAAGCAAAATTAAAGCCAAAAAAGCCTCTTTCTCTCTCTCTTAAATTTAGGAGTCTAATCAATTCGTTATTTAACAAAAAAATAAAATTTTGTTTAGTCAATTCAAGAAGATGAATCTTCTAGTGTTAGAAAAAGACTCAAGACTTTTTGGAGGGCTTAATTTGCTTGCCATTCGCATATCAAGCTTACATAAATAGCCAAACTACAAAGATGGGAAGGTCTCATCCAACTACTCCTTTATTAAAGGAACCAACTCCTATCTAATAGCATGAATTAGTGCGAAGCAATGATCAGATCATTTAAAACTCAAGCTAATATTTAGCTCTTTATTCATCCTAATCAAATCCATCTAATCCACATCAAGCTTTATCAATTGCACGAGTCTATCCTTGTCCGGGTCACAACACAGTCACCCACAAATGCTGACCTAGCCAAAATAGAAAAATAAGACTTTAGACTTTTGAGATAGATCACTATAATTTAGTTAAAACTTAAAGTTTGACTATGTTGATGTTAATGGTCTATAGTAACCTACTATAAAGAGAGATACATGGCAAAGGGAATACTTCTAAGGTCACAAAGATTTTCAAGTAATACTAATATAATTTACACTACCACGCATTTTTAGTGTGATAGTTGTATAAGTATTTGTGAGATGTGAAGAGTAAATGCCAAGGTTTAAGTTTCTAATATAATAACAGCATAGTTATATGTAAGTTGTTAGTTACAACTTACAAAGTGTAAAACCAGTTTAGTATCAAATTTGACCTACAAATGGATGAAACCGAAGTGATATTACAAGTTGAACTCGTATAACACACTAGTTGTCCGACGGATGGACATGGAGAAACCTGTTATCCAATGACCATATATATATATATATATATTTTGGTCATGGTTGTTTGTTTGTATGTTTTTTTCCCTAATTACTCGAGTGTCCATGTTACATTTTTTTTAAAATACTTTTGGTGTTAAATTGCAGGGAGTTTAATTCTCTCTGCAAATTGACAACATGGAGTTCATAGATATATGTTGAAGCTGATTTTTATCTCAATAAATATAGATACACAACAAATTTCACAATTATTGAGATGGCGGATTGTGATTAGTGTACAATTAAAGTTATATCTTATGTAATCTTACGTAAAAATAATGTTACACTAATCATAATCTGCCACTTCAAATAAAAATTGTTAAATTTATTGTGTTTGTAGCATTATTTTTGGTGTATTAATAGGTTAGCTTTCTTGGGTACATATTCTTTTTTTAATTTGTTGAGCTTAAGGAATTAGACTGAGCCCGTGCGTCTACCTTCAAAAATCTTCATCTCTTCTTTCGTTTCCTTTTTTTTGGAGAAGAACTTCTTTTGTTTCTTGATCTTGTAACTTACCTTAAACCCATATGATTTGGACAAGATCATTAAAAGAATTCGTGTCTATTACTCCATAGAAAACCCCTTTTATTATCCCACTCATATTTCAATCCAAAGTCAGTATTTGAGAGCTTGAAACCACAAAGCAAAATATCCAGTGAGGTTTAGTATGGTCAAACCTTTATGGAGGTTCCTTGGATTGCAACTGGTTTTATTTAAGTTTTTGAGGGCGAAGAGTTCATGGAAGGGATCACTACATAAGGATTCTATATAATATGAGACTACTGTGGTAGGAAGGCATGAGTAATATTTGCAGAGGCTGCATAAAGTCTAGGCTATAAAGGTTTTATGAGACATTGATTATTGTAACTGTTCTTCCATTAGTAGATTTTCTATGGGACTATTTGTGTTCCCGTAATGGTTTTCCTTTGGAGAGGTTTATTATCGGTTTTCGACTTCATAACCAAATCACGTCATATCTTTTCTTTTTCTTTTTTGACATCCGCATTATATCTTTGTTGTTTTATTGAACTTCTGTAGTAGATTATATTGAATGGGTTGATTTTTTCAATTACTATGTTTAATTGTTAAATTTATTAATTAGTAAACATTAAACACGCAGTGTTCTCGAATAAAAAATTTTCAGAAGGTGTAAAAAACCCATTGATTGGCAAACTCAAGTGATTAGAAATGGAATAGTGAATATATCTTTTGCACAAAATTATTAGATATTCCCGTAATAAAATTTAAAAAAAGCTAAAGGTACTAGAAGTTCTATTACATGAAGTTTACAAACTGGTGTGGTAGCGAATGTAATTAATTGATAAGTTTCATTCACCATTCACCTCTTAACTAAATTATGAATTGTCTCTTTCTAATTACTAGCACATCAAAAACATTACGATATAATTATATAACTCATTTTAAAAAGTGGAGAAACACCTTGTAACCCACATTTTTGAGAGTGCATTGCAAATGTTAGTTTCTCACAAAACCGAAAGCATGAACCTAGAAAAGGGTGTTGAATCGGTTCAAAACAAACATATAACAAAATAGAGTTTTTGAAATGCTCTCGTGATTCTAGATTGGTGTTGACTCGTAGGTTAGGATACAACCATTTTCCTATTATAGGAAAATTATGTCATAAGGACTAAGGAGTAGCATATTCGCATGGAAGATATAAACTTCTGGAACGGTGGAAACCAAGAAATGAAACTCTCATTTTTCCATCTTAGCCTAGCTTCCATCGTTCCATGCAACTCCAAGAGTGAGACCCGCACAAGCACATCAAGCTAGCTCCACCATTAATAAAGTGCCACAATCATTCCTTTCCCTGCCAATTACAATATGTTCCTTTTTAATTGTAAATTCTTCACCAGAAACATACTACTAGTACACAATTTCTCCATCAACTTGAAATTTATAAAGAATTGAATCTATGTCAGGAACATGGAATTATTGACAAACTTTTATTTATGGTGTGTTTGGATACTACTTATTTTGCTGAAATTAAAATATTATTCTTGAAAGTACTATAGATAAATATAAATGTTAGTTGAAATAGTATAGTGGGGCTTATGAATAGTGCCAAAAAGTACAGTGAAATCCTTGAATAGTAGCAAATATAAGCTTAATAGTAAAATAGTTTTAATTTTTAATCTTAATCCAAACGCGCACTTACTTTCTAACTAAAGAAAAAGAATGATGCACAGCACTTGGGAATTTAAGGAAAGAATTGTCTGACTCAAGGACAAGCCAGCTTGACCATATTGAATAGCTATATGGGAAGAATTAATTCTCTGTAATTACTTTAAAGGAGGAGAACCCAAGTGAAGTAATGAACTCTTCAATAAGTCACAATCTTAGCATGATTCTAAGCAAGAGGCTGGAAATTCAAATTCATCTATACATTTTATGTAAACATTGCAATCAAAATTACATTGAATCCCGACCCATTTTACCACGTGTACCCAATCCTCCCGCAATTCAATGTTACCTAATCAAAGTTATCAAACCACTTAATATAATTATATAAGCACCAAAACCCTAATAATTCTGCGTGATATGCAAAAAAATGGCAAGCAAAATTAAAGCCAAAAAAACCTCTTTTTCTCTCTCTTAAATTTAGGAGTCTAATCAATTCGTTATTTAACTAAAAAATAAAATTTTGTTTAGTCAATTCAAGATGATCAACCTTCTAGTGTAAGAAAAAGACTCAAGACTTTTTGGCGGGCTTGATTTGCTTGCCATTCGCATATCAAGCTTACATAAATAGCCAAACTACAAAGATGGGAAGGTCTCATCCAACTACTCCTTTATTAAAGGAACCAACTCCTATCTAATAGCATGAATTAGTGCAAAGCAATGATCAGATCATTTAAAACTCAAGCTAATATTTAGCTCTTTATTCATCCTAATCAAATCCATCCAATCCACATTAAGCTTTATCAATTGCACGAGTCTATCCTTGTCCGGGTCACAGCACAGTCACCCACAAATGCTGACCTAGCCAAAACAGAAAAATTAGACTTTTGACTACAGTATAATTTAGTTTTTTTTTTTTTTTTTTTTTTTTTTTTTTTTTTTGAGATAGATTATAATTTAGTTAAAACTTAAAGTTTGACTATGTTGATGTGAATGGTCTAGTAACCTACTATAAAGAGAGATACATGGCAAAGGGAATACATCTAAGGTCACAAAGATTTTGAAGTAATACTAATATAATTTATACCACCACGTGGGCACCTTTTGTGTAGTAGTAATGTAAGTATTTGTGAGGTGTGGAGAGAAAAGACCAGAGTTTAAGTCTCGAATATAATAACAGCATTATAGTTATATGTAAGTTGTTAGTTACAACTTACAAAGTGTAAAACCGTTTAGTATCAAATTTGACCTACAAATGGATGAAACCTAAGTGATATTGCAAGTTGAACTCATATAACACACTAGTTGCCCGACGGATGGACATGAAGAAACCTGTTATCCAATGACTATTTATATATTATGGTCATGGTTGTTTGTTTGTATGTTTTTTTCCCTAATTACTTGAGTGTCCATGCATGTTGCATTTTTTTTAATACTTTTGGTGTTAAATTGCAGGGAGTTTAATTCTCTCTGCGAATTAACAACTTGGAGTTCATAGATATATGTTGAAGCTGATTTTTATCTCAATAAATGTATACGCAACAAATTTCACAACTATTGAGATGACAAATTGTTATGAGTGTACAATTAAAATTATATGTTATGCAATCTTATGTAAAAATAATGTTGCACTAATCATAATCTGCCACTTCAAATGTTGTGAAAAAAATTGTTAAATTTATTATGTTTGTGGCATTATTTTTGGTGTGTTAATAGGTTAGCTTTCTTGGGTACATTTTCTTTTTTTAATTTGTTGAGCTTATGGAATTAGAGTGAGCCCATGCGTCTACCTTCAAAAATCTTCATCTCTTCTTTTGTTTCCTTTTATAATTTTTTTTCTTTGGAGAAGAACTTCTTTTGTTTCTTGATCTTGTAACTTACCTTAAATCCATATGATTTGGACAAGATCATTAAAAGAATTCATGCCTATTACTCCATAGAAAACCCCTTTTATTATCCCACTCACATTCCAAGCCAGTCAGTATATGAGAGCTTGAAACCACAAAGCCAAATATCCAGTGAGGTTTACCATGTTCAAACCTTTAGGCAGGTTCCTTGGATTGCAAGAGGTTTAATTTAAGTTTTTGCGGGCGAAGAGTTCATGGAAGGGATCATTATATAAAGATTCTGTATAATATGAGACTACAGTGGTAGGAAGGCAGGGCCGCAAGAGTAATATTTGGAGGTTGCGTAAAGTCTAGGCTATATATAAAGGTTTTATGAGACTTTGATTATTGTAACTGTACTTCCATTAGTGAATACTTTCATTAGTGAATTTTCTATGAGACTATTTGTTTTCCCGCAATGGTTTTCCTTTGGAGAGATTTGTTATTGGTATTCCACTTCATAACCAAATCATGTCATATCTTTTCTTTTTCTTTTTTGAAATCCACATCATATCTTTGTTGCTTTATTGAACTTCTATAGTATATTATATCGAATGGGTTAATTTTTTTCAATCAGTATGTTTAATTGTTAAATTTATTAATCAGTAAACATTAAACACGCAGTGTTCTCAAATCAAAATTTTTCAGAAGGCGTAAAAAAACCCATTGATTGGCAAACTCTAAAAGTAATTAGAAATGGAAATAGTGAATATATCTTTTGCACGAAATTATTAGATATTCCCATAATAAAATTTGAAAAATGCTAAAGGTACTACAAGTTCTACTATATAAAGTTTAAAAACTGGTGTGGTAATGATTGTGATTGATGGGTTCCAATTACCTTATAATTAAATTTTGAATTGTCTCTTTTTAATTAGCAAGAAACACATCAAAAGCATTATGATATAATTATATAACCTTTTTAAAAAGTGGAGAAACACTGTGTAACCCACATTTTTGAAAGTGCATTGCAAATGTTAGTTTCTCACAAAACCGAAAGGATGAACCTAGAAAAGGGTGTTGAATTGGTTCAAAACAAACATATAACAAGAAAGAGTTTTTGAAATGCTCTCGTGATTCTAGATTGGTGTTGACTCGTAGGTTAGGATACAACCATTTTCCTATTATAGGAAAATTATGTCATAAGGAGTATCATATTCGCATAGAAGATATAAACTTCTGGAACGGTGGAGACCAAGAAATGAAACTTTCATTTTTCCATCTTAGCCTAGCTTCCATCGTTTCATGCAACTCCAAGAGTGAGACCAGCACAAGCACTTCAAGCAAGCTCCACCATTAATACAGTGCCACAATCATTCCTTTCCCTGCCAATTACAATATGTTCCTTTTTAATTGTAAATTCTTCACCAGAAACATACTACTAGTACACAATTTCTCCATCAACTTGAAATTTATAAAGAATTGAATCTATGTCAGGAACAAGGAATTTGACAAACTATAACTTTCTAACTAAATAAAAAGAATGATGCATAGCACTTGGGGATTTAAGGAAAGAATTGTCTGACTCAAGGACAAGCCAGCTTGATCATATTGAATAGCTATATGGGAAGAATTAATTCTCTGTAATTACTTTAAAGGAGGAGAACCCAAGTGAAGTAATGAACTCTTCAATAAGTCACAATCTTAGCATAATTCTGAGCAAGAGGCTGGAAATTCAAATTCATCTATTCATTTTATGTAAACATTGCAATCAAAATTACATGACTTTAGCTGGTGTAGTTCCAATACCAAGCCGAGTCTATATGACACAAGATTGTTTACACAAATATACATATATATGTGCCAAAAGAAACTTTAAAAAGAGTAAAAAGAGAAGGAAAAAAAGAAGAAGAAGCAAAAAGAAGTGGGTAAAATCATAATCTTCTAAGCAAAGTGGTCTGATCAGATCAATGCCAATGGACTTCTTTGACCCCTATAATTGCAGTCCCCGGAATTAAGCTGCACCATCTTTTTGTTGGCAGTAGTAGTAGCAGTCATTCAGTTAAAGAAAACCCTAATTAAGCTTAAGCAACTTCCCTCTCTGCCCTTTTTTGTGTGTGTTTTTCCTTTCTGTCTCAGTCTAGTATTCTTTGTCTGTACAAGGCCATCCAACTCTTCAAAAAGACTGCATCACAGAACAAGCAACGGCTTGAGCCCAATGCCTCAACTTGGTCTTAACTTGTTGAGGATCATCCCCTGCAAGTCATGAAAAAAATCAAAATATTGCCAAAAACTTAGATTTTGTGTTTGTAAACACGCAATGAAATTCTTTTTATGTTCATCAAAGTTATACAATAACTTGGTACACTAATATGTTTGTACTGATATGGAAATTTTTCTTAAAATCATTATTTAGTATTGGTTTGAATGTAGAAACTTTACCTGGACTGCAGATCTTCCATGCGTCAGATTCACTCTTTGGGCTCTCAAAAGATGAAGAACGGACCTCGAGTGATGATGATGAACCACCAGGCGTTGAGACAGGACTTGTTGAAAACTGTCGATTCACTGCAAAATAAAGGTCGAGAGCAGGCAAAGTGTTGCACAATGTCTGACCATCTTCCTCATTGAATCCAAACCCGAGCTCTATGCTTCCTTTGAGCTCGTTCAAGTCCTCATCGGTGAGGTCCTCAGAATCTTGATTAATGCCATTCTTTTTACGCTCTTGTCTAATAATTTGGCGGCGTCTCTTCTCCCACGCAATGTCACGTGGGGTCTCACACATAGATAATTGTTTCGACAAGCATCTGCGGTTCTTCCAAGGCGGAGGTGCCAATGGCATGTGTTGAAGCTCCTCTTCTGACTCATACAATGATGGTGATGATGATGAAGATGACATTCTAGCCAAACGTTGCTCGCCCTGCATTTTTAATATATATATATTTTTAATGAAGTGAGATCTTTTTCTTTGTTTTTCCCGTTTTCTTTTCTTGTTGCCTAAGAAAGAGGGCAATGCTGCACAAAATGATTGATCAAGTGGCTGCGGCAGCGACTGGAGCCGCCCCCGTCAGCCTTGGGTTTGCTTTTTGAGGTGTACAAGGGGGGTGGGGGGTGCGTCACCTGAACGCAAAAGTATTGAATCCAAGAAAAGAATTTGATTATTGACGGACGACACCGGCCCAACCGGCTCAACCGAGGATGTGTTGCAAAGGGCTTTAATGCTTGTGAAAGTCGAAATAGATGGGTAAAAGGGGCGTCTGTCACACCATTCATTGAGTCCTCTCTTGGTGTCTTACATGCCATTCATTTGTAACTGTCTGGCTGCAATGCCTGAGTTAATTTTAGGGGGTAAGTAGTCAATTTTTAGGAGGTATTTGTGCTGTTTGTTAATTTGGGAGGTTTACCTGCATTCCAGTAACTTAATCCTAAAACAAGAGCAACTGCTATAGAATCCGTTTTTCATGTGCTATGTACATTCCAATCCCATTTTCATGGGATGCAAGAGGAACCGTTATAGAAGTTGAGGGTGACAGTTATTATGCCACATGTCATTTCTGTTGTGTGACACAAATAGCTCAGCAGCTAACCATCATGTCTCCTTAAATACGAGACAATATTACTGTTCAAGTACATTCCAAGTAGCAAAGTTCTATTGTTCTTTTGGCTAAATTAAGTACATTTTGTTGTGAATCTTGTGATGCAGAACTCATGAAAAAACAAAATATTAACAATCAGAATCATTTGGATTCATAGAAATGTAGAAAGTTCAGTAAGTATTACTATCATTAATGAAGGAATTTAGCCCAGCTCATATTTATTCATGCCAAATTGGTAGGGAGAGTGGTTGGGAGTTTTGAGATTAAGGATATTCTTTCATAATAAAAATTTTATATCTAATTTTTTTTTTTTTTTTTTTTTTTGTATTTTACCTTATGCTCCAACTTGCTAAATATTCTTTTTTCTTTCCTTATAAAATCACTAAACTTTAAATAGAAAAAAAAAATCAAGCACATAAAAAATTGTGATTGGTGGAGTATAAAGAAAAAATAATAATAATAAGATAGAGGATTTTCATTCTTTATTTCATAAGCAAGAAATCATAACAATCATTAATAATCTGATTTGCAATTTAAGTAGTATGAAAGCTTTAAGAAATCATATAAGTACTTCTTCCCCTAACTTATAATGTGATAAAAAAAATTATAGAATGTTAATTGATACAAACTATATATATCTTATAGTAAAATGAAAAGGATTTACAATTGTATAATGACAATAATTAAAGTTAATGTTAAGAATTTGTTAAAATATCTAAATAAAATAAAATTATAATCTTAGGATATAAGAGATGATAATGTTATTGGAGTACTTAAAAACTAATGTAGGGAGAGAATAGAAATCCTTTGTTGTACTTTGAGTGTTCCAATTTATGCCCTGAACAATCATAATATGCCATGTACTTGAATTTTTTTTTCCCATTTTAAATTTTGTTCGATTTAAAAAAAAAAAAGGAAAAAAAAGAAGGATATGTGTAAGGTTGTCTGGTGTAGTATTGTGGAATCCTCAAAATAGGATTAATGATTTTTATTCCTTAGGAGACCATAAATTCATTGACGTCAACAATATTATCCACTAACTACGATCAGCTGCCATGTAATAAGTGCCATACTTCGTCTTTAATCACCAACTTCTATAACAAATGTTTCCGCTTCAATACATTGAACGGTAAAACTTATGTATATTTTCTTATGTATTGTCCTAAACTCTTCTTTCAAATTCAATCATGTAATTTTGAAAGTTGTAATTGTACACTAGGTGTATAGGCCAATAAACCAGTAAGCCACATGATTGTGCTGCATTGGCTAATAAACCATATGATAAATTTAATAGAGAAATCTAAGGTACAACAACTAGAGGATTGTACCAAAGTTTTGCCTTCAGGGAAAAAGATTTCGAAGGGAATAATTACATCCATTGGGAGTGTAGTATATGTAAAACAAATTTTTTTAAAATCTCATTATAACAGTTACCATTATAGGATTTAATTTATTATGCCAAGCCTAAGGGTTAATAAGAAGAATTCTCTAGGTAAAAGAGGGCTCATTGATAGTAAGGTATACAGTTCTATTTTGCCTTGCTGGAGCAATGGTGCGATTTGGGAGTTCACTCAGCATACTGTATCCTGGATGTCTTGGGCTTTAGTTTTTTAGCTTACTTTCACTTTGGTGTTTTGGCTGACCCTTAACACTCTATTTGGGAGGATGGAATGGAATAAAATAAAATGAATAATTTTAGAATATTCATTCTATTTGGAGTTTTATTGAAAAAAATTGAAATGTCATTTCCTTATTTGGAAGTTAAAGTGGAAGTAAATAGAATAAATAAGAATAAACACTTTATCCATCTCTAATCCCTCAAATGCTCAAATTTTCATTCCCTCTAAATTGAGAGAAATCTAAGGGAATAGAATTTAGTTTAATGAAACTTCTAAAATACCCCTATATATTCGGCAATTTATTTTAAAATAGGGATTTAATAGTAATATAGTCATAAAATGATTTCATTAATTTCTTTTTATACTACTCCCAAATAAGGTTATTTACCTTCCATTCATTTCCATACTTTTATTTTAAAACATTCAAACAAGATTACTTAATTTCATTTTATTCCATTTTTTTCCATTACTTAAAAACATTTCATTTCATTCTGTTACTTTCCATTGTTTTATTATTTAGTAATTTCATTCCATTTAATTCATTTATGAACTTCCAAACGAAGTGTAAAGGATTAGACTTTAACATTTTGAAATGGGTTTTGTGCTTTGATTTCTTTGAGAGTTGAGATTCATCTGTAAAACATTTTTTGTCCTTCAAATTTGACTTCTCTACCAAATAACAATGTTATCAAATTCTTCAACAATTTATTAAATATTTTTTTTCACCGAGAACTATAAGATTAGTATTAGTATATCATTTTCATTAAATAATTAATAACGTGTAATAATGTTGTTAGTACTTTATAGTTCAACTTATCACCTTATTTCTGGTAACTTTTTATACACATTTCAATCTTGCAATTTCTTTTAGAAAAGATTAAAGACAATTTCATTTGAGAAAAATTAACAGATTATGCGCATCATAAGAAGATTTGAGAAACAATTGATATGGGATTTTGAAATCCACGAAGTCATACATAAAAGAGGTTTCTTCAGCTACCTTATTTCAGTGGCTCCCTTGAAAACCCTTTTAACAAACTTATTATGCAAACATAAGCCCTCCAATCTCCGTATTCTGTGGAGAGCTATACTAAACATAGCATGTTGTTTTACTTCTTATAGGAATTCAAACTTTGTTTCTAACGAACGCAACCTGTAGATTCACGATTCTTGCTCTCTATCATTGGTTTTGAACTACCTCTGAATCTCAAACAATTACACGTTACTTTGGACCAACCCCTAAAATGGAAAACATAACAAATGACAAAAAGAATGTTCCCATAATACTAAAGAACAATAAAAGTTTACCTTTTCTTCTTGCCTGGTTTTGTCCCTGAAATCCAGGTAAGTCTGCAAATGAATGAGCCTCCATGGTTAGAGATGGTTTAAACTATTTGTGCCATTCATATCAGAAGGGAAAATTCAAGAAGCTGTGTTGTTTTTCGGCGTACAGGAAAACTTTTTCCTCTCCTTTCTTGATCAGCCTACATTGTTTTCCTGTACGCCAAAGCGCGTGCAATCAATCTTTTTCTCTCTTCAAAACCATGCACACCAACAAGCATATTTTGTTTTTTCTTGTTTGCATATCTTTCCTCTTGAATGCGCTTCATGTATGGGGTGCTCAGTCGGACTCATTAGTCCTGAGCTGTGGCTTGGCAGATGGTGGCACAGACATGTATGGTAGGAAATGGGCACCAGATTCCAAGTACCTTAATGGAAGCAATTCAATTACCATTAGAGCTGGATTCCAAGACCCTTCACTTCTCTCTGAGATTCCATACATGACAGCCAGAATTTTCACATCCGAGGCAACATACAAGTTCCAAGTGAAAATCGATAAGCGTTATTGGCTAAGGCTCCATTTTTATCCATCTGCTTATGGCAATTTCAATCCTGCAGACTCTTTTTTCTCAGTGACCGTGAATGGCCTCACGCTCTTGAAGAATTTCAGTGCTTCAATTACTTGTCAGGCCCTTTCACAAGCTTACATTGTTAGAGAATACTCCCTGGCGCCATTGGATTCAGAGACTTTGACAGTAATCTTTAAGCCTTCTAGTTCTTTCGCTTTTGTCAATGGCATTGAGGTGATTGAAATGCCAGACTTATTTGACTCGGCAAAAATGGTAGGGACCTCTGACCAAATTGATGTCAAGGGTGTCCATTCGCAGACAATGTATAGACTGAATGTTGCTGGGCAGTTCATTCCTCCAACCAATGACTCTGGTCTTACCCGGACTTGGTATGATGACTTGCCTTATTTAAATGGTGCTCAATTGGGGACAACCAATGCTATTAGCCAAAATGTTAAAATCCAGTATAAAAGCATGCCGGCATATGTGGCTCCTGTAGAGGTTTTCAGCTCCTCAAGATCAATGGGTGTAGAGAAGGCAATCACTGAGGGTTTCAACCTCACATGGGTATTCCAGGTTGATCCGAATTCTACCTATCTTCTGAGGTTTCATTTCTGTGACTTTTACTATAGCAAACCCAATCAGCTGGTGTTTTCCATCTTTGTCAACAATCAAACAGCAGAGGCTACAGCAGACGTGATCGCGTGGAGTGGGGGGAAGGCAGTGCCAACATACCAAGATTACATGACATATTTCACAGATGCCTCGGGAGATCAGAAGCTTTGGGTGGCTTTGCATCCCACAAACGAAACACGGCCTGAGTACTTAGATGCATTACTCAACGGACTAGAGATATTCAAGCTCAGTGACACGACTGGAAACTTGGCAGGCCCCAATCCAAAGCCTTCACCTATGCTTCTCCAGAATGAGGCAGTGGAAAAGTCCTCTTTCAAGAAATCAGATACCAGTAAAGCTAAGGTGATCGGTGGAGCAGTTGGAGGAGCTGCAGCCTTTGGCATTCTGGCTGCACTTGTTTTTGTTGTCTACCAACGAAAGAGACAAATCTATGGAACAGATTCACAAACTTCTAGCTGGCTACCAATCTATGGAAACTCGCATACGAGTGGCAGCAAATCAACAATATCAGGGAAGAGTAATGCTAGCAGCAACATCTCAGCATTGGCCCAGGGACTATGCCGCCACTTCTCCTTGGCAGAGATAAAAAAAGTTACTAAGAACTTTGATGAGTCTGTTGTGATTGGGGTTGGAGGCTTTGGGAAAGTTTACAAGGGAGTTATCGATGGAGGGATCACAGTGGCCATCAAGAGGTCAAACCCATCTTCAGAACAAGGAGTTAATGAGTTCCAGACTGAAATTGAGATGCTTTCTAAGCTGAGGCATAAGCATTTGGTGTCTTTGATAGGGTTCTGTGAGGAAGATAACGAGATGTGCTTGGTTTATGACTACATGGCACACGGGACTCTGAGGGATCATGTCTACAAGACCAAACAACCTCTCTCATGGAAGCAAAGGTTGGAGATCTGCATTGGAGCTGCAAGGGGACTTCACTACCTTCACACAGGTGCAAGGTACACCATTATCCATAGAGATGTCAAAACAACAAACATTCTTTTGGATGAGAATTGGGTTGCCAAGGTTTCAGATTTTGGTCTCTCCAAAACAGGTCCAAATATGAATAATGGTCATGTTACTACAGTGGTGAAGGGTAGCTTTGGTTACTTGGATCCTGAATATTTCAGGAGGCAACAGTTGACCGAGAAGTCTGATGTCTACTCATTCGGGGTTGTCCTTTTTGAGGTCTTGTGTGCAAGGCCTGCTCTCAATCCTAGCCTTCCAAAGGAACAGGTTAGTTTGGCAGACTGGGCTTTAAATTGCAAACGGAAAGGAGTTCTCGATGATATTATTGATCCTAATATAAAGGGGAAGATCCATCCAGAATGCTTGAAGAAGTTTGCAGATACAGCTGAGAAGTGCTTGGCTGAGGTTGGATATGAACGCCCTTCTATGGGTGATGTGCTGTGGAACCTTGAGTTTGCTCTCCAATTGCAGGATAACAATGAAGATTCAAACCATTCTTCACAATGCGGGGAAAGCAGCACTTCTGATGAAAGTCCAAAAAACGATACCATGGCAATGCATCGTAAAAACCTGAGTATCGAAAGTGAGCATGAAACAAGTGATGAATCCGTAGAAACCAGTGCAATCTTCTCACAGATTGTCAATCCTAAAGGGCGATGAGGAGGTTGTTCTTGATGATTGCTGTGCCACCAGAAAGGGCTTAAATGACAACGGAAGGTCATGGAATTTGAGAAAATAAATTTAGCTTTTGGTTTTACTTGAGAGGGTGATGCTTTGTTTTGTGTTTTGTGTGTTGGGTTTCCTTTATTTGTTCCCTTTTAGTATTATTTGTTGGACAGTCCATAAAATATATAGCAACTTGTACTCTATACAATGAGTACAGATTCCAAGTTCACCCTGCCCGATATTCTATATTGATGATTTTTTATAACTATGTACCCAGTTAGCCTTTGTTCTGATATGATTATATAACACTTGTACTATACCTAGAAAGAAACTGAATCATTTTGCTAGATTCTTCATTTTTCACTTTGTTCTTTGTTGGGATGCTTTTTTTATTATTAAGACCTTTTATATATGGAAAATACTAACAAGTTTCTTTAAAGCATTGATTAACAATCCATTTTAGCAAAGTTTTGACATCACTTTTATGGAAAATGAAAAAAGTTGTAAAAACATTAATTGCCTCTTTTTTTTTTTTTCATAAAAACTTTATTTAACTAGATTGTTAATCAATATCCTTAAAGCATTCATTAGCTTAAAGCACTCATTAGCATAACCCTCCATATATTTCTGTCCAACCTAAAAAATTGAAACGATGCAACTTTTATGGTTAGCACTTATTGCTTCAACAAAAGCCAATTCATTTCTTTGTCTCTCTTTAACTCTTCACTTCTTCTGGCCAAGAAAAAAACATAAAACTCTATCACTTCCTCTTTCAATTTAAACGCACACTATGGATAAGCACTTGGCAAAGTGAGACCATGCTTTGCACTGTTACACCTTTATATATCCGCAATATCATTACAATAATATTATACTTTCCAAGTAATTTCCTTTGAGATCAAACCCATCTTAAATATTTCTAATTTCACTCATTCTCTTGGCATAACTGATTTAGGGTGATTTGGGGGCTGTTTGGTAGGGTGTTTTGAGCAATAGCTTTTAATATTTAAACAACATTACACATATTTCTACACACTTTTTTACCTACATATATTTTCAAAAAATACAAACAACATTATTAGAACAACGTTACCAAACGGCTCCTTAATAAGATGTCTGTGGAGAGTGGAGAGTGGAGAGTGGAGAGTGGAGACTTCTCTATTAATGGGATGGTTATCCAATTCACTTCTCTCTCTTAACTCTTCACTTTTTCCAAAAAATAAAAAACTCTTTCACTCATAATTTAAACGCATACTAAGTATTTCTTTTGAAAATTATATATTGATGGATGTTCCTTCTATTGATAGATTGAATATTCCTCTAGATTTGAGGGACAAAAACTCCTATATCAGTGCCTGTAAATAAATAAATATTGCCAACTCTCTCTCTTTGATTCTTTCTTTCATTTTTTTTTTCTTCTAAATTTTATTCAGAGTATCAAATTTGTGGTTTGTAATGTTTGAGGGAACACAAACTCGAGGAAACTGAAGCTTCAACTTTGAGGATTTAGGTGAAAATTTTAAGTAAGCCTTTTTTATATTTAAATATTAATTAAATAATATTTATTAAATGTTTTTTATAAAATCTATTTTCTTACTTTCTGAGATGCAAAATTACTACTTAAGTTTTTATATTTAAGTTCCTCTAACATTTCTTTTTCAATTGATAATATGGCTAATTTACTTAAGATTTCTTGTGACATAGTAGACCTTAAATAAGATTTTATTAATTTTAATTTTGAAAAACTTCTTTATGCAGATGCAATCGTAACAAGTATTGTTAGTAATATTCTATAAGCAATATATGCATTTAGAAAAGAATCTAGCATTTTTAAATAATTAAGTACATTCATTGGAGTATTTTCATATTTGCGTAACTTCTTTTAAAACTGTTAGTTCTGAAAGTAAATATAAGCCATCAATATCATAATAAATATCATGTTTGAGAAAACTTTCAAGATTAAGACAATATTTTTTCAAACTATTATCATCTAGTGTTTTTTTTTTTTTCAAAATTAAATAAAAAAACCAAAAATATCTTCATATATTTGAAATTGTTCAAACCTACTTTCAATTGACGAAATAGCTTGATCTACTGTATATAAAAAATAATTAATTCTAAAAGATTCTTCAGCAGATTATGTTTTCTCATCATTGGCATTCTCACCAAATTGTTTCTTTCTACGAATTATATGTTATCACGAAATATAGGTTCTATTTCCATTTTGGTTGCAATCTCTTTAGATGAAATCATAACAAATGTAAATTCATCTTCTCTATTGTAGGAGGCAAAAATTTAAGCCAATTATAAAATGACACATCAAAGTTTAGTGACACATTCTAGATTAATATGTCATCAAATTAGTTAAATCAAATGATGACATGTGTCATCCAAATTGATATTACATTGGCATATTGAAATTTGTCATGTGTCACTTGGCCCATAAGATAAAGATAAATCCCCAATTCAAAGTTCATGGATAATTATCTTTATTAAAATAAATAAAATAAAATAAAGATAAATTTTATATTCAAAATTGATGGATAATTATTTTTATTAAAATAAATAAATTAAATAGAGATAATTATTTATCTTTTTGATCATTATCTTTATCAAAATATGATCGTTATCAAAATAGATAAATAGAGATAATTATTCCTAAGCAAAATTTGGGCCAATCAAAAGTCTACTACATATTTTCAAGCATATCATGAATTTGAAGTGGAGCTTATCCTTTGAAACTACTATAAATAGAGGATATCCCCTCTCATTTTCAACACCAAGTTTTCAAGAAGTCCAAGCTCTGGAAAAATTCTTTCTCAAGAATCTTTGAAGGAACTTGAAGAACATTCAAAGGACTTGAAGGATATTCAAAGGACTTGAAGAACATTTGAAGGACTTGAAGAACAACAAATCTCTAACAAGCTTAAAGCCAGAGATTCGTTGTGAAGGCCATTTGATCCATCTTCCAACCAAATTGAAGAAAATTTCACATTCGAGTTAAGAACATAAAGAAGTTAGAATCAAAGGAGCACTTTTTGTAAAAGAGTCAAAATAAAGATTGTACTCACTACTTGATTAATATAAAATTATATTTGTGGAACACGTTTTTCAATTTGTTTGATTTTTTGCTATTGAGAAATTTTGTGTTTACATCTATATTTTTTATTAAAAGATATGAGACCTTTCAATTGATCTATGACAACATCAATATGCATGTCTTTTGATTGTAAATTTTTAGTAACAGAGTTAACGATAAATAATATATCATGCCTAACAAGAATTCAAAAATTTCAATCTCATATGTTGCCAAACAATCAGCTTCACTTTTTGTTTTGGGATCTTCACTTGTTTTTACTAATTGTAACAAAGCATCTCTTATTTCTAAAGCTTGAAATTTTATTGCTTTTACACTTTCAATTCAACTTTCCCAACTTGTTTGTGAAAATGGTTTAAGAGTTAAACTTGACACATTATCTTGTAAAATTTTCCTTCACTTTGTGGAAGAAGAAAACAATGTATATATATGTTGTACTACTCCAAAAAAAGATATAGCTTTAGAACAAGAAATTGGCCTCATCGCATGGTACAAAGTTAAGATTATGGCAACCACATGGTGTGTAAAATGCTTTAGGGTTTATATCAATAATTCTTTTTTGTACCCCTTGTTTTTTTCCTTTCATAGTATTAGACCCATTGTCATATCCTTGTCCACATACATCATTAATATTAAGTTCAAGACTTTTTATTACACTTATAATTTCATTAAAAATACATTTTCCAGAAATATCATCTACTTTTAAAAATTCTATAAAATACTCATCAATTTTTATTGGACTTATTGAAATATCCACACATCGTAGTACTAGAGTCATTTGTTCATGATGACTTGTATTAGGGGTTCAATCAAGTATAATTGAAAAATATTTTGCTTACTTTTAATTTCATTTGCTAACAATTGTATCAATTCATTTTGTATATTATGTCCAAGATAATGATTATGAATTGCACCATGTTGAATACGTCGAACATGTTCTTGCATTACTTGATCAAATTCTACAATCATTTCAATTAGACTTAAATAATTTTCATTATTTTCTTGACAGATCTTTTTGTTTTTTCCTTGGAATGCCAAATTATTTTTTCCAAGATTTTTTACAACATCAATAATTCTTAACAACACTTTTCTCCAATGATCTTTATCTTTGTTAATTTGTTCTTGGACATTTTTATCAATTGTTTTATTTTTCAATAATCTAATTTCTAAATAAATCCAAGCATTCATGTCAGTAATATGCTCTTTGTTTTTGTTTTTTTTTTTTATTTTAATCTTATTGCTAATATTTCTCCTCTCATTAGTTCCTTCATTAGTAAGTTGATTTGTACCATGTGTTGTTGAATTAATCAACTTGCAACAAAAACAAAATGTTTTATCCAAATCTTTTGAATACACTACCCATTTTCTATCAAATTTCTCCCCATTTGGTAATTTTTTAAAATAATATTTAGTAGAAAAATGTCTACAATTTTTATCTATAGGAAAATTTGAATCATTGTCTCTAATTGGACCATTTCTACTAATAAATCTCTTAATTTAGTATCAATATTTTCCCATTGACTTGGATCATAGATATTATCAGTATAGGTAGATTAGTAATTTTTTCATTTTCTTTAAAATTATTTTGTTTTTCATTATCAATTATTGTGACGTTAGATGTTTGAACATTATTATGACTATTTTCATTATTATCTTTTCGTTGTATAATTTCATTATCTTCCAAATATTTTTGATGAGTTTCTTATTCATTTGTAACATTTTCACCCAAGCTTTCTGTTGTGTTTTTTTTAATAGTAGTAACAAATTTATCCAAAAATCCTTTTTGAGATTTAATTTGTTTTTCAATTTTTCTCTTTTTTGAAAATTTTCATATCCAGATAAATATTTTCTAGTAGACATTTATAATGACCAAATATTTATAAATAAATAAAACACAATTTATAATTAAAAATTATAATTTAACTAAAAATAAAATATAAATTATAAAATAATAAAACTTAGTTAATGCAATTTTTCTAAAGTTGTGACCACTTTATACTTTAAAGTGTAAAGTTATATAAATAAAAATTAATTTATTACATGATTCAATAAATTAGTATCACTATAATACAAATGCACATCAAATTATCAATTGGTATAATAATTTATAATAATTAATAAAGTAAAAGTGAAAAGTACTATGTGTGCAAAATGGGTGTGTGCCTATGCGTATACAGTGAGTGTAGGTGGGTTAGTGTGTGTGGGCCAGCTGTGAGCTGTGGTGTGTTAATATGCTGTGGCCTTTGTGTAGTGCCAGTGTGTTGTCCTATCAACAGTGTGTGTAGTGGCAGTGTGCAGAGTAAAAAATAGAATTTGAAATATTGAATAAAAACCATACCCTCTTCAACCTACTTGAAAGTTTCAGAGAGAAAGAGAGAGAAAGGTTACCTTTGTTATGCCCACACCGCCACACGCACACGGTCCACTACTCTGAAGGCAATGAAGTTGTTGCAAAGAATGATTTCACAGCAAAGCTATTAAATAGAATGATTGAATAAAAGAAAGCTTATAGAAAAAGATTAAGGATTCAAGATGAAGAAAAGTAAGGTAAGCATATAGATGGATAGGCAGAGAGATCGAGAGTTAATGAATTTGTCTCCTATGATTTCATTTTTTTAGCCATTTTTGTTTTATACCCTTTTTAATCTTTTGTATTTTAGGATACAATGAGGCCTTTCTAATTCATTCTATTGATCAATAAAAGGACTTAATTTTTTTTTAATAATTAAAAAAAATTATATATATATATATATATATATTGCAAGTGGGGGCCTTTTTTTATTTGGGCGTCTTAGACAATTGCATCACTTGCTTCTATAGTTTAGCCAACCCTACCTATCGTGGTCGGGGACTAAAGTCTCTAAACCAAAGGTGGAAAAGCCATCGGCCCCTGATTTATCAAACCCTTCTTCAGTGTCTAAGAGGTACAAAATACTTATATTTTATTTGATCATTCTTTGCTGTTGTTTGGAAATGAGTTTTTGATAATTGAATAGATGGTGGTTTGTTTCTTTTCATTTGAACTGTTTATTGGTTGATATTTTTACCAAGCCACATCATTTCTGTAATTTATGTTTTGGACTTTTGGTGAGTGAATTAAATATGTTACATGAGGATGAAATTAACAAAATTTGTTAAATTAGGTACTTTTTAGACCCTAAGGCAAAGACAAGTTGGGTAAATAATTTGGTTTTGTTGGGTAGGTAAAAAGATCAATGAGGAAGAAGCTTAATCAACAAATCAAGCTCCTCCACGCCACATGCAATTGGAGCACAGACCCATGTATCTATGTGGATTGGGTCACATTCAAAACTCCAATGGAAGCGAAACTTTTGTGGGAAAAGAGCCCAAGAGTAATTCTGTATTTATTTTGAATCCAATGGTTGACAAAATGCTTGACATAGAATTTATAATTTTTATTTTGGTTGTATGATGTAATAGCCTATAATTGACACGAGTGAAACAAATTAACTTAGCTACGGGTAAGAAAGTTATTATTATTTTTAGATGAATAATTTGCTTTTACTTATTGAGAGTTAGGGATTATTTGGAAGCATATTTTTAAAATAATCACCAAAATCTACACATATTCCATGTCCTACTAAATGATAGAAACTCAGTTGCCAAAAATAAAAACTAGGAAAGAAACAAAGAGAACCCCAAAGGTACAAATTAAGAACTAAGTGAGCAGAAAAAATTATGTGTCATGTCTCCATTATTTGAAGGTTAGCCTAGAATCTATATCGACTCAAAATGGTATCACTTTTGTTAAAAATTTGTTAAATACTTTGAACCATGTCTAGCTCAACCATTATTGAAATTAGGGCTGTCCAATGGTTCTCTGACTTGCCCAAACCGACCGGGTCCGACCAACCCGAATCCCAACGGGTCGACCCAAAACCTATAGTGAGTCGGATTCGTGTTTGCTTCTTTCAAAACCCAATTATTTGGGTCTGGTAGCAGTTTAAGGAAGAAAAAACCTGTATAAACCGACTCGATCGATATTTTCAAATAAATTAAAAAAAAAAGGTAATTCAAGAATTTAGGAACCCATGAAGACTAAAGAGAGAAGATTGATTTTACTTAAAGCACTGAGTTTTTTTAGTTTTACATGCAAAGTCTCAAATCAACAGCCTGTTGCTAAGACTTATATACACGCAAAGCCTAAGAGTGATTGGACTAAACACTATATCTACACAGTTACACTGGTGGGATGAACCATGGCCGTGCGATTTGAGTGTGATTAATGGTCTTGATCCTTCTGAAGATCAACAAAATCATTCCTCCACAGTTACACACAGAAGAAAATCAAAGAAAATCACACAAAATCTCTCTTTGAAGGTTCAGAACAGCTAAACCTTAAATCATAATCAATTTACCACTTCCCCAAGCCATGGCTCATCTCTCTCTCTTTTAAATAAATCTGATTCTTCTCTCTGTTCTACTTTTCTTAGCTCTCTAGTCTTAAGGGCTGATTCAAAATCTCTCTTATATTTTGAAACACTTGACTTCACTCCAAGTCTCCAATAGATCAACACCAAACCTTGCTGTTTCTCATCTTCACACGTATCCCCATTGAGTAGAGGATTAGAGTGTTATTGCTGGTTTTCAAAATAAACTCTGCCGTCTGTAAGCTCATCCATCGCACCAAGGGCACTGTCTGCCGCCTTTCTACCTTCAAGCTCGGTGACCGTGGTTTCGCTTTCCTTGCAAACTGGTTCGTGTCGCACAAACAACCTTAAAAATTTTTTATTTCACTTTTTTATTAGTTATTTAGATTCTTCTGATTGTTTTTTGATGCTTTTAAGATTATTTGATTGCCTTATTGTATAAAGAGTGGTGAGGTGACGGATTGTGATTAGTGCACTGTTACTTTTATTGTACATTTGCATCAACATTTGTGAAAAGTGAGACATTACAACAAATAGGCAGTGAGTTTGAGGTCAAGCACCTCCTTTCCTTGTAAGAACACTGTGATGTTGAGGAAGTTTGTTCCAAAACCATTGGCTACGTGTAACTAAGCAATCTTAAAAATAAAAGAATAAAAAAAGGCCCAATCTGATATGTCAAGATTCAGAAACTATTAATTCCTTGAAAAGCCCAATAATTTCGGCAAAAAAGGCCCAAAAAAATTAAACCCAAAAAAATTTACGGAAAGGCCCAATAAGAGGTCCAACCCGCCAAACCGTTGAATTCAACCCGTTCTAACCGATGATCCAACCAGGCAGGTTCAACCCATACTTCGGTTGATTGCGGGTCAGTTTTTCAATGACCCGACCCAATCGGGTTGAGTGCGGATTGGGCACAAACCTGGGTCAACTCGATCCATGGACAGCCCTAATTGAAATTAATTGCTTGCTTTATTTATTTATTGGTCAGGTATAATTGTAGGTGATTTTAGCAATGAAAATATCCACAATTTATGTTATAATATATGTACAACAATTTCCAAAATCATCTTACATAAAAGCTTCCAACATTATCCGCGCAACATGCATGCAACTTGCCAGTTATATCTAAAATCTAAAACATAATAGGCAAAAAGCACATTTTAATCCCTACATTTTCAGGCAATACCCATTTTAGTTCCTATATTTTATTTTTACCGCTTTTAGTCCCTATCCTGAAAAATGCTTTCCGTTTTGGTCCCTGCCGTTACATCAGAAACGGAGAAAGCTGACGTGGCAAACGGTAGGAATAAATAATACTAAATTAATGTCCACATGGCCTAAATTAATAATAAAAATATTTTTTGGCATTAAAAAATGCCACGTCAGCCTCTAAATTAAAAAAAAAATTAATTTATTAATTTTAACTAAATAAAAAAAATAAAAACAGAATTAAAAACTAAAAATCATATGAATTGAGATCTAAGTGTGTCTTGAGTAAAAACAACAAGAACACAAACCCAGAAATTTAAAAAAATAAAAATAAAAAATTTATTTCTCACTCTGAAACCCTATGGTCGAAGCCACTCAAACTCTTCTCTCCGATCTTCACCAACAACTCTCTAAATCTATTTCTCACTCTAAATCTCACACTCTTGGAACTAGCACCCAATCGGACCTCAATGGTCCTCACTGCTCAACGCTAGCCACCACCATCCCGGTGATAGCCTCACCTTTTCTTCTCCATCCTCGATCTCAACCTCTCTCTCTCGGCCTAAACTCGAAAACCCAACCCATCTCTCAAAATGAATCTCTCTCAAACCTCTAACTTTGATTTGGTTCCTAGAAGGTCCTAAGCAGCTCGTGAACAATGGATCAACGGTGTGGAGGCTAAGTAAATCACGGATTGACCATGAACTAAGTGAAAATGCAAACATCACAGAGATTGAAGATAGAAAAATGGAAGATAGGTTTAAGGTTTACCCAGTGAATGTCCTCTTTATTCTTATTTTTGTTCTTATCCTTCGTGTTTGATGGTTGCTAGTTGTTGTTGTTGATTTGATGGCTCCCCTGTGACCTTGATTCACGATCTTTCTACCTTGATTTGTTGGCTCCACTTGTTCTTTCACATCTCAGACCCAATTAGTTTTTTTTTTTTTTTAATTTCTGGGTTTGTGTTCTTGTTGTTCCTGTTCAAGACACACTTAGATCTCAATTCATATGATTTTTAGTTTTTAATTTTTTTAATTTAATTAAAATTAATAAATTAATTTTTTTTAATTTAGATGTTGACGTGGCATTTTTTAATGCCAAAAAACATTTTTTATTATTAATTTTGGCCACATGGACATTAATTTAGTATTATTTATTCCTATCGTTTGCTGCGTTAGCTTTTTCCATTTTTGATGTAATGACAGGGACCAAAACAGAAAGCATTTTTCAGGATAGAGACTAAAAGCGGTAAAAATAAAATATAGGGACTAAAATAGGAATCGTCTGAAAATGTAAAGACTAAAAGGTGCTTTTTGCCAACATAATATTTATCTTTACTCTGCTTAAATTTTTTTTTTTTTTTCATTAGTCTTTTAGTGCTTCCACAATTTTCACTTTAGTTTCATTAACACTCTTAACTCCCTCTCTCCATTGTTTTAAACTTCCCATGTAAGCTCTTTCTTGCCTTCCTCACCTCATTGAACCCAACCAATTCATTGTTCAGTACTTGCCACTTGCCACTGCCCCTATAAAATCAAAGAAATGATATATAAACCGTTAGACATTGCTTACCTCTCTCTTAATTGGAAGGAGATCCTCAATATGCCCATCCTTTTCAGTTGACGAGGGGAATAGGATATTTCCAAGTTGCTCATGCTCAATAACAAAGCATATTTTCGGTAGGATATTCAAGATGTGAAATTTCGAAATTCACTTTATTAAGAATTCTTAATAAAGTGCTAAATTATTTCCAAGTGGAAACTGTTGATATTAAAAGTCTATATGTATGACCTTGGAAATCTGTTGATATTAAAAGTCTATGTGGATAACCTCGACAACTCAAGCTCCTTTTGTTTTAATGGAAAATCTTATGTGAAGATCGTTTTTTGCATTTTTTTTGTGTTAAGAAAACTATCTCTTATTTTCTTTTATTTAGCTTGACATGAATTAAAGTTATTTTCCATGAAAATTTTCTGAAAAACAACTATAAAAAAATGAAGTAGTTTTTAAAAAAATGAAAAATGATACAAATTAAAAAAAAAATATTAATGCTGAAACAAATGGAGCATGAGGTGGCTAAACATGATAAAAAGTATGCCATATACTGATATATATGAGAGGTTTTATCTCGCACCACTTTTACTCACTTTATATATATAACATGTGACCATGTGAGATATGTGCACATGCTTAATGAGAATGGGATAATTTCTCACTCATGTAGCTGGTTCGTTGTGCATGTATACAACTATACAAGCAAGTGGTCCACATCATAACATTATTTTGCCACATACATTGATCTCGTCCTTATTGTTGAGCTCTAGCAAGAATCACTTCACTTGAACTTTTAACTAGGGCAATTTAGTTTAGTATGATATCAAATCTTCCTAAACGAAATTAATTGCAAAACTGAAAAAAAAAAAAAATAAAAAAATAAAAAATAAAAATAAAATAAAAATCAAACCAAACAACCTTTTATTTGAAATCAAATATATTAGCAATTCCCGACACAATAACATAATTTCCAGTTTAAGGCTACAGAGACAGGCATGTCGCCACTCTCTATGGTAAACTTACTTTTTACTAAACTTGTACGTAAAATATAGTAACCCTTTGGCTTCTCCAGATGGGGTTATTACCCTATAACTCACGCTTTTTTCATTATTTGATTCACCAAATCTGTCGAGCAGTTCTTGCACAGGCACTTGGACTTCACCGATGTCTTTGTTACCCAATTTTTTATCTGCTTTGAGTTCCACGTCGAGGAAGAGGCGGTTCGGCTGGGATGCGAAGGTATTTACGCAGAATTTCATAGGGTGATTCCATTCGGGGTTGCGGCCACAGTCTTTGTCAATGGGTGTAATTTTCATGCAGGTGTCGTCTTTAATTAAATTGTGGTCTTGGATTGAAACTACGGCGTACACCTCCATCTTGAAGAAAAGATTCACGTCTTGCAAGTCCTTCGCTGAGTTGATTGTGATTTCCAAAACCTGGCACTCCATCTTGAAGTAGGTGTTTGTGATGAAAGAAATTCAATTTTGTTGCTTGGTATGGGAAGTGGGTGAGAATTGATTTGTATATATAGAATTTGAAAATGAGTTTTTGGTGCGTTAATGCCTTTTTTTTATGGCTAGGAAGGTAAATCAAATCATTAAATTTGACCTTCTTTGTTAGCATTAAAAAAATTAATAGTCTCATCACATGCGCTATGCACATGTATTCTATGATAAAAATTATTAGTCCCATCACACGTGCTACACATGCACATACATTCTACCATTTTCTCATATTGTCACCAAAAATATGAACAGTAATAATTATTTCATTTTAGTTCATCATATTGTTTGTAATATTGATTTATATTCTCATGTAATTATGCATTAAACGTGTATTAATAGTACCAACTTGATCCATAATTATAAGACTGAACTATATTTGTCCTCTATCATTGTCGCACCAATTCGAGACTCAACTGACAATTCCCCAAATTCCCCAAAGACATAATATTATTGTATTCAATTTAGATATGTTTTCAATTTAATTTTATAATTTTTTTTCCATTTTAATTTGTCTATTAACTTTTTCAATTTAGTCGTTTTGTTCACTTCGGTCAAATCTTTTCATTTTTTTTTTTCCAAAACAATGTGGTTTTGATGAAATTAACGGTGGAGATTGGCCAGACAAAAGGTCCAAAATTAGAAATGAATTGAAGTTGTCAAAAACTTTGTAATTAAATTGACACCTCCTTATGCACAAAATGTTTGGGAGTTTAGGGGAAAAATGTTCAAATTACAAGACTAACAACATATTATAACTATATCGAAAGAAATGAATTGAAGTTAAAGATAGAAATGGGGAAAAAAAATTAAAGAAAAAGACAGTCGTTAATGATAACTAGATTTTATATATTTGCTTGATGGTATCAATACAAAAATCTCATAAAACAATGGCTTTAATTAGATTCAAACAAGTTTAAAGCTATCTTCCTTCTAACCCATCATATGGAAATTGAAGAGACTATCCTTGTGTTTTTTTAGTCATATAAATTTTCTTATGAGTCATGTGACTTATTTAAATAATATGTATGAATAGTCGTATAAATCATCACATACATTATCTCTAGTGGGGTGGTAAGAATTCTGCTAACAGTGCTTAGAGATTGCTAGAAAACAGTTACAATTCAGTCTACATATCAAATGTCCCGAATCTAAAGATTGAGCTACACAATATTATGAAGAAAGAGAATGATCCAATGAGTGTTTATCTACAGAAAATTAAGGACTTTTTCATATAATCCTTATCTTGCTAATTAAATGAATACCACCCCTTCTATTTTGCAATAAGAACAAGTTGTGAGTCATATCCCATTTGAATAACTATGTAATGTTGCATTCAGAAGAGCAAACACTCAAACTCAACCTAAAAATCTTAAGGAACATGTTTTAGCAATGAGAGCATCAGAATCAGTTGATAACAGATCTCATCACATTCTATTTTTAACGTGAGAGATTAAATTCTTCAAAATTTTCATACTTCTTTGGTTCTTCTCCCGGAACTTCATTTTCTAGTGATGTACGATAGAATATGGGGCATTTTTTTTAATCATTTATTAGTTTTTGATAGTTTTATGTAATTTTTGGAATTTTCAAATTTATTTCATTTAGGTATTTTTAAGATTTTCATAATCAAATTAAAAATTTTGCGTATCTGTCAAAATCAGACTAAGATTATCTTTACTACTTGGAATAAGTTTGTGGAGCTTTTAAGTGGGCTAAAAAAAGAAAAAGAACAATTATCTTTCAATATAGATATTTTATTCATTTGTCGTGGATTCAAACAGACCTTTATGGATTTAAGGGTCATGTTTCTCTAGAATGAGATCTAGCATGTTTCACACGTTCCATTCTAGCTACATGAATTGGTAACAGAGCTCGTTAACATCTTGAAATGACAAAAGGTGATTACAAAAGTAAACAACTATTGAAAGGATGACTCATGGACTCTGAGGTTCACAATATGCTCATTTATCTCACTCTAAAAGCCGAAAGCGATCATGAGGATGGTAGGGATTTGCAGGTCGCAGATTGTGCACATAGCTGGACATTTTCTTAATTTTAATGAAATTACATACTTTGATGGGGTATCATACAAAGAAGACTTCGTAGATTGGATCTTGGATCTTGAAGATTATTTTGCTTATGCAACAATTCCTAAAGATTTCAAGGTGTAACTTGTATCAAGCAAGTTTGAGAGCGATGCGATAAATTAGAGGAACGAAATACAATTTTTTGAATGTGAACTTGTGAAGAGGTAAGCCTAGAATTTCCTCATGGGAAAGAAATTCTTGCCTCCATGGCACTCAATGTTTTATGGCAATAGCAAAGGTTCAAATTGTTCAACTCGTGGTTAGTCTACTGAACTGGTTGGTTTGGACACAATTTGAAAGGTTAAAGGCTTTTTTGTTTTCTAGTGTTTTTCACTTTTAAAAACTAGACTAGAGGTCGGTTCACGTTTAACCCAATCTAATAGGCTAAGGGTGAGTTTGGTTCAGCTTTTTTAAGTTGGGCTTTTTGAAAAAGTTGAGTTTTCAAAAAGTGCATAATGAAAAAGCTGAGTTTCAAAAAGCTGAGTGTTTGGTAAAACTGTTAAAAAGTGCTTTTTGAAAAAGCTGAGTGTTTGGCTAACATTTATAAAAGTTGTAGTTTGAGGGATAAATTACCAAAAAGGACAACGTATATATAAGGGAGTTTATTTCATACTTTTTATTATTATTTTTTTATGTGAGTTTATTTCATACTTATTAATATACTTACTAAATAATAATAATAATAATAATAAATATATATTATTGGTATTATTTTAATAATGTTTGGGCAATTTTTCTTTTTTAGTGTCATAATTATTTGTTATTACCATTAATGACTTCTTATTAATATTAATTAAATCTAAATAATTTTCATTATCATGAAGCACAAAATGAAAATGTAAAAAGATGATAAAATATACACCAATAATCCAAGTTTAAATTGTAATACATAAAAATGTAAAAATATATAAAATACATATCAATAACCTAAGTTTAAATTTTACAACACAAAAATGTAAAAAAGATAATAAATTACATACCAATAACCCAAGTTTAAATTGTACTGCATGATATTATAAAATAAAATAAAAAATAAGACAACTAATTATTATCCCCCCAAATAGAATTAGCAATGGAATCACGAAGAACCACCATCGCAGGATCTGTTAATGATCCTGAGTTCTGCTCATAACTGCTACCTGCTTCATTGTTACGTTCTCTTCTAGAAATTGAATCTCGATTGGCGTTTCTGAAACTCCTATCATCCCTATCATTTAGTCTAACAAAATTATGAAGAGCCATAGTAGCAGATACAATAAGTATTTGAATATGGAATGGAAAAGATGGCATGTTTCTAATAATTCTCCATTTATTCTTCCACACACCAAAAGTACGCTCAATCACACAACGAAGAGATGAGTGAGCATGATTGAATTTTTCATGTCTAGTTCTAGGGCTTCCACCTCTCCTTTGAAAGTCTTGAAGATGGTATGATATCCCCTTGTATGGTGCCAAATAGCCTTTCACCATTGGGTATCCAGAATCAACTACATAATATTTCCCTAGAAAAAAAAATTCAATTGTATTAACACACTCACACAATATGTCATTATAATGAACAATTGATTAACCAATTACAAACCTGGTGGTGGGTGCAGAAAGTTGTTACTTTCTCTACAAATAGTATCAAGGAAAATGTGAGTGTCGTGTGCTGCACCTTCCCATCTAGACAAAACAAATGTGAATAACATATCAAAGTCACATGCAGCTATCACATTTTGGGTTGGATATCCCTTTCTTCCAAAGTATGGAATGGACTTCTCAGTAGGTACAACCGCTGTCACATGTGTGCCATCAATCGCACCGATGCAATCCTAATAAAAACATTAATAGTTTTCAGTTCCACATGCATTGTATTATCTTAAAGACAATAACACTTATTTAAATATACATTAGTACACATACTTTGAAATGTGGCCAATAAATTGGATGGTCTTGTATTTTGGTTGAAACTTCACTAAAAGTTGGATTAGAAGGCTTTACATATATAGCTGCAAAGCGAGCACCCAACAGAGTAATCATTTTCTCAAAATGTCTACTTATGGTTTTACCCGAATGCTGAAATATTTCTTGAACCATTCGGTTACATGTTCTATGACCTAGTATCAGTAAACAGATTGCCACTGACTCTTCTAACCTTATATTCCTTGAATGTTGAAGTCCATAGTCACGTTGTAAAACTTGACACAAATTACTAAACACTTCCTTTTTCATTCTAAACATGTTGTAACATAGTATCTCATTACCTTCCATGCAGCGTCTTACCCAAACCCACCCTGTTTGTTCAGAATCATAACAAGGAGTCTTATTAATGTATTTATTGAAATATGTCACAACTGCTTCACAGGTAACTGCCACAATCTGGTAAAACTCCTCATCAGAATCGTCATTACTATCATCATCATCAGAATCACTGTCACTGTTATCATCACTATCACTACTCTCACCATCATCATCATCATTGTTATCACCATCATCATCATCATTGTTATCACCATCATTATTATTGTCAGCATTGTTATAATCATCACCATCATGATAATCACAGTAATTTCTGTAATCCCCATCCATTAATAGTTCCATAAAATTGTTACTCTCGTGAGTATCATTATAATCATCCATATTGATTTAGGCTACACAACAAAGTAACAAATAATCAACCATTGCACATACTTAATATAATCAACATAATAATCAACAAACTCTACATCAAAACAATTCAACATCAAGTACATAACACTGTAACAGTTGCTTCAAATGTGTTTACATTACACATATATTAGTCCAAAGATAATACTAAATATCACATAACTTAGTTTAAAGTTAATACAACATAAAGCTAATATTAGTCGTAAGCTAATACAACATAAAGTTAATATTAGTCCTAAGCTAATACAGAGTACCACATAAGGTTGGTCACTTCTTTTGGTTCAAACAAATCATTTTTTGTAGCCATTCCAGCTGTGACTCTGGCTCCTTGAAAGTCAGGAACATCTCCCTACGTGACCTTTTTAGTAAGATAATGGAAGCTTCAACCGCAAATTGGTTATCCACTCCAGGAAGTGCTCTCACAATCGCCATGAAATTATCAATTGAACTTGGTGACTCTCGAGAAGGACCTTCATTCCTATTCTGACATACAACTATTAATTGACTAATACGATTGTCCAACATTACAGCTCTTTCCATCTTCTTCTTTTTCTTCTATGAGGGTATTGATTCATTAGTTCGCTTTTGTCCTGAACTACGTGATTGACTAGTTTGTCCTTGCAGCAAATTATCAATGTCTAAACTCATGTCACATTGGTTATCCTTAAATTCGGAGCTACCATCTGAATCACCAGCACCCTCTTTTGGCATTGTTGGAGGGAGTGTATGTGAAGAAGGGGTCCATGCAGCTACCCCAGTTGCTGTAACATCCCTAAACATTATTTCAAGTTGTTCTAGATTTTGTAGACCTTTCTCTCGAAATTTTTTAGCTTTGGGTAATTCCTACAAAATGTAATTGTAATTTCACTCATATAACAATAAAAAAAAAAAAAAAAAAAAAAAACTATCTCTAACTAACTACATATTAATAAAATACTCAACTCACCTTCAACTTTCGCTTCCACCAATCATCAGGAGCAGCAATCGTTCCCTTCACTGCATCCCAACCTAAACCTGTGTCAAGATTCCTTAATTGTTCCCACACTCTCCAATCACCTTTTAATACATCCCACCTATTTTTTAATTGGTCCCTATCACAGTCTTGACCGGTCACTTCACCAAATTTGGTCACCACATAGAACCAACCTTCAGTATTAAAGGCAGCACCTTTTGTTCTATTCCTGACTTGAATTTGTTCCACACAAAGGTCACAAAAAGTAGTTGTCCATGTTGGATTAATATCCCAATCTGCTCTAGTTTTTTTTACCTCGGGGTTGGAAGTGGTGTTTTTACCCATCTATAAAGTTAACCAACCATAAGAAATAAATAAAATTGCATGATCTAATAAATCCACAAAAGTGGAATAAATAAATAAATAGAAAGGGCTAGAGAGGAATTTCATCATGTCACAACTCACAAGAGCACCATTTGTACACTCACTAGTTAGCAAATACAGCCAGAAAATTGCTGCCATAATTGAGGATACTGGCCTCAAAAGCAGTCAGGTTCATTGCAATAGACTACTCTAATAACTCAACATTCAATCCCATAAAGCATAGGTGGTCGCATGCCTCATCAGCAGCAAACGCACACCACATCAGCAGAGCACGCACACCCTGCAGCACCTCACCATGCAGCACCTCACAATAATAATAATAATAATAAATTTTTAAAAAAATCTGTAAAACCCAAAACAAAAACAAACCCATCTTCACGCACGAACACAGTGACACACACAAACAGAGCATCCACAAAATTTGTAGGGGAGAGGACTTAAACAGAGCATCCACAAAATTAAAAAAAAAAAAAAAAAAAAAAACAAATAGATCATCCACAAATTTTGCAGGGGAGAGGACTTAAACAGAGCATGCACAAAATTAAAATAAAATAAAATAAAATAAAATAAAAAAAACAAATAGATCATCCACAAATTTTGCAGGGGAGAGGACTTAAACAGAGCATCCACAAATTTTTTTTAGTACCCGGCAAGAGAACAAATGATCTTTAGCAAGAACAAAGCATGCAAGATCTGAAAAAAATTTTTGATAGGTAAAAAAAAAAAAAAAAAAAAAAATATTTCAGATCAGTGTTGTACCTGGCAGTTTTTGGTAGTAGATCAGCCTTGGTTGGTGTTTTGTTTATCAAAACTCAACCTTCAAAACATATTCCTCAGATCAGATTAGACAAATAAAATATATATATATATATATATATTGCAGAGGAAGGCCCGTTGAAGAAAACGAAGAAAGAAGACGAAAGAGGAAGAAGATTTTCAAGACAAAATAAAAGAGAGAAACGAGTACTTACGCACGGCAGAGTAGAGCTGAGAGGAGAATTCTGGGCTGAGGGAGCTGCGCACAGAGATGAGATGAGATGAGAGGAAGAAATGAGGGCACCGTGCGTGATTCTCTAAAGACCCTTGCCCTTTAGTCAAGGGCAATTTCGTAATTCCACTCTCCAACGGATATATGTAAAAATGCCCAGACCCAACTTTTCAGTTATGCACCTCAGCTGACCCAAATTTGAAACGCGCATATCTTCAAAAATATAAAAGCTAACTTTCTTCAAAAAGTTGTGTTTTATTCTCACCAAACGCACATTTTGGGCCAGCGTTTTTGAAAAGCCAACTTTTGGGCTTTAAAAGTTGAACCAAACGGGTACTAAGTCCAATACAAGTTTTAAATCCTGGATCACAACTCTTCGTCATGGATTGGATTAGGTCAACTATGAGCATACTCATTGGGTTCAATTCGACCCAATAATTTTAACATTTTAACATTAACAAAACGTCAATGTGTTTAAGAAAATCATATATCCCAACTCAATTAGATACAAAATTCAAACTCAAAAACTTCTTTAAAAAAAAAAGAAAAAAAGAAGAAGCTACAAATGTCATTATAAGACAACTATTATGATATATTATGTTTTTTTAGAATTACTTTCAACTTATAGTATTTGTTTGTGATGATTTTCAATCATCAGACCAAAACACTAATTGAGTTTTTAGTGTAGGTGAGGATTAAATTTCAAATATTTTATTTGATAATAGATATTTTATTAGTTGAGCTAACTGAAACTCACAACTAATATGTTATAGTAAAGTTATGAAATTATGTATACTAAATGAATTATCTTTATTATTTTTTCAATAAAATTACATATTCTATAAGTTAATGACCAAAATCATACAATAACTGGACCTTTATTGCTTCTCCATAAAATTATATATATATATATATATTATACATGATAGAAATTCTATATTAGCTTAATTTAAGTGTATATGTGTGTAAAATTCTCTTTTAGAGACTTGAATCCCGGCTTTTATCTCACACACCTCACAAGTTACAAGCACTTATATTTGTGAAGTGATCATCACGCTAATGGTGTGCGATGATAAAATTATATAATCTATATGTACATGACAAAACCATTCCAAAAAAAAAAAAAAAAAATCATAACATTCATTTATTATGTTGTTGACATTCACTAATCATATTTATTATCATATCAATTTGTAAAGATTATGTAATAAAAGAGAAATGCTATGGATAGTAATAAGTGGTTGTGGGGATGTGGGGGCAAGGGTTGAGGTTTAAGTTTTTGGAAAGGGGCTTCACACACATATGTAAAATATGGCTTGAATTAGGAGTTTGACTCCTTGTTGGATTTGGATAAGGAAGGAATTTTATTTCTTTTGGGTTACTGTTGTTTGAAGTTATAAAACTTTATTAAAAGTCTTGTCTACTACTTGATTTTGAGTTCTATTTGGAATAAGAGTGATTCTCCTTTTGTGTGTGGAAAAGAAGTCTAGTCCTTCTTGGATTTGGATATATTAGCTGACTCAAGTCTCCTATATAAGCATGTGCTACTACGAAAAATTAGAGAGAAAGAGAAGAAAGAGTGTGTGTGTGAGAGAGAAAAAGGCTCTCTTTTTGTTTGGTTCTTTGATATTTGTGGGTTGCAATTTGGAATATTGAGAGAGGTTTGTTATCACTTGGTTTTGGTTTTGTGGTTTGGTAATTTGCTCTCTCTTGGTGCATTGTAATTTTTGAATTTGATTTGTGGCTCTTTCTTTAGTTTGTGCGCAATTCGTATTTGGTATTTGTGAACCTTTGGTTCTTTGGTTTTGTATTTGTGAAAATGAGTTATTTGGGTGTATTTAAGATTTGGGTTTGTGAGAGTGCCTCTACACTAATTTGTATTATCCCAAATTTGTTATAGTGAAATTTGTTCGTTGTAACTCGTGAATGTAGGCTATTGTCGAACCACGTAAAATTTGGTGTTTTGTGTCTATTTTCTTTTGGATTAATTTTCTTCGTTTCTATTGTTAGTTTGAAAATCTTTTACAAGCCTAAAATATTTTCACAATCAATCTTGGTAATTTGAGCTTCCGCTATTTTATAATAACATATACACTTAGATTAAGTTATAGTAGAATTTCTATTTTCTAAAAAAAAAAAAAAAATTGCTATTTAAACTTACAAATTTATGTATCTTCAACCACAAAAAGTGATTCTAACATAGAAAATGCTAAACCTATGGATGAAATTCAGACGATCAAATCAAGATAAAAATAAATTTGCCTTAATTATAGGCGCATCACAGAAGTCAACAGAATCTACCGAGATTATGAAATCAAATCAAGATAACTATTCAGACGATTTGGTTTGTATCTTCGCATGTTTTGGCTGTAAATTGTAATCAAGACTGAAGACACTAATACAGCAAATATTATTATTATTATTATTATTACTCCCTCCGTCCCATTTTTTTGGTCCTCTATTCCATTTTGAGATGTCCCAAAATATTGTCCTGTTTCTAAAAATAAAAGTCATTAATTTACTAATGTTCCTATTATACCCCTATTAATTTACTTATTCAATTTTTTGATAATTTTTTTTAAGGGTTGTTTTGGAAATTTATACATTTTTAAAAGGTAGACAAGACAATAAATGATGTTCTCTTAAAAAGTTTGACTTTTCAAACAGGACAAAAAAAATGGGACGGAGGGAGTATTATTATTACTACTTCCGAATAATTTCTTTCTCTCAATTAAGTCTCCCTTTTCTGGCGAAAAGAACAGCCGAACAGGAGTGCTAAATGCGGGTCATATATGGACATACTGCATCGTGTTAGATATCATCCCTTAATTGTTACTCAAGTATTTTTTTTTTTTTTTTTTTGAAGTAAAACAAAAATACTCCCAATTTCTGCCTATAAAATGTTAAAGAACAATCCACTTCTTGCAAAAAATTATTCTCTTTCTCTTAGCCAAAAAAGAATTTTATTTTTCTCTTTCACCAATTATCAGATAGGAAACCATGAAAAGTCTTTCAATTGTTGCCGTTCTTCTACTGGTTCTGTTCATCACTAATGGTAAACCTTTCATCCTCTTCTTATTTGTGTTTCATAATTTCATTGACATCTTCCTTTACCAAGCATAAAGAGTTGGAGAATTTAAAGTTTTTTTATTTTTTTATTTTATTTTTTTGGTCAATTCGAACGAGGCCATTAGGTCAATGGGTTACAAAAAGGTGGTAGCCTTCTCCTTGAAACCTTCGTTTTCATGACATAAAGGCAAAAATTTCATCTATAATAAAAGACTTTTATGTCAAATAAGTAGCCGATTCCAATTGTATGCAAAATCGGGGACGACGGATCTCCATGATATGGTCTTGACAGATCAAAGACCATGGGCTGATAGGGGACGGGCCCAACACCCACGGTCCGTTATGAACGGACCATACATAGACGAACACCAAAAAGACGGGTCAAACACCCATGTGGTGGCAAGGAAACCCTAGATTAGTTTACTTGCGGCACAAGCTTAACTACAAAAGAACACTAGGTAAAAATTGTATAAAGAAAACCTTTTTTTACACCTAATAAAAACACCGACTTGTCACTTTAAGCATGAAAAAGTTGTCACCATTTAGATATCTGTTTGCGCTACATTTACCTATTGTGGGTTCAAAATCTACGGAGTGAGTGTAACTCATCTACAAAAAAAATTATCTAACCTTGGTTGCTAAAGGTAATCGTCTTTTCTTTCTTTGTGCAAATATTTACTAACTTAATTTTGTGTTAATCCTTAGGTTTTATCCTCTCTTCTACTACTTTGTGCTGATTGTTGATTTCAAGCAACCTTAGATTTGTATTCTCTCTTTTTTCCTTTTCAACATTTTAAATTTCTCAAGCTCTCTGTTCCCATGCATCGCCCCTTCCAAATCAAAACAGGACTTTGTTCCAATAAAGAACTTAATTTTCTTTTCCTTTCCCAGAGTGCAATTGTAAACTCGCACTCTATATGTTGGTGCATGGTTTTCATTATGAATAATGATAAATTCACACTCAGTAGTTACTGGATTATTTGATTTGCTTACTAATAAATAAAGATATGAAGAATCTGAATTCACGTGAAGGTTATTCAAAAGATTAAAAATTTTGTGTGTTTGTTGCGTGCAGGAGATGAGGTGATGATGGCAGAGGCAAAAACATGTCAGAATGTATATAATGTTCCAAGAAAAGGCTGTGATAGTAGACAATGCTTTGCTGATTGTCAGAACACATTTGGGGCTGCTGCTACAGGACGTTGCTCCGCCAAAGTAGTACCAGATGATACATGCACTTGCTTTTACCCTTGTTAATTATTTATGTTCATCTAGGATAAGAAATAAGTGTACTTTGTACTTTTAAGTGAAATGATTTACATTCTCTCTCTTTCTCTCTCTCTCTCTCTCTCTGTATATATAACACCTGCGATCTGATCGGTCCTTCAACGTTGACGAGGTGTTATTCCTATGAACATATTATTATTTATGTTTTAAATAATAATATTTCACAAACGTTCTATTTCACCTCAAATATGGAGAAAAATTAAGAGATATTACGTTGTTGGTACGTATATCAACATATTATATATAACATGAAATATTAATTGTTATGGTGAATTCATGAGTTTGAGGGTGACCAAATCAAGCATAGATAATGATGTTCTCTTGAGACGATACATGCCATTTGTGAGATATTTTATCCATCGATACAACTATATGTTTTAGCAATGAGAGCGTAAGCATTAATTGATAACAAACTTCCTTATATTCTATTTTTAACACGAGAGTAAATTCTTCAAAATTTCAACTTCTCCGATTCTTTTCCCAAAACTTCATTTTCTAGTGAGGTATGATCAAATATGGGAATTTTTCTATTTATTGTTTATTAGGTTTTTTTTTATTAAAGTTTTATTTAATTTTCTGAATTTTCAAGTATAGGAATTTATGCCCTAAATTAGGTGTTTTTAAGATTTTCCTAATCAAATAAAAAATAAAAGTTTGTATTCGTTAAAATCTATTGAGGATTATCTTTATTTGGAAAATAAGTTTGTGCCGCTTAAAATAGGCTAAGACAAGAAAGAATAATTATCTTTCAATATAAAGATATTTTATTCATTTATTGTGGATTCCCCAAAAAAAAAAAAAAAAAAAAATCCTTGTGGGTTCAAAAAGTATTTTATGAATTTAAGGGTTGTGTTTAGAACAAATCTTGCCTGTTTCATGTGTTCCGTTCTGCATCAATTGGTTTCAGATCTCGTTCATATCCTAATGTGACAGAACGTGACTATGAAAGTAACAACTATTGAGAAAGGATGACTCGTGGACTTTATGATATTTGCAATATGCTTATTGATCTCACTTTAAACTTTAAAGGCCAAAAAAAAAATCATGAGCATGGTAAGGATGTTCAGGTCACAAATTATGCTTGACCCATCAATCGACATGTTTTTAATTCTAACGATATTCCATACATTGATGGGGGTATCAGACAGAGAATAATTCTTTCTTCATAGATTGGATCTTGGAATATCTTTCTTCTTTTTTTTTTTTTTTTTTTTTGTGACAAGATCTTGGAATATCTTAAATATTATTATTTTTTTAATAAAAAATTCCTAAAGATTTCAAGGTGTAACTTGTACCAAGCAAGTTTAAGAGAGATGCACAAATTAGGGGGAACAATATACAATATTTTAGAATGTGAAGAGGTAAGTGCACCGCACATCTTTAGTGTGATAGTCACTCCACAAGTATAAATTCTTATGAGGTGTGAGGGGTAAAGGTCAGGTTGAGGTGTGAGGGGTAAAGGTCAGGTTCAAGTTTTTAAGAAAAAACTTCACATATATATACACTTAATTATACTAGAATATAATTTTTATCTTCTTCTTTTTAGGAGAAATAGTATAATTTTTATCTTGTAAAAAAAAAAAAAAAAAAAGTGAATGTTCAAATCGTTTAACTCGCAGTTTGTCTACCGAACTGGTTGGTTCGACCCCAGTAATTAAACGGTTAAAGGCCTTTTTGTTTTCCCAAGCTTTTTAGTTTTAAAAACTAGGCTAGAATTCAATTCGCGGTTAACTAAATCTGATTGGCAATTCCGATCCAGCTTTTAAAACTTGGGTCACAAGGCTCATAACTCTTCATCATGGATTGGATGAAGCCAACTATGGGCATACTCATTTGGTTCAATCCGACCCAATAATGTTAACATTAACAAAACAACAATGTGCTTTAAAAACTTATATATTGCAACTCCATTAGATACAAAAATGCAAAAGTTTCATTATACAAAGCTACAAATGCCATTATAGAAAAACTACTACACTATATTAGAGCTATGAAATTATGTAATTATTAAAACACAATATTAAATTTATGAAATTATGTAATAAATGAATTTTGATATTGTTTCCCAATAAAATTATATATATATATATATGTGTGTGTTAATGACCCAAAACATACAATTCATGGGCCTAACAATATATATTATATTTTTGTCATCCATTAATCATATATATTGTCATATCAATTTGTAAAAATTATATGACAAAAGAGTGATGCTAGGAACAATACAAATTTTAGTACATAACCTAACAAATTGATATATTGTCAATCACAAGAAGTGATTTTTAACATAGAAATGTTAAACTTACTACAAATTTTCCTCTTCCCAATTGAATGACTTTTCCTTTCCCTTGTTCATTATAACCATTATGTTGCCAGTTCCCCTAAAAATTCAAGGAAATTATATTAAACCCATACGTCAAAAGTCCTCTCCCTCTCTCAACTAGAAGTGACCATGGAAGGTACTCTCTATTGACTTAATTTTCTTGATCGAACTGCTGGAACATAGAAGTCACCTTTTATTTAAATTGTACAAACCTATTTCTTTTTTTTTTTCTTTTTCTTTTTTTAAATATATATGAATTTACTCTTGCAAATCGAAAACTTCTAGCGGGATGAAAAATCGCAATCCTACATATTAGCACACTGACTCAGCAAATTCATTCATATACAACTGCAACTATTTACAACAATGTAATAATCGAAGAGTCCAATGGAAAAGGCCTTAAGAGTGAAATTTCCTAGCTCCTCCTTCTGATAACACCATTGTTTTCAAATACTCCACTTCAATGAAGATCAAATTTATAAGGTAATTCACCCAAATCTTCTGATCTTTCTTTCTTCTAATTTTTATCCATTGATTTCTTTGTCTCAAATTTTGCTTTATTATTTTGGTGTGGATACAATTACCATAACCTTTTGTTACATGCACACAAATTGTTTGTTCCAATAGCTAAGAGTGTTTTGTTCCTTTTTTAGAACTTAATTTTGCTAAAATTGTTGATAACATTCCTCCTATTTCATCTTTATAGAACGATTTGATTTTAGCCATGCAAGAAGACCTGCCTAACTTTTTGGCCTGTTTAGTTTTGCAATTGGTTTGGTTCTTACATGTACGAGTGAGTAACAAAGTTGATCCAATGGTATTTGTGATGAAGGCAACACTAGAATCATATGTAGGCATAGGAGATTTAGATGAGGCAGTTAAACTCTTGAATTATATGAAGGTAGAAAAAAATAAGTTTTAAAAAGCTGTAAGAGACATTACCTTGTTGCTACTTCAACATATCATATAACGTGCAATATTAATCATTATAGTCAATTCATGAGTTTGAGGGTGACAAAATCAAGGCATAGATAATGCTGCTCTCTTGAGATAATACCTGCCACCTGTGAGATATTTTATCAATCAAGGCAACAAACTTTTTAGGCATATCATCCTCGAAATTCAACCCAAAAAGAGTATGTACTATATAGACCTACAAAATATGAAATAATAGTAATAAAACTAGTATGATATGATTTGATTGGATCAACTAATAGACATGATTGACTTTTGTCACATTCAAGGAATACCTCATGTTCTTCTCAAAAAAAAAAAAAAAAAAAAAGAAGAAGGGAATACCTCATGTTCGAGTATTTTAATAAAAAAAATAATATTTGTAAATTATTTCCTTATTAATTAAAAAGTCAAATTTTGATTTCGACAAAAGTCATTGAGTGCTTTTTGAATGAGATTAATTGGGTTTAGAGTGAGATTTAAAATTTTGACTTTCAATTAATAAGGAAATAAATTATAATGTTTTTTATTTTTATTTTTATTTAAAAACTATAAAATGGAGTACATGGGTATAAGTTTAGTTAAAATAAAAACATAAATGAAAAGGCATAAGACTTGATGGTCAAGAGATATAAAAGAGTGACAACTTTTGATATCTTGAGTTAATAATTTATAAAAATGGAGAAATTGAAGAGGATGTGAATCATAGGATAAGAGCATGATGCATGAAGTTATGCGATCATAGAATACCCATTAAGTTAAAGAAAATAAAATTTTATAAGACTGTTATACATATACGACCAGTTATGTTTTATGGTGTTGAAGGTTGGGTAGTTAAGAAGCAGCATATTCATAAAAATCAGTATAGTTGAAAAGAGAATGCTAAAATGGATAAGTGAAAATACACGGAAATATAGGATTCGAAATGAGATAATTTGCCTAAAGATGGGGGTAGCCCTTATTGATGCAAACATGAGAGAGTTGCTCAAGATGATTTAGTCATATGTATGGGAAAGCAACTAATGCACCCTTAAGAAATAGCAATTTTATCTGAGTTGAGAGAACGAGAGAAGGTAGAGGAAGATTAAAAATCACATTAGTAGAAGTAATAAAAAAAAATATATGTCAATTAAGGGAGTAACAAAATAATATGAATTTAGATAGGATAGAATTAAGGAAAAGAATATGTTGGTGGAATCACAATAATAATGGAAATAACACAATGAGAAACTGAATAGTACTTTTAAATATTATTAATTCAATAAGAAAAATTACACAACACTATTTGGACTGAGGCGCGACACTCGCTCTCTTTAAGGAGATTCAAGCCGTTGGTTGGCTAAACTTTATAACCGGTGCAGACCGCCTCTGACTTGTCTCCCTCGGGATACAATAGCCCAACAAGTGTTGTATGGCTAGAATAACCTCTGCAAAAAAGTGTTCAAGCCCAAAGCTCTACCAGAAAGAACACCCTTCCTTGCCAAGAACCTCCAATTTTGATACCTCCACTCTTCACCTCCCCCTTGCGCACGTATCTAGTCCAATATCTGAGACAATTCATTTTAGCCCATTAATCACCACAATTAAAAAGAATAAAATAGTCTCTCTCCTTTTCAATGTGAGATTAAACATTTTCACTTACTCCTCATCTTCCATATTCACTGTCATATCTTTACATTTATATTATAACATTTATTCATTTTAATTATTTAATATTAAAATACTTCAACAATCCCCCACTCATTTTAATATTAAAATTTTTAATTAAAAAGAGATTACCAGACAAAGACGGGTCACTATGCATCATGAAGGTGTGTTTTGCATTGAACCTTCTCTTAGTAAAACAGCGATCTCAACTCCAGAGTCGTAGTGGTCTCCGACTTGAACTAGGACTGTTTTAGGGAAATTAAGCGTCACTGCTTACACATAACAACTTAGGTTTTGACATGAGCTTTTATAGTTAACACTTTATGGCCATGTGCTGATCCTAGTTTCATGAGTGTATTTGAGATTAAGTTCAAATCTCATAGGGAGCGGCCCCACCCCCACACTCACATAGGTGAAATTTTGTCAAGGGTGCTCCTGTAATTCTGACACCCCACTCATACGAGCTACAAATTTCATTAAAAGTTTTTTCCTTAACCTCTCCACATTACAGGATAAATGCACTTACATCATAAGGATGAACAATTAAAAAATTATTTACAAAATAAATAATTAAAAATAAATAAATTGTGCATTTCTTACGACCATCGTATGATTCATTTTTTCCATTGAACCTAATTCTCAGGATCTCTAGTCTTTGGGTTTGGTATCCTTATACATGGCTCATGATTTTATAGACTTTAGTCCCATCCCCCTCGATGTATTCCAGACTCTATCTTTTGCCAAGGCCTTGGTAAATGGATCTGCAAGATTATCATTAGATTTAATATAATCCACAGTTATGATGCCACTACTCAAATAAGATCGCACGGTACTGTGCTTTCTTCTTATAGGTTTGAATTTATCGTTGTAGTAATGGTTTTTAACTCTACCAATTGCAGCAGTGCTATCACAATGAATTAATATAGGTGGAATTAGCTTTTCCCAAAGTGGAATTTCATATAATAAATCTCTAAGCCAATTTGCCTCTTCACTAGCTGAAGCTAATGCTATTAATTCAGCTTCCATTGTTGAATTAGCAATTATTGTTTGCTTTTTAGATCTCCAACAAATAGCACCACTACCTAAGGTAAAAATATAACCAGTGGTAGAGAGAGAATCACTTGACAAAGTATTCCAATCGGCATCACTAAAACCTTCAATCACAGCAGGGTACTTTTTATAAAATAAGTCATAGCTTTTGGTACCAATTAAATATCTCATGACTCGCTCAATAGCTAGCCAATGATCTTTACTAGACTTGCTAGTAAATTTGCTAAACACTCCTACTGCATATGCAATGTCAAGTCTAGTACAATTAGTAGCATAACGCAAACTACCAATGATACTAGCATAATCCTTTTGATTAAAAATCTCATTATCATTATTCACAGGAAATAAATGAACACTAAAAACAAAAGGAGTAGCTACACTTTTGTGATCATGAAAATTATATTTTCTTAATATTTTCTCAACATAATGTGATTGATCAAGATATATTCCATCACATGCTTTTGTAATTTTCATGCCAAAAAAAAAAATTAGCCTCACCAAGATCTTTCATATCAAAATGGCTTTTAAGCATATTTTTTGTCTCATTTATAACATGCATATTTGAGCCAAAAATTAACATATCCACATAGAAGCTAATATTAACATGTAAATTATTCCATGATTTAGAATAAATATATTTATCACGTTCATTTGATTTATAATCATTCTTAATCATGCAGGAATCAAACTTTTCATGCCACTGTTTTGGTGCTTGTCCAGGCTCTACAAAGCCTTCAGGTTGATCCATATAAATCTCTTCCTCTAGGTCCCCATTTAGAAAAGCAATTTTTACATCCATTTGATGAATTTTCAAATAAAAAATTGTAGCAATAGCAATTAACAATCTAATAGATGTAATTCTTGTTACCAGAGAAAAAGTATCATAGAAATCAGGATCAGCTTTTTGTTTAAAGCCTTTTGCAACAAGTCTAGCTTTAAACTTATCTATTGATCCATCCAGTTTTAACTTTTTTCTAAGGACCCATTTACAACCTATGGTCTTACAACCCGGTGAAAGGTCTACTAATTTTCAAGTTCTATTAAAAATTAGAGATTCCATCTCATCATTTACAGCCTCTTTCCAAGATATAACATCAGGTGATGTTAAAGCCTCTTTTAAATTTTAGGGATTTTCCTCAATGTTAAAAACATAATAATCAGGACCAAAATCATTTTCAACTCTAGCTCTTTTACTCCTCCTAGATTCCATTTCAAAATTTTCTTAATTTTGTAAATGTGAAGTAGAAGAACCGGGTTGTGACAAAATATTTTCTTCACCCTCACTATTTTTCAATTTAAAAGGAATTTTTTCTTTATGAAAAATTGCATCACTAGATTCAAAAATTATTTTGTTTTCAATATAAAAAAATCTATAAGCTACACTATTAATTGCATAACCAAAAAAAGCACAGGTAGTAGCTCTAATACCCAATTTAGGCATTTTAGGGTCAATAAGCCTTACATAAGTAAGACAACCCCATACTTTCAAATATCCCAAATTTGGCTTATGTCCTTTCCACATCTCAAAAGTTGTGGTGTGTGACTTTTTATGTGGCACCCTATTCAAAACACGACATGCAATTAAAATAGGTTCATCCAAAAAATGTAAAGGTGCACCAGATTCAATTAACATGGCATTTGTTAACTCAATTAAAGTTCTATTTTTTCTTTCAGCCACACCTTTAGAAGTAGGTGAATATGGTGCAGTAGTTTCATGGATAATTCCCAAAGACTGAACAAATAAGTTGAATGCATTTGATTCATACTCACGGCCTCTATCACTTCTTATTCTTTTTATTTTTCTACTGGATTGATTTTCAACTTCTTTTAAAAAATCTTGAAATTTTTCAAAAGCATCACTTTTATTTTTCAACAAATAAATAGTTGTATATTTTGAGAAATCATCAATAAAAGTGATAATATATCTATTTTCTCCACGAGTTAAAATTTCCTCAAATTCACATAAATCGGAGTGAATTAACTCAAGCAATTTGGTATTTCTTACAACACTTTTATGAGGCCTTTTTGTAATCTTAGCTTGACTACAAGTTTCACATTTTTCAAAATTTTTTGACAGTCTTGGAATTAATCCTAAACTACTCATGATTCCCACATATCTACTATTTATATGACACAAACGAGCATGCGAAAAATTAATAGAAGAAAGCATATAAACTGAACTTGTAGATGTTTTATTATTCTCAACATTCAATTTAAACGTTTTATCACAAGCATAACCCTTGCCCACAAATAATCCATTTTTAGTGATTACATAATTATCAGATTCCATAGTTTGCTTGAAACCAGCCTTGTTAAGCAAAAAACTTGATATCAAATTCTTCCTCATGGACAGAGTGTAAAGAACATCTTTCAATGTTAGCATGCGTCCAGAAGTGAATTTCAATTCAACCTCACCACTCCCAAGAACCTTGGTTTTGCTAGAGTCACCAAGTATAACAGTTTTTTCTTCTTCAAAAGGAGTGTATAATTTAAACCAATTTTTGTCATAGTAAACGTGCCTATTAGTACCAGAATCTGCCCACCACCCTTCAACATATTGCACTATATCGATGTCTGTAATCTTAGCCACTAAAGGCTCTTCGGTTACGTTAGCCTGCAGGACAAATTCACATTTCCGAAATTTGCAAAATCAAGCAATATGCCCACTCTTGCCACAGACAAAACAGGATCTATTAAATTGATCTTGTGAAAGGGGTCCTTGGTTCTTATTGTAATTTTTATTCGGGTTTCTCCTTCCTTGAGGTCTGTTATTATTTTTAAAGGCTCTCTTTTTAGGCTTCAATTGACTATTTCTAGGAAAATGATTTTTGGGCATATTATTATTGGCTGAAATAAGTTTTACCTTTGTGGTGGAATTACCATTGCTCTTTTATGCTATGAATGCATCTTGTCCTCTAGCCTCCTCCTTCACACGGATGCGTGTGATCAAAGTCTCCAAGGATGTCTCCTTTTGTTTGTGCAGCAAAGTCTTTTGGAACTCTCTCCAAGATTGTGGTAGTTTATCAATTATGCCAGCTACCACCAAATTGTCTCCAATCTTTATGCTTTCGGATCTCAATTCTGCCACAATTATTTGGAAGTCTTGTGCTTGATCCACCACCGATTTTCCATCCAACATTTGGTAACGGAAAAATCTACTAGCAGCATACTTCTTTGCACCTGCCTCCTCGGTATCATACTTGTTTTATAAAGCTTTCCAAATTTTCTTAGCATAATTATAAGTTGTATCATAATAATCATAGAAATGATTGGCAAGACAATTCAATAGATAAGAGCGACAATTATATTCATATTTTGTGTACTTATCTATTTTTTCTTGATAGAGAATATATTCTTCTTCACTCATCTTATTGGTAGGAACTTTTGATAGATTCTTGTCAGTGAGGATGTAGGAGACTTTGAGAAGACTCAAGTAGAAGAGGACCTTTCCTTTCCACTTCTTGAAGTGGGCTCCCTTAAAGCAAAAGGGCTTGTTGAGATCTTCAACAGGCTCATTTGGTTTCTCTTGTGTAAACTCCATGTGTTAAATTTCCTTAAAATTGTTAGTGTAATCACAATAATAATGGAAATAACACAATGAGAAACTGAATAGTACTTCTGAATATTATTAATTCAATAAGAAAAATTACACAACACTATTTGGACTGAGGCGCGACACTCGCTCTCTTTAAGAAGATTCAAGCCCTTGATTGGCTAAACTTTGTAACCGGTGCAGACCGTCTCTGACTTGTCTCCCTCGGGATACAACAGCCCAACAAGTGTTGTATGGCTAGAACAATTTCTGCACAAAGTGTTCAAGTCTAAAGCTCCACTCTTCACCTCTCCCTTGCACACGTATTTAGCCCAATATTCAAGCTCTTGGTTGGCTAAACTTTGTAACCGGTATAGACCGTCTCTGACTTGTCTCCCTCAGGATACAACAACCCAACAAGTGTTGTGTAAGGTTGAATTTAATTAACCATCTTGTTGGCTTTATTCTGTGCCAATTTGCTTGTAATTTAGCATTTAGTAACCCTGTATTTATGTGGGAAACTTGTAAAGGTAATGAGTGAAAGAGTGTGAAGAAATGCTCAAGATTGTGCAAAGAAACAGAGTCTCGTGACTGGATCTCGTGGGTAAGTCGCGGCTTGCAAGTCGCCAAAAGTCTGCACACGTGCCAAGCATGTCAGAAACTGAAGAATCGCGCCAACTGTTGTACTACAGGATAAAAGTTCCAGGCTGGCCAGGCCGTTAGCTCGCGACTTGAACTCGCAACTTAACCTAGTCGCGACAAGTCGCTAAAATGCCCTGTTTGGGAAAATCTGACGTTTCACATTCCATTCTCATTCCAGTATAAATACCCCTCATTCCCACGATTGAGAGAGCTTCTAGAGAGAATTTTGTGACAGAAACCCTAGAGAAAAACAAGATTGCCTCATCCCCAATCTTCACCTTAGAGACTCTACAAATTCCTCTTCTCTCTTCCTCTCCATTGTTATACCTTTGAGAGGCATTCTACCAAATTCTTATCTCACCACACCCACGTCTGTGAGAAGGTTCATTTGGTGCTGTTAGGAAGCAATTAGGAAGGAACCAATATACATTGGTTAATGCTATGGTCTAGTAGCGGAATCCGGGAAGTTAAAGAAGAAATAGGTTCGGCGTAACCTCATTGGAGCAAGAAGCTTGGAGGGCTTAGGTACTTGGGTAGATTAGGCTTGGAGGGTCTTCTGCTGTTCATATATTCCAACTATATTCTTTAGTGGATTATTTGACCGCTTGGAGGGTGGCGGAGAGGTTTTACGCCGAGAGTTTCGGTTTCCTCTTCGATAACACATCGTGTATTGTCCGTGTGTTTGCATCTTCCTTCCTTTATCTTTGCCTTATATTTATTGCTGTGGATGTGTTTATATTTGGCTTAGATTATTTATCAATTCTGGTATAAGCTTATTATCATATTCCGCACATTAACTGTTTGATATAAAGCTTGAATTGGTAATTTTGTAATTGGGTCTAAACGTTCAAGGGTGTTTCATACCCAAATTGAACTTTCATGTTGTATGGCTAGAACAACCTCTGCACAAAGTGTTCAAGCCCAAATCTCTACTCTTCACCTCTCTTTTGCGCACGTATCTAGCTCAATATCTGAGACAATTTATTTTAGCCCATTAATCACCACAATTAAAAAAAATAATATAGTCTCTCTCCTTTTCAATGTGAGATTAAACATTTTCACTAACTACTCATCTTCCATATTCACTCTTACATCTTTACATTTATATTATAACATTTATTCATTTTAATTATTTAATATTAAAATGCTCCAACAAAATACATATGTTTGGCACTAACTAATATGCTGTAAATCCATAGCTGATCCAAAATTTTGGGACTACCGCTTTGTTTCTTGTTGTTGTTTTACTAAAAATTGTAACATGAGGTGCTCCTCAAATATCACATGAGCAAATCATGTGTACTAGTTGATCCAATCAAATCATGCCATGTTAATTCAATTATGGTAGACTAATTAAATATATATATATATATATATATATTTTTTTTTTTTAAACCTTAAAAAGTAAACCAAATATGCAAATTACATAAATTATATAAACTTAAAAAATGTACTCCTTTCCAATATTTTCTCAACATCCAAGCAAACAATATGCAAACCCAAATCTGCAAATAGAATACTACAAAACCTCTGTGATAATCAAACTTCCACAATCCCCAAAAATACCAAATTAGTTATAATTCACTGTCGCCATGTTAAGCTAGTCACCAAACAAGGCCCATCCTCACATTTTTGCTTTTGGCTGCACACACACACATTGCAATCTTGAGAATCTAGGCACAATTTTTTTTGTCATAAATCTAAAGCAATAGAATGTGAATAGAAAAGAAAAATTGATGGGTTCATGTAAAAGTAATAAGCAACTACTTACAGTTTGCCACATTACAATTATGGCAAAATTGTGACAAAAAATAAAATTGTGGTCTTAGACAGACACGATCTCTAGTTCCCACACAACAACAACATAAAATAAGCTAGAGAAATGCAAATTGAGAAAAAGAAATTTAAAATTATCTAGCGAGCCTTTCAATGTAAAACAAAAAATAGTCTAAACTGGAAAATTTTATGACTTAACGAAATGAAGCAAGAAGTTGAAAGGGGAAAAAAATTGGACAGCTTGTGAATCAACTTAAGCAATCTTTTTTAAATCGGCCGAAGCAACATATGTGGAGTAGAATTAGTCCATAGATGAAAGGCATGCTTGCATCGATCATAGGCTTCTTCAGAGAAAGAGAGTCGAAATAAAATAGGGATTATGAAATAAAATAGCAAAAAGAATTTCAAAAGTGAATTATATGGATTAATAAAAGATTGTTGATGCGATTATGGCTAAGAACGATATTGTTTGCAGTTTGAAATAGAAAAGCTACATCGTTTTAAGTTTAGGCGCTATTTATACATCACCTCGTTTACATGTATGGATGAAAAGATGAGATCTAAACGCTTTATACTTTAGGAACAAAAATTCAAATGATTAAATTTGAGTAAACAAATATAGAATGGCCCAAAAATTTAGAGGGGAAAATTTTCAAGACAGTCATGCAAAAATAACAACTTTATGCAACTTCAAAAATGCTTTAAACCTAGACTAATTAACAAAAGATTGTGCTTCAGCCATGTCAAATGTCAATGTGCATGTTATACAAGAAAATGTGTGTAATATAGATTTTAACTATAAAATGCCAAGGAATTATGAGCCGCAATAGGTTGTAAGTTGTAAGTTGTAACTTTTGTAAAGTTACCACTATTTAAAATTACACTGTAGATTTCAACAAGGTTTAAAAAACATCATTAAAAAAAAAAATTAACTGTTGAAAAAACATCGTTAAATGTTATTTCTTTTCTCCCTTATTACATAATTAATACTATAATTTTTCTCTCTCTCTTTATTTATTACTTTCCAGAATTTTTTCCCTTTTTTTTATTTTATTTATTATCACTTTTTTTTTTTTTTTTTTTGGATTGCACTGAATAAAAGGTGGTTTATTTAGTGCAATCCAAAAAAGTGATAGTGTTCTTTTACGGGTTTGACTTATCTCTAATACTTTTATAACTGGAGGTGTCCTTTTGTTTTAAATACACAATAACAAGTGGTAGTTGATTTTAATCTTCACCTTTTATTTAGTTAATGGGTAATGTGACAGTTTCTCATTAAAACAAAAGAAGATTCTAATTAAAAAAGTACTGAAAATAAGCCAAACCTATAAAAGAACACTATCAATTTTTTGGATTGCACTAAATAAACCACCTTTTATTTTCAGTGTGGATAGAAACTTCAGTATGAGTTTTGAATTTGAGTTATATTTTGTTACTTTTGTATAAGGCTTTTGCGTGCTAGTATGAGTTTTAGATACATTATATTATTTCATATCCATGAAGTTTTCAATCAATTATTTTAGCAAAAGTATATGAGTGAATTAGGAGACGTAGGAAAACTGAAAACCCAACAATCATTTGAAACATAGACATAAAATAGAACATGTTCTAACAAAGAAGAAGAAACATTGTCAAACGACACCCTAAGAAGAAAAAATAAATCTTGCAAATTTTAGGAAGAAATAAACACGGTTAAATAGCACCTAATAAGATACTAGCATTTAGTTAGTTAATTGGTTAGTTAGTTACAATCCCAAGTATGTTAATCACATTTAACATATGTTAGAATTATTAATGCTCATGGGGAATAATAGGACTATAAGGATAAGGTCATGTGGGCCAACAAAATAGTTTTATGGTTTTATAAATACATACTTGTAATCATATTTCTATCATTGAAGAATAAACCAATTGCTTAGTGTCATCCCCCTTCCCCTATATATGTGTGTGTGTGTTTCTCAAAAAAAAAAAAGAAATTGCTTAGTGCATTAGCGCATCTCTATCTCTCTCTCTTTTAATCTATTTCTTTCTCTATATATAGAAAATGACTACTTCGAATTAAGTCAATTCTCTTGCAAATTACAATTCATATTTGTCCCCATTAAAAACTATTGAGTTCCTTATAGTAGGTGGAAAGCAACAATCATATGATGGTTTTTTTTTTTTTTTTTTTCCTACCATTAAATATTTTAAAAATTTACAGTATAAAAAAAGTGAAAATTCACAAGAAGTCAAACAAATATTTTTCCCTATGAACATAATCTGAAAATTTTTGATCTTCTTGGAAACAAAAGTCAATATTTTTTTTTACTTCTTTCTAATGATGAAGACACTTCACTTTAATCGTGTCTAGCTTCTTCTACTTATGGGCTACCAAGCATAAATCTTGCTATTAGATTCAGATTCAAAGGCTTTAGCAGCTTCTTTAAGCAGCGAGTAGAAAGAAGATCATGAAATGAATTTCACCATCATGTGACAGACATTTCAACAGGAACATCTTTGCCTAGCTAATATACTTTTGCTGTCAGACAGGTCTCATTATTGGATCAATTGTATTTACCCAACTATTTTGCTATCAATTTGACAACCTAGGCAAGCTTATCACCAACTTGCTTGTCTTTTTTGTGTTTTTCTAATGGGCTATCATATAGGTCTGCCTAGGTTGATGATAAGCTTGCCTTATGATCTTAAAAGGACACCCAAGAAGAATTCCATGATATACTCATTCATATACATGTTATAATCAGCCAACAAGACTTGTGCTCAATAACTGTTTTTGACTTTTAACTAAAACCTCAAAAAAAATATCCCAACTTTGAGACATAAATTCTACATAACAATCTACTTCATGTGGCATAGTCATTTCAAAAATGTTTTCCTTTTCATCAATCAAGGAATGATTGGCATTGCTGAGGTGAGTAGCACTTGCATTAATTAATTTAATAGCGAAGAGTTGGCCTAAACACGTAGATTTTACATTGAATGGCCACTTGTGCATTATTAGATTATTATTTTAGGTACTGTGTGAAGCTCTTGGAATGAGAAATTTAATTAATTAATACTAATGCATTAGATTATACTAACCCAATTTTTTGCTTTCTTGAAACTTAGAATTAATATTGCGAGTAAACCATACGCAACTCTGACTTTTGTGATTGTTTTAGTTGTCACAATTAATAGAAAAATTCATGCTACCAGGTGTTTTTCTTTTTCTTTAATAGATTAGATATGTTTAACCATATAATCAAAGTAGGTCCCATATTTCCCACAAACTTATAATTTTAATTAGCACTAGTTTTGTGATAATATAAACAAATCTTCAGAGATCACCATTCTAATCAAGGGGTTTGGATGTCCAATAAAAGTTCTCTTATTGGTCCATAAGTACGAAAGGTCATTAGTATTGGAAAATGACCAATGAAGTCTTTCCGGTTTCTGTTTCTCAAAAATAACATTATAATTTATAAAGGCAAACTTAGGGTGTATTTGTTTGGAGGTGAAATATGATGAATGAAAATTTTTGGAGAGAAAATGGGAAGGAAAACTTTTTTAAGTATATTTATTTGGGTGGGAAGGAAAGAAAATAAATAATAGAGTCCAGGTGTTTTCAAATGAAATTGTGTGCTAATTGGGTACTTGGTGCAATCACAAAATATTCATATTTTTTATTTGATAGATAAAACATGATTAGAATTTACAGCATCCTTTTATAATATTTGTGTTTTATCATTATGTCATGACATCAGTTAATTTGGTATAGATAATATTCAAATTGAGATCTCTTAATCAATAACAAGATATTTTATTAATTGCTCATATAAACTAACTAAAATGCACAAAATATAATATTGACAAATTAACAATAATAAAATGTTTATTTTACCTTTAAATCTAAAAAATTAATTCTATACAAATCATATTTGGTATAGGATAAATTTAGAGATACGAAAACACAAAGTAATTTCTTTCTTCGTTTTTTCTTTCCCTCTTTTGGATGATTAAAAGAAAGCTTTATTTAATTTGCAAATGCCAAAAAAAAAAAGGTAAATGTGCATGATATTATCATTTTTTTTAAAAGAAAAAAGTCTGCATATTTCAGGACACAAGGAGATAACAATGAATAAAAGTAGATGGTGATTCTTGTAGTAATTTTACTTCCTAAATCTTATCCTGACTCTTTTTTTAGGTTAAAAAAAATGTGCAAGTGCCTTAATCTTGTCACGTCAACATTGTAAGGGAACATTTTGAATTCATTGAAGGATGGGTGTCATGACTATATCAATAAAATTAAATATCAGTCTCTCAAACAAATTGTAATTGACAATTCCAAAATAAATAAATAAACTTGAGAATATATCCTAGCATCCTTTGAGCTTTGCGTATTGGCTTTAGATGTTAAATTGAAGCCGGGTGGGCTAGATCAACTGATGTTATGGGTTTTCTCTATTTCAAAAGATTTTTGGATAGACCTATAGACATGTACTATATCATTGACTAGACAACTTCACTAAAATCTTATATTGTGATGGGAAGTTTAGAAGGAAGGGAGAGAAAATTAGGGGATGCGCAAAAGTTGAGGAAAGGGTAATAAAGAGGAATGATAAGGGGTTATTTGGATGGTTTTTTTTCATCACTCAATTTCCATCACTCATCACTTATCACTTATCACTCATCATTTTAAAATACCACACCCGTTTGGCACCATCACTTACTTGTCATCACTCAATATTTTTCACACTATTTGTGGGCCCTACATCTGTCACTCGGTGCAGCCTTTTTTTTTTCCCCAGTACCTAGAAGCCTGAACCCAGTGAAAAAAAAAAAAAAAACACACCCAAGACCGAACCCAGGAGTGAGAGAGAGAGAGAGAGAAAAAAAAAGTAGATTGGTCAAAAGGTGCGGCTGAGTTATGACTAGTGGGTCTCCCATATGTGTTTAATTACAAAAATGTCATTGAGTTACGAGTTATGAAAACTGAAAACAGCTAAAATGTTTTTTCAATTTCCATAAATCATAACTCAAAAATCAAAGAATTGAGTGATGGAAACAAAGTTATGAAAATAGAGTTATGGTGCTTGCAAACGGACTTCTCGCTATGAGTCTCACCATTTTTGAGTTATGAGTTATAGAAATAGAGAATTGAATTATGAAAACAGGCCATCCAAACAGCCTCTTATTTATTCTCTTTGTTCAAAAGTTTTAAAAATTACATTGAATAAGGAGAATAGGGGTCGTTTGGTAGCAGTGTTTAGGTATTAGTTTTCAAAATAATGTGAAAACTGATAAGGGTGATCTAAAAAAATGTTGTGAAAACACATGTTTAAAGTATTTATAATACCAAAAAAAAAAAAAAAAAAAAGGGTATGGCATTATGTTTCTAATAACATTCTTTTAAAACTTAAAAAAAAAAAAAATTGTGTGTTTAGTATGAGTATGTATTTTTAATTAAAAAAAACTCTATAATTTTACTGATAAATGCAATCTCTTTTTATTTAAGATGAGAGGAAATAATAAGAGATTACATAAATTGATTTTTATACCTTTTTTTGCTGAGTTTAAAGAAGTAGATATAAACTAATATCATGTGATTGAAATTAATAATTTGAAAATATTAGTATAAGTAGAACCACTACTTCCAAATTCCCCAAATTTGGGGAATAAAAAATGAGGGCCCCCCTCTATTTTAAAAACATCTTGATAAAATGAATCAATCCTCTATTCTTCTTCCTGAAGAATTATATTGTCAACACAGTAGACAACGCCACTTTTACCTAGTGACCCATCATTCCACTATGGTGGTGTTTAGTACGGGGAAATCTATATTACTTCTGGCATCCAGATTACTGAGAATGTGATGTCTTGCAATCTGGATGTCTAGGAATATAACTATTCCTATGTTTGGTTTAATTGTGAATTTAATAAATTCCTAGGAATGTGAGATTATAATGCTTGGTTTTTTTCTAGGAATCTTAAATGAATTATTTAATTTTCTCATTCTATCTTTAGATTTGTAAATCCAATATCAAGTCTTAAAAAAAAAAAAAAAATTCCTCTAAATAAATAATGAAAAATAAAAGTGAATACTTGACAACAATAGGGGGTCTCCTTCAATTTATTATTATTATTATTATTATTATTATTATTTTCATGCTTGAAATTTGAATAGAACTTTGTTAATGAATATATCAACAGAGTTGTCTATCTTATTTATGTTGTTTTGGCGGGAATAGATAAAGATCAAAGAAAATATATTGATGATTTGTTTTATATTTTATCTCAATTGCTTAAATGATAAGGAAAAAAAAGTTAAAATTGTCAATTTATAAAAAATACAATTTTTTTTAAGTTTGAAAATTTGGATACTCACCTGTTTTAAAGAGAATCCACATTCCCACAAAGAGGGGGTTGAGGGGGAATCTAAATAACATAAGAATCTTTAAACATTTTTGAAAATTCTAAAATATTACCCTGTACCAAATGTCACCTAAAAAATTCTCAACTGATTAAAATAACTACGCAAGTTAATACTAAAAAAAATTAAAATTAAAGATGAGAAGGCATGAGTTCGAGCTGTAGGGAAAATTAGCCCTCTATTCTTTTCTCCCAAAACACCGTCTAATACGAAAACCGTTCTTAGAAAACTTCTACATATATACATATTTTAAATCTCAAATTTTTAACAAGTTTTAAAATTAGAACTAAACGGAGAATTTAAAATTCCAAATTCGATGCCAATCCAATTGTTTAGAAGTTTATCGTCTGACCTGTACTTTTATTTATTTTAAAGACTAAATTGACAATTTGACATAAATCATAAAGTTTCTTGTTTATTAATTAATACTTTTATATATATCCAATTCAATAACATAATCGAATTCAAACCTTTAACCCATTAGATAAACAGCCCAATTCACGTTCAGTAACAATAATCACAGGGAAGAAGCCAAGGTTGTTTTTTTCTTTTTCATTTTTTTTATTTGGTAGGAAGACAAGTTTGTGTTCCATTCTTCACAGTAGCTCACATCCAAGGCAAATATAAGAAAAGGGCAGCTAGAATCCTTGTCTGTCCTTGCTAAAGAAACAGACACTCTTCTTCTGCTGTCCATTTTCCTACTACTACTTGGTCTGCAATAAGGCCAAACTTGAACCTATTTGCAAGTTTTGTGCATCAATACCACCTAAAGGACAGTTCTTTGTGCAAAAGCTTTTCTTTCTTTTATGATTCCATTGGATCCCATTCCATTATTATAACTAAGAAAAGGAGTTTTACTTTTCATTCTCAAATTTATAGATCACAGTTCGATTTTGTTAAATGTCAAGTACTGTTAAGACATCTAGGTTCAAATCAACACCTAACTATTGAATTATAAATAATAATAATAATAATTTATAATAAAAAGAAATGATATTCAAGCATTATAATGACATTCAAGTGTACGCATACCTTTTCTTCAACAATGATCACATTTAAATTCTATTTTCAATTCCATTGATAAAGACAAATATTAATACAAAATCTTTTGTATAAAATACTAGAATGGTATGCAAAATAATAATTAAAAAAGACAATTTAGGTACAATTTATAAAATATTGTACTTTAGTCAAAAACTTTGTATCTTAATTGGTTAGTACTTTTTAGTATTTTTAATAAAGACTATCAAGATTCAAATCACAATTTCAACTATCAAAGTATCCAAATAAAAAATAATTAGAAAAAAATTTCTTCAATTAAAGTCAAACATATAATGATTAAAAAAAATGCAGTAATATAGATAAATTACCTTTAAAAAAACTTAATTAAGTTCTATCTAATAAAAGAAAAATATACTAAAATGAAATCATGTAGATAAATTTACCTTAAAAAAAACAAACTTGATTAAGTTCTGTCCAATAAAAGAAAAATATACTAATAAAATAAAAATCCAAGTAAAATAATTTTTTTTTAATTTTTAAAAAGTCAAAAAAACCAAGAGGAGAAATGGAAGAACGAGGTTTTTGTAAGGGGGCCCACCTTAGGATCTCTGACTGAGACTTCAGTTTCTTCTTCCATTAATGCATGTGCATAGAACTTGGTTCTGTTCTCGTAAATAACAGAATTTTGTACCTCTCTTCCCTTTACTTCTCTTCTGTCAGTGTGTCTTTCAAGTAGTCTAATCTGATACTATTTAATTTTTTTTTTTATGTTTTAATTTATTTAATATTTTTTCTGGGTGATAGGATTTAAATTACTCAAAAGAGGTACTTTGAACCGTTCGGTTTATGTGTTTAAAAATTAAAAATTATTATTTAAAAATATTTATAAAAATATGTGTAAATAAAAGAATATATAAAAATATATAAAATATTATTTAAAAATTAAAAATAGGGGTTTGAAAACACAAACAAAGCACTTCTTCTTTCTTTTTAACTATTTGTATGTATATAAAGTCCAATATGTACATCAAAGTCTTTTATTTCACACTATGGGATAAATTATAGTCTCACTCTTCAAATTCTTGGAGGTTTACTTTTCTTCCTGTTTCTTTTCTTCTTCCTTTTTCTCTAATTTCTTCCAGAATTAGTAATCAAATTGGCTAAATTTTCATCTGGGTATTGCATCATTTTTATCTGATACTTTTTTTTTTCTTTTCACTTTGATTGTCTAAGTTCTGTGATCTTAAACACTACCATTTAAGTTTTTTTTTTTTGATATGAAAATGAGTACTTGGGTTTCATAAAAATGCTTTTTTGAAGATTCTTGTAACGTTCTGGCCTTTCGGGCTCACCATGATTATATTGAAAAGTATATTTTGATAGAAAATCTTCAGTTTTGACTAGCTATACCCATCTGGTACCTGGTGGATGCTTATTATTGTATCGAGCTAATGCATTTTTTTTTTTTTTTTTAATCAGAACCATCTTTTGGGATTTACTGATGTTCTAATATTGAAATTTTGGGATTGAAGTCTGGTTCTTGTATTTGTGTCCGTGTGAACTGTGAAGATGGAAGGAGTTGAAGAAACTAACAACGCAGCTGTGGAGAAATGCCATAGATTTCTCAATCTCTTATGTCAACCTAACGATCGAACTCAGCGTAAAAGCTTAATGGTGCAAACAGAGGAGGTTGTGTTAATGTTCCAAAGGGTTGTTTCAGTTCTAGATAGTGGTTTAGAACATAGGAGAGTGAGAAAATCAAAGATGTTTGAAACATCTTTACCTCAACACATCTTCCTAGATAGTCCTCATAATAGAACAATACTTTCACCAAAGCCTCCCAAAGTTCTACCAACTAATCGCTCTGAAAACCCAATTCAAGAAATGGATTCAAAATCCAGAAATTCTCTGCAGCCTTTCCAGAATAAGGTTCCTCCAAACATTTCAAAGCCAAAACCATCACAAAGCGTCCAGCTTCCTCAGCAACAGATACAGATTGTTCATTTTCAGCCGCCACAGAGAAATTTCCAGACTGATAAATACTCAAGGAGTAACAGTGGCACATGCCTTACATTTGATGGTTCTACACAAGCACCCACCATGTCATCCACGAGGTTCACACCCTCTTTGAGCATAGATGGTAGTGATGCTAATTCCAGTGACAATTCTTTCTATATTATTGGCATGCCTCAGTTACCCAATCAGATCCCAAAAGATTCAAGACCGAGGTGCTCTGGAAGGGTAGAAGGTGGCAGTGTGAAATGTGGCAGTATTGCTACATGCCATTGTTCAAAGAAGAGGTCAGAGTTTAGCTCTTCAGTATTCTCAACTGGGTGTGTTTTCCCTGTTTTAATTAGTTGCCTTTGTTTTTGTTTATAGGCAACCGAGGCTGAGAAAAACCATTAAGGTGCCTGCCATCAGTAACAAGGTTGCCGATATTCCTGGTGATGATTATTCCTGGAGAAAATATGGGCAGAAGCCAATCAAGGGCTCTCCTCATCCTAGGTATACTAATTAACTTTTGCTGAATGAACATCCTTCTATTGTTCAGGTTTCATCTTCATTTTCACTTCCTTCTAGCTTTGCTGTAGTTCCTTTTCAGATGAAGCTAATCTTGTATGTTTAGGTGGAAATTATTCTTGACAAATTTGCGTATTAACTGCCAAGCTATAAAATCAAGTAGTTGTCAAATGGAGTGATTCTAGTTTTGTGAAAAATCAAGTAATACAATTGGTTTCAGACTAAACCATGAATTGTTAATGCCATGAGCCATAATTTTGTTGGTTGAAGCACAGGATTAAATTTTAAACTGTGAATTCCCTTACCGCTGTCATTCATAGGTCTGGTGTTCCTAGATGCACTCCTTTTCAAGGTTTAATGCTTTAAGTATTAGTCTGGTGTCCCATGATGTACTCTAGAAGAGTTTTGCTATCATGTAATGATTATGATTTGGTAGCAAAATAGTCACTATATGAACTACTGCACCATTGTGCTGCAAAGACTTTGTCAAATGTGTGTTGAGTGTGTGGGTGTCCGTGTTATTTATATTAACTGTTGGCCCTTACAAGGTCTTCATCCCAGACACTGTAACTGCACATAGTGCTGCAAAGACTTTGGCCTGTGTGTGTGTGTGTGTGTGTGTGGCTATCCATGTTTGTTTCTATTAAATACTGCCCCTGACAAAAAGAATATAAATCAAACTGTACTTCTCATGTGCCCCAACTTCCAAGTAAGAAGCAACATATTCCCTGTTGAGTGTTTAGTTAGTTTTACACCGTTTGTATTGTTAGTTTAGTCAAAATATAGAAGATCCATGTCCTTTATGGTTTGGTTATTGGAAAATTGCCCTCTTTGATCGGTCCCTTTGCCGAGATTTGTGTTAATTCACTATTATATTAACTTATTAATCCTGCCATCAGACTTATGAAGAATATTTACCTATAGATTTTGTTTTAAAATATAATTAACCTGACCAAGAATGCTTTGTATTGCAGGGGATACTATAGGTGCAGCAACATGAAGGGTTGCCCAGCAAGAAAGCATGTTGAGAGATCCCTGGATGATCCTTCAATGCTTATTGTAACTTATGAGTGTGAGCATAACCATTCAAGGTTACTATCATCACAATCTGCCCATACATAAGAACTTCATGGATATCCTTCAAAGGAAAAAAAGAGAATTCAGAGCTTCAACTCCTAACTTATCAAATACAACTAAATGTGGTTCATGTTTTGTAGTGAATGCTCCTGTATATTATATATGACTCAACTCTGAGATCATTAATAGTGAAAGGATTTGTTGTCAGATGAATAATTTCTAGGGCCTGTTCAACTTTCTAGATCAGTCTAGTTTGAGCCAAAAACCAGATTAAGAAAAAGGACTTTAATATAGCATTTTGCATCAAGTTCCAGATTTGCTCTTCCTCAAGAACAAAAGGATTATATATATACTTTTTTTTTTCTCTTGTAAATTAAATTCTTCTTAATTACTGCATTCATAAATGATCTTTGGCCAGACGTTCAAAATTTTCTTATCTTGGATATATAATTCTATGTTCAATCCCCTTTGGTAACACGACTCTAATTTGGTGTCTGCGCAATATATCAAATGAAATTGTGTATTTGGCTCTAGTCCAAGCTGTATGAGCTGACCAGCACCAAACTTTGCAACTAACATATGTACCGGAATTATCAATGTTTTTGTTGGTATGAGAATTTGGGAATGTGTAGATCAAGCTAAGCACCATTTGCCTGTAATTTCCCATGTCAGCCATAGTGCTTGGATCTCATTGAAATACCCTTTCTTTTACTTAGAACTTTGGATACATGGTGCCAATGGGACTCTAGTTACGACAGAAAAAGAACTCCGCCAGTAAAATTTGGCTTTATCGTGAGGTCAGATCACCATGACAGCCCTGTAAATATGATCATTGGGAAACCAGCACCATTTCGTACAAAATCATTACTTGGAACAAGGATGCAGGTGATGTTGGCAAAGAGATATACAGTGGGAGGGAGCAGTGCCGGCTCTACAATATATTTGCAAATATATGCAAAGGATGCAGTAGCCTAAGGCCCAAGTAGAAAAAAAGCCCCCAAATTTTAACCAACATGATATTTCTTTAATTAATTAAGCCCAAATATTAGCCAACAGATAAAATAATATTTTTTTATCAAATGAAAAACAAGAAAAAAGAGAGGGAAAAATGCTACGTCTATAATATTTTTCATAACATTTTTACAATAAATTCTAAGTAGCAAGTTATTACATGTCGTAAGTAATGGCAAAAAATAATTTCAATCGGGGGTTCAAATTAGAACCAGTAACAACTTAATACTTAAAATTTGTTGTGAAAAATATTGTAAATGTAGCACTTTTCAAAAAATAAAAAAGAGAGCAATACACGCAAAATTTACAACATTTTTTACAATAGTTGAGTTGACAACCTTTTACTAGTTCTCACTTAAGTCCATCACTAACGTTATTCTTTTACTTACTACTATCAACTTACCACATCAACAAGTATGAAAAATTTTATCAAATTTTTTGTGTCTATATACTTTCTAAAAAAGAAATTCTACGTGGTTCATGTTAATTAGTAATAATTTTGCATCTAAAACAAGATAACATAATTTAAATAATATCTAATTTTTTAAAAGTCATATTTAAATATAAAAATGCCTCAATTTTAGTTTTCGTCTTAGGCTCCTAAATACATTAAACCGCCCTTGGGAGGGAGGGGAATGTACTATAGACATCTCCATTAGAAATATTAGGAAGTACTAATTGAACGACAAGACTCCTGGTTTTCGAGAAAATATTCAGTAACTAACTATAATTTAAATAAAGTACACCCATAGACATGAATTTGAATCTGAACTGATTTAAAGATAAAACGATTAATCAGCAAGTTTTTCTAATGATGACGTCTTGCCAATGACCTTTTGAGTTCATAAATGAGTGATTTCGTTCTCACAAGATACGCACTTCACAAAATGTCTGGATATGTGCCTTGATGTGTAAATATATGATAGGATGTTATTGTGGTTTTCAGCTATTAGCCTTAGAAATACGAGTATTGGACATCTTTTGTTGACAAAATATATTAGAATGAATAATAAAAGAAAGAATCGGCGTACGGGTTATAGGCTAGTCTAAATAAAAGTTTCATGCTAGAAAGGTGAACTGAATTGTAACAACAACAAACGGTCAAAGTTCAACAAAAATAAAAACCTCTGATATCCAAATTGCACAATTAATGTTTTAAAATTTTTTAAAAAACCCAATTTACATTGTGGGAAAGTTGGCCCCGAGTTGGTTTGTAACATCTAAATCCTTTTTCATTTGTTAGATTCAGTAGTTTCTTAGATCCTAGTTTGAAACAGCAAGGCTTCAGAAAGACAGGTTGAATAATAACAGATGTTCATTGTGTAATTTGTGTTCAGCCCTAAATCATTATTACTTTCAAAGCATAACACACGGTCTAAAGACTCTAAACTACTTATGAACTTTTAAGACAATCGCAAGATCACAATTTCTAAGTGAATAGCTGAGCTGATAGCAATTGACCTTACTCTGCAACTTATGTTTCCCATGTAGTATGTCAAAGTTATTGGCACTTTCGTCACAAGCTAAATTGAGTCAGCACAAACAACACAGCACCAACAATGTTAGATTGCTCAGTAGCAAATCAATGCTGTGTTTTTTAAACAAGAATATTTTTAAACTGTATTCATGTCTGTTGCTGCTAATCAACATTTTGCAGGCCCCGTATGTGTCAAGGTTGTTACTTTAATGGTAATAGCCCAAGAACTCGATCCCACATCTTCGGCCTTTTTTTTGGGTAGAAAACCCCTCAAGTTATGGGCCAGTGGGACCATCGCTAAGGGACAAACCAGAATGCCTACAAAGTACACACCCACACGCTGAGTAGGCATCTGGTAAATTGCGGAGTACCTCAACTTACAGCTTTTGCAAGAAAGAAACAGAGAAATTTGAGGGAATACAATTATTCAAAACAGGAATGGAGAGGGTGTTTTATAAGCACAATAAACCATTTTGCACTTCTAACAAAATTGTCCAAAAAGCAAAATTTCTTTTCTTAATAAAAATTCTACAAAACCAGTTAACAAAACTCCAATGTCATAAGAAAGGTTCACCAGCTAGAACATAAATAAAGAACAACCAAACTTCAGATTCTAAACAAAATGGCTCTTCTCAAATTCTGATTCTATAATGAGGCAGACTAGAAGACAGCCAGGCATGAAAGAACTTCACTTGAGGGGAATGAACCTGGAGGAGTGGGTAGCACCAATACCAGGCCTACCGTGCTTGACGGGCTTGTAAGAGATGGAGAATTCAGCAAGATAATGGCCAATCATTTCAGGCTTGATCTCAACCTGATTGAAGGTCTTGCCGTTATAGACTCCAATAATGCTGCCAATCATCTCAGGTACAATAATCATGTTTCTCAGGTGGGTTCTCACTGGCTCGGGCTTCTCACCTTGTGGGGCCTCCCTTTTCTGTTCCAAAGACAATAAAAATTAGAATCATAACCCGCTTAGACAAACAAATTAAGCAAACATCTAAATAGTATACTAGTATGCCTTTACCACAAAACTTGTAAACATTATTCATGGAAATTATAATAAATTTACGAGCCTAATATGAGACATAGAGCTTTGGAAGAATAGTGTTATTACTACGGCCGAGATCTTAAACGTGTATAGATATTGATTCCATTACATCAAAGCAGTAATGAAACCAAGCACACCTTAAACAACCTACTCAGAAATCATGTTTTGTTGTTAAATTTATGTTGTACTTCCTAAACCATCCAGGAGTGGCATAGTAACAGGACCATGAGAGAATGATTAAGGGACAATTTTTTTTTTTTTTTTTTTTTCCTTTTTTCATCAAGCAACTAAAGCATGCTTTCCTTCATCATCCATTACAAGGTAGTGAAAGAAAAATAAAAATAAAAATACAACCACTATGGCTCTGAATTCTCATATAATACTTTAAGGAAGGCCTCCATTTTAGTTGGAGGTGTAATACGGCTATAAATTTTACAAAAGCTTAGACTTAAACAAGATAAAAAAGTATATAGTTTGACCATGAATACACACACTCTTATCCCACATTCACATCCATGTCTCTTGATTCAACCATATGAAGTTCTTATCCCATCCCCAAAAAAGTATAGACATACTAACCCCCAATCGAGCCCACAGAATAATAAAGGGGAAATGGGAGTTCTCAAACACATAAAACATTTGATGATTCAAAAGTAAATCTGTTATAATGCTCTCACAGTCCTCTTCTATACTAAATCAGCCACAGAATAAATATATAAATAAACAAATAAATAACAAAATCCCAGATTTTCAAAATATCCAAAATATCAAAATATGTAAAAATTTAAAGAAAGAGATAGAGAGAGATGGTTACAGCTTTGCGCAATTTCTTGATCAAAGCCATGGGCTTTCGCTTCAAACCCCTCTGAAACCTGCAAAATTCGACACACAAAATTAATAAAACAATTCCAAAAACAAATAAAAATGAAAGATGAAATGTATGAAGAAAAAAAAAAGAGTACCTTCTGCGAGCTCTAGCAGTGAAGAGCTTGACGAGGTCGTCGGTGGACATATCGAGAAGGGCATCCAAGTCGACGCCTCTGAAGCTGAACTTCTTGAACGTCCTCTTCTTTGGGGGCTGCCCAGCCACCGCCACATCAGCTTCCACATCCGCCTGAAACCAAAAACCCCCATTGATCAAAAACAAGCACAGACTAACGTACACACAGAGACAGAGAGAGAGAGAGAGAGAGAGAGAGAGAAGGAGAGAGAGGAGGCGTACTCACCATGATTTCGATTGGTTAGATGAGATGAGAAATGCGGCGATTCAGAGAAACCCTAGTTCGCTGCTGCTGCTACTTGCTCTGGCTAATGTGAGAGACCAGGTATGGGGAGTTGGGTATTTAATACTGGGCCATGGGGTTTGATGGGCCGGATCGGTCAGGCCATCCATTAGGGTTCTGTGTTGTGGGCTTGTCCCAATTAGGATTTTTTTTTTTTTTTTTTTTTTTTTTTTTTTTTTTTTTTTTTTTTTTTTTTCAGAAGAAAGCAATTAGGGTTTAGTTTGTCTAGAGAGTATTTTAAATTACTAGTATCCTATCTTATGCACACATTTTGATATTTGTGGATTTAATTTTATTACTAAAATCCTAACCATTTTCTCAACCGGAAAAAAATCCTAATCAAAAACTACTGTGACACAATGGTGTATCCTTTGGATATATATATAAAAAAAAAAAAAAAAAAAAAAGGCTAAAATTCTATACAAAAGAAAAAAGAATGGCTAAAAGTGTGGAATACAAGGTTCAATTTCAATTATAGTAATTAGAATTGGGACAAATTTTAGTATGAAATTGGTTTGGAGCTATCTTCTCGAACTCACTACATGACAATTTATATAAACTACCCATGTGTATTATTATTATTTTTATTAATTTAATAGTTATATCTAGGAATGAAGGATTTAAACCCTAGATGTGTTGAAAACACAAGGAAGAGCAAGCCAATTGAGATACAAGGCTCTTAGTTTCATATGTATTACTTAAACAGGTCACACCACTCATTAAAAAAGTTATGTAACTAAAATTACATATGAATAATCTCTTCAATCGTTACATAGTGGGTTGAACGAACACAATTCCAAATTGATTTGGACTTACAAACTTTTTTCTTGAAATTGTACTGAGTATTAGGACAAAGCTTGGTTCCAAAAAATTTTGGAACATTGGGTTTCAACCACCAATGAGAAGAATTCAGCAAAAAAAGGGTAAAGATAGCATTTGTCCTTGTCATATTTAATGCACATGCCTCGCTAACTCAACCAACAAAGTAATACATATACATGATGAGATACATGTATCTTCCAATTAGTGATAGGAGCCCAAAACTCTAAAACAAGTTTACAAGTATCATGTTTCTCCAAAAAAAAAAAAAAGGTTTACAAGTATCAAACCACTAATGAGTGGTATGATGGTTTATTGGTACAAACATTGTAATTGGTTCAATTATTTGGTTAATAATATTTTTATTATTATTATTATTTAATATAATATTACTATTATTAAAAATTGTATTTAGATATAGATTTTATTTATTTTTTAAATGTCTACAAAGTCATTTGAATTGATATTTTGACTATTTATTTCAAATTTATTAGTAAGAGATACGCATGCGGTTCTGTTCTTCCTCATGTGACACTAAGTCTTGTGGGAAGAGCCCTTGTAACAATTAGTGATGCATCCTTCTTATGAACCCAGTTTGGCACACCCACTTAAGTGATGTGGGACACAACTAAATTAGGCCTTACCCACCACAACTCAAAGGAGAGCTATCCCTAGGTTTGATACCATTTGTCAGGATCCTCACACAATCAGCACAATATTGTTTGCTAATTGGACAAAATAACTACTCTGCATAACATTGTTTTGTGGGCGAAATTGGACACATTATATGAATAGTAGTAAGGCCGTTGAAGAATTAAAGACATCCAAAGAATTGGTCTGGTTTCATCTTACTTATTTGGATGTTAATGTAATAAGCGGTGCTCTACAATGGCCTTCCGTGAAGATGTTAGTACACTTCTTTTTTTCTTTTTTCTTTTTTTGCTGAATGAAGATGTTAGTATACTTAATAAGATTAAAGTATGCGATTCCCATGAAAATGGTGCAGTGCTTGGTTAAATTTAGTTAATTAAGATTCCCTTTTGGATACTTATAGGCTATAAGAACACCACAGTTTTCGAAATTGTGTCTCTCTCTTCCATCCTGCATTTTCAATGTGGGAGCTTAAGGCAAATCGCAAGGGTACAAAACTACAAATACAATTGGCAGATAAACCATGCACATATTCTTTCAAGCTTTGGGGTTCTAAAAAATTGGGTTTATGTGGTCAGGATCCACAGCTAACATGTTAATGTCCGGAGGATTTTTTCTTCTGTCTTCCTGAATGGTACAATTTACAATATGATTTTACAAGATGGTAGGGGCCTGTTTTGTGTGTAGAAGACCAAGCCATTTTGTAAAAAATTGTGCCAAAAATTGTGTCCCTAGCATAATTCTTTAGGAGGGGTGCTAGCATAAGGTCTCCCTAAGTGGGAGAACCTACGTCATTATTTGTTGCCATAGGGGCCTGCGTTCGCTCGGCCCCTGCCAATTTCCATTTGAAATATTTTCATTGTGTTTCTCTAGGAGCCCAATGTCTTTCACGGCCCAAAAGGACTGGAGGGCTGTGAATATTATTTTTCTATTTTTGTGTAGTCTTTGTTGTCCCAAAAATAAAACATTAGGGATTAGGGGTACAAATCCAAAATTTAAAAATTTAGATGAAAATAATCCAAAGTACCTCAAATTTTAAGTGTTTTTATTAATGTTCCATTTGATTTGTTGTAAAATGTTTACATAAAATATTTTGTTTCATTGTAAAATTTGGTCGAACTTGAAAAAATTATCTTTTATAAATTGTTATAAATTTTAGTAAAACATTTTACAAACATAGTAGCTGTTCGTCTACCATTTGATGGTTGGGTTGTTGAAGCTCGATGGCTAGGTTCCGATGCTGGTTGTTCAATCACTGAACCTTTGGCATTAGTGATTTGGGTGGTTGAGCCACCGATTTTGTGGTTTATGTTTAAACTTTTTTACATATTACACCAAAAGCCTGAAAATATTTTACATTTGAAAATTTCTATAGTGAAATAAGAGTGCAAATATTACATCCCCAAAATTTTTGTCAAGATGACCTTTTTGTAGAAATGCTAGTCTTTATGGTGTTTACCAATACTAAACAAAGTGTAAGGCGTCGAAAATTGTAGATAGAGATAGAATTTGACTAGTTATACCTATGATTGATGACCAAAAACAACATTATTTTGATGTAGTATTGTTCAAATTACTTCCAATATTTTCTACTTACATTTCACTATTTTTTATTTTATTTTAGATGAAATGATAAAATTGGATAAGTAAGAAGAAATTTCTTATTTTGTTATTATTATTATTTTAATGAAAAGCCAGTGATTATGATCTATAAAAAGTCAATTGATATTGTTTCCCAAGACTAATGGCCTATTTGGTAAGGGAATTTAAGTATTAGTTTTTAAAATGGTGTGAAAATTGGGGTTAAAAAGTGTTGTGCGAACACGTGTTTAAAATACTCATAATACAAAAAATGCATTTGGTCCCATGTGTCTACTAACAAATTTTTAAAAGTGAAAAACATAATTATGTGTTTGGTATGATTATATGAGTGTGTGTGTGTGTGTGTTTTAAGTGGGTAATTATCTGACATGGATAGTAATTCAGTACTATTTTATTTGATGAGAGAAATTTTCCCCTTGTTACTATCGGATTCCATCTTTCTTTTCTCTTCACAGAAAACCCATGATTCTCCTTCTCTTTGTCTCTCTTAGCCTCATGTCCCAACACCTTTGTTTCTAATGTTGGGAATATTACACAAAGTAATAATGGAAGAACAAGGTTAACACAAAAAACAAACTAACAATAGATAACCTGGAGGCACCATATCGTTTTCCTTAGACAATATTTGCCCCCCACACATTTGTTGCTAGAGGGTTATCGCAAATTTGTCCCCAGGATACAACCAAGATGTTAGGTTCTATAGATAGCAATTCTGGAGAATGTCCATAGGATTTCTTGTGTTTCTTTCAAACTTTCTCTTTTCTGGAGTTAGTTTTTCAAGAGAACATAAATCTCTATTTATATCCATAGGGTTATGTTTCATGAAAAGGCACATATGGAGAGTTAGTTATTTTTCAAGTGAACATAAGCCTGTTTCATGAAAAAACACATATGGAGAGTTAGTTACCTTTTTAAGTGAACATAAGCTTGTTTCATGAAAATGCATATATGGAGAGTTAGTTATTTTTCATAAAATGGTTAACAAAGATTGAAACCTCTTCAACCTTTTTGAATAGTCACCAAAAAATTCTGTAGAAAATTCTAGAAAATTCCAAAAAATTTAGATTTTCGAATTTAATTTTTTCGAGCCTTGATTCTAGTTGGTCTTTGTATTAATTAAATTAATGTTTATTTAATATTTTTATATTATAATATATTTCATTTAAAATCTTTTTTTTTTTGCCTTTTTGGGATGCAAATTGACTAATTAAATTTTTCTTCTTTTTTTCTTTTTTTAAGTTTGGCGAAAATGCACTTTTAGTCCTTAAATTTTGGGTCAATTCTCATTTTGGTCCCTAAATTGATTTCTTTGCAAATTTCATCCCTAAAATTTGAAAATTATTTTTAAAATGGTCCCTGCCGTAAACCAACAGACTGAACCCTCCTACGTGGCAGATGGAGTGCCCTTTTTGCTGAAGTGTCACTGACGTGGCCATTAAAATATTGTTAAAAATAATTATTTGGCATTTTTAAATACACATCAGCATTTTAATTTTTTTACTCAATGCCACATTAGAAAATTTATATAAAAAAATTAAAATTATAAAAAAACCTTAAATCTAATTTAATTAAAAAAATATTACTTATTATTAATTTTCATAAGAACATTACACTTGTTCTTCGTATTCTTCCCAATCAATCCCAGCAAGGAAGAACTCAACCCAAATTACAAGAACACAAACCCAACAACCAATAACTCAAACCCAGATCACAACAACACAAACGAAAAAAAAAGAAGAAGAAAGAAACAGAGATCAAACACAAACACACTCAGATCACAACAACACAAACGGAAAAAAGAAGAAAGAAACAGAGATCAAACACAAACACACCTAGATCACAACAATACAAACGAAAAAAGAGAGAGAAAGAAACAGAGATCAAACACAAACACAGACCCATATCACAAATAGAGATCAAACACAGACCCAGATCACAACAACACAAACGAAAAAAAAAAAAAAAAAAAAAAAGAAAAAAAAAAAAAGAGATCAAACACAAACACAGACCCAAATCCAAAAATTTCCCATTGTTTTCACGGCATTAAGACCCCATGGCCTCTATGATCAAAACCTCGAAAATCAGCCTCTTGATATGCTCGCTGTTGGTCAATATTGGGTGTAAGGTTTTGAGCGGAGATAAGATTTTGAGATTAGAGAGTTTGGGTTCAGATCGGCGCACTGTGCGTGGTGGAGAAGAATCTGTCTCCAAATCATTCACAAACCCAAACCATCGAAGCAGCGGCGCTCTTCTTCACAGGAAAAGGCAACAATCTCAACTCCCGAGCTAGATCAGCATGGTCACAAACCAACTTGATTCGTCTTGGGTTGCTTGGGTTTGATCGTGGGATGAGTTTTGTGGGTCTTCAATTTAAAGGGTTAGGGTCTATCAAAAAAAAAAAAAAATTTTTTTAAAGGGTTAGGGTTTGTCGAATTAGGGATCATGAGATTGTGGGTTCTCTTGATCTTGATTTTGATTTTTGAGTGGTCATGCTGTTTGGCTCTTGAGATCGAGAGAGGTGTTCAGTGTGTGTGAGAGAGTGAGAGATGAGAACAGAGCTTAAGCAATCTGGCTTTTATTTTTGTTTGAGATGAGAACAGAGGTGTTCTCTTGATCTTGTTCAATCTTTACGGCTTAAAAAAAGTAAATTTTTTTTGTTTGTTTTTCATTTGTTTAATTAAAATTAAAATTGAGAAATCTAGCTTTTATTTTTAATAAAATTAAAATTAAAATTAAAATTAAAATTGAGAAAATTGACGTGGCGCTGACGTGGTATTTAAAAATGCCAAATAATTATTTTTAACAATATTTTAAGAGAAATGATATGTCTACAACATTTCTACAACATTTTTACAACAAATCCTAAGTGGCAGGTTATTACTGATTGTTATTGTTGGGGCAAAAAAGTAATTTTAGTATTAGTTTCAAATTTGAACCAATAACAACTAACCACCTGTGATTTGTTGTAAAAATCTTGTAAAATTGTTGTAGACGTAGCATCTCTCATATTTTAATGGCCACGTCAGCAAGAAGAGCACTCTGTCTGTCACGTAGGAGGGTTCCGTCTATTGGTTCACGGCAAGGACCATTTTAAAAATGATTTTAAAATTTTAGGGATAAAATTTGCAAAGAAATCAATTTAGGGACCAAAATGAGAATTGACCCAAAATGTAGGGACGAAAAGTGCATTTTCGCCTTTAAGTTTTTCATATCCAGGTGCATATTTTCGAGTACACATTTCTAATCTTTTTTTTGAGAAAAAAGTACACATTTCTAATCAAACAATATATTTATAGAGACTAAAATAAAAAATAACTTTCCAATATAGAGCAAATAAAAAATAGAACCTGATTTATATAAAAAGTATTGTTGTAATTTCACCGAATAATAACAAGTTTTTAGCAATCTCAACCTACATAAATAAAGACTTATTCAATATATTATCACTCACTAAAAAAACACAAATAAATAAAATATAAACAAAACATGCAAGCTAAAAAAAAAAAAAAAACAAACAAACAAACAAACTTGAAGGCCTGAACCAAACGTAAAACGTCCAGCCATGAGCCAGCCATAACTAAACTCAATATAAACAAAACACAAAACAAGCCCAAAATATGGATAACAAAAAAAAAAAAAAAAAAAAAAATCATCAATCATGAATCACGCTTACCACAAAAGAAATAAATTTCTACCAGAATCTAGAATATCAATTCCACCAAATTTCAATTAAACCAACCAACATTGTTCCCACTGGGTGTCGTACCCATGTCATACCAGTGTCTTATGTTATACCCGTGTCCGTGTCAGTGTCTGTGCTTCCTAGCTTTTCACACACGCCCCCAAAAATAATAATAAATAAATAAATAAATAAACGATTTTGGGCATTTTGGGTGCTTGTATATGAGGTAAAAAAAAAAAAAGCCTTATTTTGCAAAATTTTCACAATATTAATAAATAAATAAATAAAAATCTCTCTTATATTAATAAAAACTAGAAACAAAGTGAGAAAGCGATAGATAGAACAAAAATTCTAAGGCCACAGAAAAAAATATTCGAATTTGGAGAAAAAAAGGTTTTGGAAAATTTTTTACTCTGGCATGGGGGCACATATGGAGAGTTAGTTATTTTTCAAGTGAACATAAGCCTATTTCATGAAAAAGCACATATGAAGAGTTAGTTACCTTTTTAAGTGAACATAAGTCTGTTTCATGAAAAGACACGTATGGAGAGTTAGTTATTTTTAATAAAACGGTTAACAAAGATTGAAACCTCTTCAACCTTTTTGAATAGTCACCAGAAAATTCTAGAAAATTTCAGAAAATTTAGATTTTCGAATTTTCACTTAGAAAATTCCAAAATTTGAATTTTCACTTTATGAAACCATATTCTCCAAAATCAAATATCATTATTACAACATATCCTTGTATATACCTATATATACAAGAATCCCCCATTGGGTTGTAATAATATGCCTCACTTGATTGATATCCTATCATGCATAATGGAAGGTATCTTTCAACTTAAACCTCCCTTTAGTGTAATTGCTCAAGAAATCAACAGAGTTAATGGTAGCTTGGTGCTTAAACCAAAACTTTCATGTGTTGAAATCAGAAACAGCACACACATGAGAATATCCACAACACATTTAGAAATCCAAGTTGTTAGCACTATTTTTGCCTTGTGCTCTTCCCCATTTAGTGAAAGGAGAGAGAAAAAAGAAAGAAAAAGAAAGCCATGCTGGAGAGAGAAAAGAAAAAGTGTGTGTTGTTCTATCAGTGGGTCTCGTGGTTTTCAAAATATTTACAACAATGTCATTGAACATTGTTACTCAAAAATTGAAAAATATTTAGGATGTGTTCTCAAAATGTAGTATTTAAATACCATAAATTGAAAATTGTGACTCAAACTCCCTTAATCAAACACTCCTACCAAACTATGACTCAAATAGTTTTCAATATTTAAACATTGAAAATTGTTGTTTAAACTCACATATCAAACAAGCCCTTAAGGCACTAAAAATTGTAGACAGAGATAGCGTTTGACTAATTTTTCCTATGATTGATGACAAAAACAACATTATTTTTGTGTAGTGTTGTTAACATTACTTCCAATATTTTCTACTGACATTTCATAGTTTTAATGCACCAAAAATTGTAAATAGAGATAGCATTTGACTAATTTTACCTATGATTGATGACCAAAAACAGTTTCTGTAGTGTTGTTTATGTTCCAATATTTTCTAATAACATTTCACAATTCATTCTTTTTAGAGCAAGTGATAAGATATTAAGTAGGAAGAAACTTCATAATTTTTTTTTCCCTTATTTGGGGAAAAGAACACCTACTTATTAGAGCAATTGCATCAGTTGATGCATAAATTTTTCCATTTTGCACATCTAAAACCTACTTTTTCTATTTTACACTCTCATTTTTACAAAACACTCACATCAATTTGTCTATTATACACATTTATTCAAATAAAATATTTATCTTCAGATCAATCCACACCCACCCAGCCACCACTCATCAAACCTACCCATCAACCCACCCACCCAGCCACCATCATCAACCACCATCACCCAATAGAAAATTCAAACCCCATAGATAATCCAAATAGTAAATCCAAAACCCAGAAAATCAAGACCCCTAAACCCAAAATTGATACCTCAACCCCACACAAAAACCCCACGGAACCGGAGGAGGCGCTGGAGTTGTCTAGGTAGTAACGAGCTTCGCCATGGTTCCAATTCTCCAGGGCCGAGATGTCATCGATCAGGCCCAGTCTGGTACTGGAAAAACCTTCTTGATTGGCCTCACCAGGCCAAGATGTCGTCGCTTAGGCCGAGATGTCATCTCTTCTCCTTTCTGTGCTAATCGTGTCAGTCAGGCTATTGATGTGAAGGGACTGGAGATAAAAGAGAGAGAGAGGTGAGAGTAGAAGCTGAAAAGGAGAGAGTAATGTGAGGAGAGAGAAAAAAATGTAAAATAATAAATGCACAAGCTATAGTAACCGTGCATATATGCATGGTTACTGTAGCAATTGTGCATAAATGCACAATTTTACACCCACTGATGTGGGTGTTTTTTTGGGCCAAAATATATAAAAGGACTACCTTTTTCTATCCTGCAAACCTTTCCACCGGCTGATGTAATTGCTCTTAGGATAGTAAATAGAATCTCCCAACATTTGGGATGCATGCCATAAATTTGAAGATAGGGATGATCCAGCATCAATGGTGGACAACTTGCCAAAGAAAAGAAAGCATGGTTAGAAATAAATGTAATACAATAAAGTTTTAGCAATTTCCCATTTATTGTTTTATAATAAAGTTTTTGCAATTTATAGATGGTATTGCAGATAAAAAAGAGAAGAAAATCTCTACTTTTAGTCATGCATTTTCTCCTAAAAAAAAGAAGTCATGCATTTCGCAATTATTTTAAATACAATGGTCTCGTAAATATATAAGATATCTGTAGCTTTTGTATATTATTCAAAACTTTCTATAAAATTTCATTTTTTTTTTCTTATTAATTCCATTCCTCTCTTTCCTCTCTCATGATCCAATTTGAATCTCGATTCTTGACATTGGATGGCATTTCTGGATCTCAACGTTGGGCAGCGGGAGTCATAACAATGGAGCTTGCGGGAAACTTTTCAGTCTCAAGGGAATCTGAGCATACTATCTATAAAATGGCAAATGGAATGTAGATTGTGTTGCTTTTTTGGTATATGAAGTAGAAAAAATAACTTTGTAGACAAAACTATAGAAATTTTACAAAATGAGACAGGAATGCTCTTTAATTTTTTCCAATGAGACGGTAGTGCTCTTTAGTAGAAAAGCTAGTCAATAAAACATTTTAATAAATTCATTATTATTGTAATTGACTGTCAGCGAGTTTTGGACCTCCCCTACTAATACGACATGGATGACCAACATTTTCAATCGCCCCAAACACAGCCATAATGTGTACTCTTTAGGGGTCTTGTAAAGTATAAAAGAAACTTTTTGGTATGTCAAAATAGAGAAATTTTACAAACTGAGATGATAAAAGCACTAACATTGGGGGTATAAATTAGGGATGACAATTTTTTCCCCGCCCCTCCCCGCTTTGCCCAGTGCGGGTTTTCCCCGCGCTGCAAAGGTGGTGGGGTGGGGATGGGGCAAGATTTTACCCCCCGCACCATGGGGGTGGGGAGGGGATGGGTTTAGACTTTTTAGACCCACCCCGCCCCATCCCGCATTGCTAAGGGTTATAATTATAAATTTTTCATACTCTAAAACCCTTCTATTTAAACAAACATATTAATATTAACTTATTTTATTCTACCCAATGTGGTTCTCTGCCTTTATTTTTTCATGTGTTATACTATGAGAATTTTTTTTTTTTTTTAATGATTGTCTTGTTAAACACTTTGATATATTATTCAATTTTTTCTAAAAATTGATTTGATTTGATGGGATAAATTTAGTTGTAATTTCAAGTATATTTTTATTAATGAAATAGGTTTCATTAAAAAAAATTGTACTAGTTGTATGGCAAATTAACAAAAAATAGAATTTTACGGGGTGGGGTGGGGCTTTGCGAGGCCCCAAGGGGTGGAGATGGAGCAAGAAAATTTTCTCTGTCATGTGAGGCAGGGCGGGGATGGGGCAAGACAAAATCTTGTAGGGCAGGGGCAAAGACCCATCCTTCGGCCCCGCCCCGCCCCATTGCCATCCCTACAATCCTCAACTAGTTTTAGATGTTTGTCTAAAATTAAAAAAAAAAAAAAAAAATTGCATTGATTAGGAGAAAGAGTCATTATAATTTAGGCTAAAATACAAAACCCACCCCCTATGTTTCATCATAATTCATTTCAGTACTCTAACTCTGCTTTTGTTCAATTCAGTTCTCTAAGGGTACGTTTGGCACACTAAATGAGAATTACGACAGAAATTGTAATCTTTATTACTATGAATAAAATGTGTTGTAATATAATAACTAAACCTATTCATTAGTTTGGCTGTGAGTTATAACATTAGAATGAAACTTAACATTTATTTTAAAAAATTTCTTACTCATACAATTATATTTCCTTAAAAATTCTTATTTTTAAATTTAAGAGAGATATGTGTTATTTTTTATGATTTTTTATTTTTATAATTGTTAGATGTATATGGAAAGTTTGTTTACTTGGAAATATATTAAGTTTTGAAATTATTGCACTTACTAAGGAATAGCTAATACAACCTTTTAAAGAGGAATAATTATTCTTCATTTTGAAAAATAGCTATTCATAAAGAATGATTATTCCTTGTAATAAAAACATAGCCAAACTAAAGAATAACTAAATCATAGGAATAACTATTACATTACAGCGCCTATTACAGTCTACCAAACATGCCTTAAGTTTTAAAAGTATTCAATTAAGACCTTAGTTAGTATTCCATTAAATTGTCTATTAACTCTCATTAAAATTGCATTTGTTTTGGTCTTTCACAATATTTAATTAATAATATTATTATTTCATTATTTCTTTTGAAAAAGAAGATAGAATTTTATATATAAAAGTAAGAAAAGACTAAACAAAGATGCCTGACCTAGCAACTACGAATTGATAGATAATACCACAGGGTCACACTATGAATTATCAATCCATTCCACTAGTGCCAATAAGAGTTTGGAGCTATTATTAGAAGATACCAATCAATAATCCAAGAACTTGAAAGTGATCTTGTTTGAAAATTGAATCGTAAAGAAATATACTTTCGAATTAGTGAATCTAATTTCTGCAATGACAGAGACTGAGTAGGCCTACATCCTTGTTATTTCCTTCAACTTGCTAACAACTACCTAAACATTGTTTTATTCAGTGATAGGCAATTTTGAAGTGATCAACAATTTTGTCTTAACAAAAGGACTTTCTTCAATAGATGACGCGTTAAAGTGACCTTGTCTGCAAATTGAAACTTGGAGAAATATACATCTTTTTTTTTTCCTTCAACTTGCAAAAAACGTCGTAAATAATGTGGGTCGGTCATTGCATGCCTTATATTTCCACATTGAGGTGATCGTTGAAGAACACTGATCGACATTCATATTTTGATCCAACATAGTTTGCACATCACAATAGAATAATTGCAGACAAGAGAAAGAATGAGAGCGAAAGACTTGAAGGAAAACGCAAAACTTGAATTAGCATTTAGCGCATGAATTTAAAGTTTGGACTCTATTTCAACAATGACATGATATGGATTTAGTAGGCCTTTATTTATTGTATGCATTTCTTTGCTGAAAGCAACCAATGCATTATTAGAGGTAACTAAGAAAACTTCTAAATTTCCACATTCACATGAATTGATGTAATTTTAAACTTTGATGGAGACATGCCGTTTAGGGATGGCAATTTTACCCCACCCCGCTAATTAACCCGCCCCTCCCCACTTCGCACCACGCTGGTTTTCTCCGTCCCGCAAAGGTGGTGGGGCGGAGATGGGGCAAGATTTTAGCCCCCTGCATTACGGGACGAGGTAGGGCGGGGATGGGTTTAGACTTTTTAGACCCACCCTGCCTCGTCCCTTCCCATCCCCGCCCCACCCCGCTTTGCTAAGGGTTATAATTGTAAATATTTCATACCCTAAAACCCTACTATTTAAACAAACATATTAATATTAGCTTATTTTATTCTATTCAATGTGGTTCTTTGCCTTTATTTTGTTATGTGTTATACTATGAGATTTATTTATTTTTATTTTTTGTGTAATTGTCTTGTTAAACACTTGGATATATTATTCATTTTTTTTTTTCTAAAAATTGATTTGATTTGATGGGATAAATTAAGTTGTAATTTTAAGTATTTTTTTATTAATGAAATAGGTTTCATTAAAAAAAATTGTACTAATTGTAGGGTAAATTAACAAAAAATTAAGGTTTTACGGGGTGGGGTGGGGCTTTGCGAGGCCCTAAGGGGCGGGGATGGGGTGAGAAAGTTTTCCCTTACATGCGGGGCGGAGCGAAGATGGGGCAAGACAATACCATGCGGGGCGGGAAAGAAGACCCCATCCTTCGGCCCCGTCCCGCCCAATTGCCATCCATAGTGTAAATACCCTCAATTACTATTTTACAATACAAGACACCTAAAATCCATTTCATCTGAGTTTGTATACTTTAAAAAATTTGCAACCTTACTACAGTAAGGTTGCATATATGTAATCTTACTATTCATGGTTGTAAAGAAAAAATATTTTTTTAATCTTGTAATTGTGGGTGAAGAGAAAAAGAGAGTGGGAGAAAAGAGATAGAGAGAAGAGTATGTTTTATTATTTTATTAGGTAGTTTATATTATTTTATTAGGTTGCATATAAAAATAAAAACTGGGATGTTGGGTGTATTGTTAGATGGGTTGGTAAAATAGATAAAATAATGTTTGAGAATGTAAAATATGTGTTTTCTTTTTATTTATTTTTATCCCCCATTGCTAGTGAATAAAGTTTCTCTCCAAATTAGTTTGGAGAGAAACCCTACAAACTCCTCATATATTTTTAAATTAAGTATGAATTTTGAAAATCTAACCGTTAGATTACATGTTATTATTATATTTTTCATGCTTGCAAAATTTCTAGAAAATAAAAAATCAATTGCTATGTCATTAAATATATGTTAAAATTTCAACTGTTAGATTTTCAAAATTCACAAATATATATATATATATATATGATAAGTTTGAAAAGTTTTTCTTCAAACTAATTTGGAGAAAAATTTTGTTCATTGCTAGTACTCTAATGCTCTTAACTTTTACCAATCAATCAAATCAGTACTAGGAAACTAATAGGTATGCAAATGATTTGGCTAAAAGAAGGTGCCTGTGTTCCCAACTAACTGATTTTGTTGTTTTTGTTAACCCTCCCTCCGATGTAATATGCTTTTTTACTATTTGATAACTTTGAGACTTGGTTGAGGGCCAAAATGGCCAAATACCACTTATTTTTGAAATTTTTAGGAAAAAAACATTGTTTTGAAAATAAATAGGAAAGTACCACTTTTTCAAGAACTCGAGTTTCAGAAACTCGAGTTCCTCTCAATTTTACCACTGTGGCGCTGCTGAGCTGGAATTTGTGCGATTAAAAAAAATTATGTGGTACTCGAGCTTGGTAAACTCGAGTTCCATGCAACACAATCCTCGAGTATACCAGGCTCGAGTACGTTTTATAAATAAAATGGAAAAAAAAAAATTTACACAGTACTTGAGTTTACCAAACTCGAGTACTGTGTAAATTTTTTTTTTTTTTTTTTTTTGGGATAATCGACAAAAAAAACATAAAGATAAAAGTAAGTGGCTTTTTTTTATGTTTTTATTTATTTAAACAAAAGCATTGTAAAATATAGAGATTTTAATTTTAAAATATGAATTTAATTTCTACATTAATTAAAATTGTTCATTGTTTTCTCATAAAAATTATTCACTATTTTCTGTATAAACTATTTATACGATTTTGCATAAAATTATTTTCTGTTTAGCATTATTTAAGAAATTGTTCACTCTCTTTTCTGAATAAATTATTTTCTGTTTACTATTTAAAAAATTGTTCACTGTTTTCTCATAAAACACCTAGTGAAATTGTGTTTTCTAAATTTAAACACCAAATTTAAATGCTTTTTCATGTTTGAATTTCACAATAATCGAATATATTTTTCTGCATTCATAAAATCTATTTTTTGCATTAATTAAAACTGAATCTCTTGAGCTTGAAAAGAAGAATTTGCTTGTTAAATTGTTTGATGCTAATGATCTTTTGAACAATGTGAAATTTGAGAATATGCTCTTGCTTGATAAAGTTAAAACTTTGGAACATGTTGCTGTTGGTTTGAATGAAAATTTGCCTGTTGAACTTAAGTCATATTTTCGAATGAGGTACCTTGGAACTTAAGTCATACTATTTGTATTATGTGTTTGGCATTATTTGTGAAGACTTGGACATAACAAAAGAACAAAGACTTGGAATCAACTGTGCTTTCCCAACTTGTGTTTAGAGTTTAGTGCCTTGTTGGAAAGGGTTTCATAGTGAACACTAGTTCATGATATTATGAGTTTTGCATTATTTATGAAGATCCACTCTCAAGAAGAGGCTAGAAACTTTGGTTTCAATTGTGCTTTCGTGGAAAATGTTTCGTAGTAATGACTAGGTCATAGCATTGTTGTTATGAGCTTTGCATTATTTGAGAATAAATAAACTCAAGAAGGTGCCAAAGACTTTCTTGTTAATGGTTTGGAGTTTTGCATTATTTGAGAAGACGCACCCATAAGAAGAGACTGAAAACTTTGGTTTCTTGAATAGTGCTTTCAAAGAAAATGTTTCATAGTGACGACTAGCCCATAGCATTGGTGTTTTCCTATTTCATATGTAATACGTTCCTATAAAATGTTTCGTAGTGATGACTAGTGATCGTTTCTTTTGTATTATTTGAGGAGACCTAGACTCAACAAAAGGCCAAAGACCTATCCAGTACTTTCTTTGAAACTATTTCATAGTAAATACTAATCTAGCTATATCACTAATATTATAAACTTTGTATTATTTGAGATAACCTAGACCATGACAGTTGCAGACTTCATGTGATCATGTCCACCATATCTTTTTACCCACTACTATGAAAGTTCTTTTTAGGTTAAAATTGAAAACTGACCCTCTAACTTTCTTCAAATTTCATTTCATTTCATTCCTCTAACTTTGCTTTCATTTATTTCAATCCTCTAAGTTTCAAATTTATTCAATTAAGGCCTTTCCATTAACTTTTATTAATTTTTTTTGAAAAAAAAAAATCTACAAAATATTTTTCAATCATTAATTGAATTTTTTTAATTTAAAAAATTTGAAGAAAAATTTATAAAATTGTAAAATTAACCAAAACATATAACAAAAGTTGATGAAAAAACCTTAATTGAATAAATTTGAAAGTTGGAGGATTGAAATGAACAAAAGCAAAGTTAGAGGACTAAAATGAAATCTGAAGAAACTTAGAGGGTCAATTTTGCATTTTACACTTCTTTTTATTATTTTTTTCCTAAAATAAAAAATAATAATAATAATTCAATTTCATTTAGGGAAAAAAATGGAACGCACCATGATATTCCCTCTCATATTTGATAGTCCCCACCTATAAGACTCACAAGTTGTAAGAGGAACACACCATGACATATAATTTATTTTTCTTAGTTGTGTTTGTAACTATCATATGTTCATTTGTACTGAAATAGTGAAAGTCACAATGCTCATAGCAAATTCCGTCACATGCTTCCTGATCTATATAGGTTTTTCCTTTTGTAAACTTTATGAGATCAAATATTTAAGTTACAGTAGCAAATAAAATACAATCCTGAAGAAGCAATTTAAATAATTTAATGCCTAATTAGCAGTTATCACTAATGATGAGGGAAGTATGGTGTGAGAATTTCCATTTTCATGATGCAAATTATTTCTTGAGTTTTAACCAAAACCCTCACCCTTCTCAGTTATTATCCCATAATAATGCACATATAAAACAGCAGCACAAAATATACTCCATCATAGATCAATACTATATCATCTATTGGAGCTTTGTCATATACAATCTTAGCATGTAAGGAATTCATGCAACCTAAGCCAAAAGCCAATGCATATATAGGTATTCTTCAGATGGAACAGAGAACATATTAACCTTTGGTAAAAATATTGATGATTTAATAGTAAATCTAACTTGTTTTGTTTCTATTGGGATTGTTTTGGAGAATGACTGCAGAAAGGAAGAACGGTTTGATTAGTATATCAAAGAGTGAACAGTGAAATTTGAAGGTGTATATACCTGAAAAAAATCCTATCAAACTTAGAAAAATGAAACAACTAGCAAAAAATAAAATTTTGAAGCATTTTGTCCTGCTTCGTTTGCAATGGGGGAAACTGTGTTAAAACACCATCCAGCCATGGGCTATTCTAGCACACATCATTTTAAAAGAAAACCCTTAAAAGGCATATGAAAAAGGATAATATCACATTAAAAGCATGTTGTTTTACATAAGAAAAGGAAATAAATTGACCTAATTTTAGAGGAAAATAAATATTGTTTTATATATCAAACATTGAAATGCTTCCACATGATACTACAAAATCTGCTCAAATTTTAAAAGTAGACGTTAGAAAAACTTAAATTTAGAAACATAGTTAGTAATTTTGTACATAAAAAAGCAAGAAAAATAAAATCAAAAAAATAAAGTTACAATATAAAATTTAAATATGATATTAAATGATGTTTGAATTAAAAAAAAAAAAAAAAACTCAAATAAAATTGTTGCCTTAGACCTCAAATTGTCTTGGGAAAACCCTAGACTTTACTATATTGTCTTTACGAACTAACGTATCTCCAGTCACCAGAAAGAAAATATATATCTAAATAGTCATTATTTGTGTTTTTCAAATCCATTAATCACACTTATTATCACATTAATTTGTAATGTTTATGTAGTAAAATGCATAATATTTTTAATATTTTCCAAAGAAAAGAGAAATCCCAAAAACCCAACGTAAAAATCATGATGTGTTAGATATTATATAGTGTAAGAAATACACCATTTAGATTGCACAAGACCATCCTACATAGGAGAAAGTGTATCATTCACAGGGGCAGAGCTATGTTGAAGGGTGGGGGGGGCCCCACAAAAATTTTGAAATTTATATATATTAAGTGTTCTTCATGGGAAAACTGTTTTAAGTGTAAAAAGATATGGTGGACATGATCACATGAAGTCTGCAACTGTCATGGTCTAGGTTATCTCAAATAATACAAAGTTTATAATATTAGTGATATAGCTAGATTAGTATTTACTATGAAATAGTTTCAAAGAAAGTACTGGATAGGTCTTTGGCCTTTTGTTGAGTCTAGGTCTCCTCAAATAATACAAAAGAAACGATCACTAGTCATCACTACAAAACATTTTATAGGAACGTATTACATATGAAATAGGAAAACACCAATGCTATGGGCTAGTCGTCACTATGAAACATTTTCTTTGAAATCACTATTCATGAAACCAAAGTTTTCAGTCTCTTCTTATGGGTGCGTCTTCTCAAATAATGCAAAACTCCAAACCATTAACAAGAAAGTCTTTGGCACCTTCTTGAGTTTATTTATTCTCAAATAATGCAAAGCTCATAACAACAATGCTATGACCTAGTCATTACTACAAAACATTTTGCACGAAAGCACAATTGAAACCAAAGTTTCTAGCCTCTTCTTGAGAGTGGATCTTCACAAATAATGCAAAACTCATAATATCATGAACTAGTGGTCACTATGAAACCCTTTCCAACAAGGCACTAAACTCTAAACACAAGTTGGGAAAGCACAGATGATTCCAAGTCTTTGTTCTTTTGTTGTGTCCAAGTCTTCACAAATAATGCCAAACACATAATACAAATAGTATGACTTAAGTTCCAAGCTACCTCATTCCAAAATATGACTTAAGTTCAACAGGCAAATTTTCATTCAAACCAACAGCAACATGTTCCAAAGTTTTAACTTTATCAAGCAAGAGCATATTCTCAGATTTCACATTGTTCAAAAGATCATTAGCATCAAACAATTTAACAAGCAAATTCTTATTTTCAAGCTCAAGAGATTCAATTTTAATTAATGCAAAAAATAGATTTTATGAATGCAGAAAAATATATTCGATTATTGTGAAATTCAAACATGAAAAAGCATTCAGATTTGGTGTTTAAATTTAGAAAACACGATTTCACTAGGTGTTTTATGAGAAAATAGTGAACAATTTTTTAAACAGTAAACAGAAAATAATTTATGCAGAAAAGAGAGTGAACAATTTCTTAAATAATGCTAAACATAAAATAATTTTATGCAAAATCGTATAAATAGTTTATACAGAAAATAGTGAATAATTTTTATGAGAAAACAATGAACAATTTTAATTAATGTAGAAATTAAATTCATATTTTGAAATTAAAATCTCTATATTTTACAATGCTACTGTTTAAATAAATAAAAACATAAAAAAAGCCACTTACTTTTATCTTTATGTTTATTTGTCGACTATCTCCAAACAAAAAAAAAAAAAAAAATACACAGTACTCGAGTTTGGTAAACTCGAGTACTGTGTAAATTTTTTTTTTTTTTCCATTTTATTTATAAAACGTACTCGAGCCTGGTATACTCGAGTATTGTGTTGCATGGAACTCGAGTTTATCAAGCTAAGGACCAAAATAGTATTTTACCCAAAAATTTATTAACAATACTTTAACCTTTTTTTTTAGAAGATAGTGAATAGACTCAACACAACATTTTATTATTATTGTAATTAACTAGTCAATACACCTAGCTGTCACAATAAGTCTTTACAATTTTTAGTCTTTGAGACGTAGGAGAAAAGCTAGTCGCCATGCCTAACTTTCACAAGTCTTTATAATTATAATTATTGTAATTGACAATCAGAGCACACCTAGCTTACTCTTTATGGAGCTGTTTTTAGTTAATCTGGCTAGGCTGGGGTACGTGTGGTAATCCGAGACCACGAAGGTAGGGTGATAGTAACTTTAAGCAAACGAGTTCAACAACCACTAGTACCTTTGGGAATTGAGGCCAAAGCCATGGAGGTTGGACTTTTGAAAGCTAGGTTATGTTGACTAGCTAAGGGTGTGTTTGTTTCGTGTAAAACGTTTTCTGGAAAATACATATTTTTCGGAAATGTTATTTTCCGGAAAAGGAAAATATTTTTAAGTGTTTGGTTGAATTATGAAAATTGTTGTGGAAAATATTTTCATGTGTTTGGTTCTATTAGGAAAATGCTATTTTCCGGAAAATTTTTCACATTATTACAAAAAATTTCAACATCACATCCAATTCAACAACAATTTCAGGTAGCAAATTCCGGCAACAACAACACAACAACAACAACAACAATCAGTTCATCCAAAAAAAAAAAAACAACAACAATCAAATTAAAAAAAAAAAAAAAACGGAGAGATCGAGGAAGAGAGAGTGTGGAGGTGATGGGTCTGGTTTGTGGATCGGCGAGCTCGAGGAGGCGATGGGTCTGGGTTCATCGGTTCGTGGGTCGAAGGCGATGGGTCTGGGTTCATCGGTTCGTGGGTCGAAGGCGATGGGTCTGGTTCGTGGATTGGCGAGCTCGAGGAGGCGATGGGTCTGGGTGAAGGTGATGGGTTGCTCGTGCTGTTGCTCGTGGGTCTGGGTTAGTGGGTCTAGGTTGAACACTTTGGGCTTTGGGTTCGTGGGTTGCCGGCTCTGATTCGAAGATCGATGGGTCGTGGCGATCGTGAAGATGGGTTCGCCGGCGAACTCGCACCGGCGAGCTGGGCTCTCTCTCTTCGATCTGGGCTTTCCGTTTCTTCCTTCCTCTCTCTCTCTCTCTCTTCGTGCTCTGTTTCTCTTTTCCGGAAAATTGGATTTGAAGTGAAAATGAGGACTGAATTCATTTTCCACCATCAGGCCTCTATTTTACGGTCAAAGGGGAAATGCATTACCGTTGACCGAATTTTACAAACCAACCAAACACACTAATTTTCCGGAAATGCTTTTCTGGAAGTGGTTTGAAGCCAAAACAAACACACCCTAAGTCATGTGGTAACCTCTACTATTATTTCTTTTTTTTTTCCCCGACAAATCTATATAAATACTATAAAATTGAAGCCTCTGATTTTTTTTTTTTTTTCCTCAAAGCTTGCCAAGTAGGATTTGAGACTCTCACAATTTTTCCACATCAAAAAGTAAAAAATTAATAGAATTGATAAAATTCTAAACTTAATTAATTTTTTAAAAACCCTACATCCATATAACAAAGGTGAAACATGAAACTCAAAAACCCTAAGCAAACCAAAAGTATTTGAATATTTAACCCATTTTTGTCCTATATCTCTTTATTGTGTATCCATATATGTTTATTATGTTTCAGTAATTTCTAGGCTCTGATTCTTTTTCTCTCTCTTTTTTTTTTGTTTTTTTTTTTGTTTTTTTTTTTTTTGTCTTTTGGAAGTTTTAACATTTAAATTTTTGAGTTTTTTTTTTTTTTTTTGGCAATATCTAAAACTATTCAGTGAATTTCAATAGTTATAGCCATGAATTATTCTTTCAAGATATATTTTTTTTGCCATTTAGTATCATTTTAGCCACAATTTCGTTTGTTAGCATGTTTTTGAAACATTTTAGCAAATCAGCATCTCGAAGTTCAATGAAGGAACTCGAGTCTAATACACTCGATTTTGATGCTCTAGTAGAGGTTGATATGGATCTTTTGTACACGTGGAAGTTCTGTTTTGGAGAAGAAGAAGAAAGAGTTTTGCAAGTGGGTTTGGTTTTGCATTGCAGGTGAGTTCACCAAGATGGCAACAGGTGGGTGGGTTTGATTTTTGCAGGTGACTTCACCGAGCGGTTTTGGTTTTGCTGTGTGTTTTCTTCTTCTCCGTGGGTATGGGTCTGTTCTTCTTCTTCTTCTTCCATTTCTCAGATTTGTAAAACTTAAAAAAGGACTTGAGTCTTTAATACTCAAGTTCTACTTGTATAAAAATTTCCACATCAACCTTCCAGAGCATCAAAATCGAGTGTGTGAGACTTAATTTCCTTCATTGAACTCGAGATACTAGTTTGCTATAATGTTTCAAAAACATGCCAACTAACGAAATTGTTGCTAAAATGATGCTAATTGGAAAAAAAAATCCTTCTTTTGAGAGTAACTCATTTTTCTCTTATATTTCACTGTTGTGTAGTCATATATTTTTTTTGTTTTAATTTTGTAATTTCTATGCACTAAATCTTCTTGGTGGAAGTTTTAACTGCCAATTTTTTCAATTCATTTTTTTTGTAATAATTGAAATTGTCTTGTAGATTTCAACAACTATAGCTATGACTTATTCTTTTGAGGGTAGTTCATCATTCTTTCATATTTCTCCTTTGGGTATATGTATGTGTGTGTGTATATATATATATATATGTATGTATGTATGTATTTTTTTTATTGGCATTTTGAAAGTTTTAACATCTACATTTTTGCATTAGTTAGTACAATATCTGAACCTGTTTAGCAGATTTCAACGGTTATAATATGAAATATATATTCTTTTGAAGGTAACCTATTTTTCTATTATATTTCTTTATTGTGCAGTTATATATATATATATATATATATATTTTTTTTTTTTTTTTTGTTTTATTTCAATAATTTATAGGCAGTGAATCTTCTGATTCTTTAATATTTTTTGGCCTTTCGAAAATTTTAATATCTAAAACCAATTGGTAGATTTTTTACAAGCTATTACACATTGAAGCAATAACTTCTTTATCAAATCGTAACAAAAATTGAAGTCAAATAGGAGAAATTCATGTAATGGTATAAATTCATAATCAATTTAAGATTTTATATAATTATTTTAGTTTACCACATAAACAGGTAGGTTCCCGTGCATAGCACGAGTTTGCAACTAGTTCAATGTGTATTTTCTTATTTTACACCTTTATATAATTAGCTCGTGTATCACAACATAATCTTAATATTACACTAAGACATAAGACTTCCTAAAACTTATTATTATTACCACTATGCACTTTTGGCATAATGGTCATTTCACTAATATAAATGCTTGTAAGGTGCAAGGGGTAAGAGCTGGAGTTCAAATTTCCAAAAGGGAATTTCACACAAATATACACTTAGATTAGACTAGAGTAGAATTTTTATTTGTATAAAAAAATTATTATTATTATATTTTCTATTTGGTAACAAAACCAACCTTAGATGTGGCTTTGACAGTGAACCATGGGCATTTTGAATGCCATTGCAAGAATTTTTTTTCTTTTTCTTTTATGTTTTATTTTAATTTAAAATCGTGGCCCGAGGGCCTGAGCTAACAAGTAATAATCGAGTGCAAAAGGTTGTATCATTTTCAATTTTTTTTGGAAAGCAATACGTGAAATTATTAGCTGCCATTGATTGGCTTTGCATAGTCTGTGCTTTCCCTGTATTACTTGCAACTAGCTGCTCTTTTGATAGGGACATATTTTTATTTTTAAATCTTTTGATAGACACAGATTTGTCTCACATAAAGAGTATTTTAAACAATGTTCAACACATTAACAATGAGTAAATAATATTATTAAGTTAGAAGTGATTTTAAGATGCATGAGATAGAGAAACCTATATATCTAGCAGAATCTTTCAAGAGAAAAATTTTATAAGCTTTATATATGAAAAATAAACACAAGAAAATATTAAAATTTACTGACAAGAATACAGCACAAAGGAATGAATTTAAAAGGACTTGTGGTCACATAAAATAGAACACCAAAGATGAGTTTAAAACCGTTAAAATGAACATTCTTAAAAAAAAAACCGCTAAAATTAAAATTGAGCTAATGAGCTCACATGATTGAAAACATTATAAGCCTTCTAAAAATGCATCAGTTAGTTGTCCAAGTTTCTTTCTGCAAAAGCTAGATTAATCTAATAGTTTGGGACCTTCAAATGTTCAATTTAATCAAGCTCCATGGAATTAGTTTTTTTTTTTTTTTTTTTTTCCCATTCAACAATTTGGCACCATAGTACTAGTAGGAAACAGGCGAACGCCTTCACAGTTCACAACCGTGTAGGGAAAGAAATTCAGGTCAATACCAATGGCTCTTAGCTAGCCGACATGGTCTCAGTCCTATCAAATTAATGTATGCGCTGTTTCTGGGACCAATTTAATTCTGACCACATAAAATTAAGAGCCTGTTTTGTACATTATCTTAAATATATATTTTTAATTTTTAAATAATATTATACATATTTTTACACACTTTTTTTATTTACACAAATTTAAAAAAAAATAAAAAATTGTTATTTAAACATACATGCAAGGCCCTAAATATCTGTGTTCTTGTGAATAAATATCCACTCATTTCGTCAGTTTATCAGCTCATGCCACTTGCCTCTCAATTTTCCATCATCTTTCTCTTCATGTTCAGCATAGGGAAAATGAATCCATTTCTGCCATTTTTCCTGGCCTCTTTTTTGTTCTTCATCTCACATTCTCAAACTACTTCAAATACTTCCTCTCAACATCGTTGCCTTCCTAACCAGAGCTCTGCTTTGCTGCAACTGAGGCAAGAATTTGTTGAAAACAAGACAACTTCTGAGTACTACCCTGTTGATTCTTCTTTTCCAAAGATGAAGTCTTGGAAGGCAGACACTGATTGTTGTTCCTGGGATGGGGTAGTATGCAATGCCGAAAATGGTCACGTCATAGACCTAGACCTGAGCAACAGTTGGCTTAATGGGCCTCTCATGTCTAACAGCAGCCTCTTCAGCCTACATCAACTTCAGAAACTTAACCTTGCCTTCAACAACTTCAATTCCTCCACAATCCCATCTGAGTTTGGCCAGCTTGTAAGGTTGACTCACCTCAACCTCTCCTTTTCCTACTTAACCGGCCAAATCCCGTCGGAAATTTCATGGTTGTCCAATTTGGTTTCACTTGATCTCTGCAATTATTTTCACTACGATGATGATGGTGTTGATCATTCTTTGTATCTCAGAAGAATTGATTTTGAAGCACTTGTCCAGAACATGACAAATCTGAGAGAACTTCAACTAGCCTATGTGAACATTTCATCCTCAGTACCTCAATCCCTGGTAAATTTATCTTCTTTGACATCTCTTTCTCTTTCTGGCTGCAGTTTGCATGGGCAATTTCCCACAAATATTTTCCTGATGCCCAAGCTGCAAACCATTCATCTATCATCTAACGACCTTCTCACTGGCTTTCTACCGGAATTTCATTCTGGCAGCTCCTTAGAGCAATTGGATCTTTTCTCCACAAGTTTTTCTGGGAAATTGCCCAATTCAATCGCGAACCTTGAGTCCTTGATTGAATTGGATCTTTCTTATACAAAGTTTTCCGGGGCAATTCCAAACGGAATAGGCAACCTCAAGTCTTTGACATATCTTTCTCTTACTTGCTGCAGTTTGCATGGGCAATTTCCCACAAATATTTTCCTGATGCCCAAGCTACAAACCATTGATCTATCATTTAACGACCTTCTCACTGGTTTTCTACCGGAATTTCATTCTGGCAGCTCCTTGGAGAACTTGGATCTCGCTGAATGTAACTTCTCAGGGGAAGTTCCCCATTCGATTGGGAATCTGACTGGGCTTTATTATCTTCACCTCTCAGGCAACAATTTTCACGGTCAACTTCCATCTACATTGGGAAACCTTGCAAATCTCATTGAACTATCTCTTTACAGTAACCTTTTCCATGGGGAAATACCATCTTCACTGGGAAACCTTACACAGCTAAGAGATTTAGTCCTTTCTAATAACAGTTTTGATGGCAGGTTACCTGTTTTTCTAGCAAATCTCACTCAACTCCGAAGCATAGATCTCTCCCAAAATCAGTTGATAGGTTCAATCCCTTCTGAAATAGGCAGACTTCCCCAATTGGCTGACCTATATCTATCCCAAAATCAATTGACTGGCCCTCTCAAATTTCAAAATATCTCTTCATCCCAATTTTATTCCATCGAGTTAAGTTCTAACTCATTCACTGGGACCATCCCGTCATCTTTGTTTACAATGACTTCATTTGCTCGCCTAGATCTATCCAGAAATCAATTGACTGGCCCTCTCAAAGTTCAAAATATCTCGTCATCCCGATTAACTTCCATCGACTTAAGTTCTAACTCACTCACTGGGACTATCCCGTCATCTTTGTTTACAATGACTTCTTTGACTTTCCTAGATCTATCCCAAAATCAATTGACTGGCCCTCTCAACTTTCAAAATATCTCTTCATCCCAATTAGAACTCTTGTTTATGAACGAAAATAAATTATATGAACCTATTCCAAGGTCAATCTCTAATTTCACTCATCTGCGAGATCTAGACCTTTCTTCCATCAACCTTAAGGACATTTTGGAGATAGACATTTTTTTCGGGCTTAAAAGAATTGAAACTCTCTTTCTCTCAGGTAACAATTTGTTAATTTCAAAAGGAAAGATCAATTCCACCCTCCCAAAATTCACAAGTTTGAGTTTGTCTTCTTGCAACTTACGTGAATTTCCGATTTTCCTAGAAGTTCAAAATGAATTAACGTATCTAGACCTTTCTGATAACAGAATTGAAGGTAAAGTACCCAGATGGTTCTTGAATGTTGGGAAGGAGACATTGCACTCATTGAATATTTCTTTTCACCTTTTAAGTGGTTTTGAACACCCTCCAATCATTCTTCCTTGGAAAAGTCTGGAATATTTAGACTTGCGTTCCAACATGTTTCAAGGCTTGCTTCCAATTCCCCCATTGTCTACAAAATATTTTTTTGCCTCAAACAACAATTTGACTGGAAGAATCCCTCCAATGATTTGCAAGCTAGATGCTCTCCAAGTCCTTGACCTATCTAACAACCAGTTGATTGGTCAAATTCCACATTGTTTAGGTGACTTCAGCAGTTCCCTTTCAGTATTGAATATGAGAAACAACTGCTTCCAAGGAGACTTACCTAGAACATTCACAAAGGAAAGCAATTTGAAGACACTAGACTTGAGTCTCAACCAAATAAAAGGGAAGATTCCACGGTCATTGGTAAACTGTAGAATGCTAGAGGTTCTAAATCTTGGAAATAACAACTTGAATGACATCTTCCCCTTTTGGTTGGAATCTTTGCCAGAGTTGCAAATTCTTATCTTGCGAGCAAATGGATTCCATGGTTCTATCCAGAGTCCTCATACCAATTTTGGCTTTTCCAAGTTGCATGTTATCGATCTCTCTCACAACAATTTCTCTGGCATGTTACCATCAAAGTACTTCAACACTTGGAATGCAATGCAATTGGCCCCTGCAAAAAGTAATCCAAAACCAGAGTACATGGGGGATAGCTCGGGTTATTATGAAGACTCAATAAAGGTGACTAATAAGGGAATGGAAATGGAACTGGTAAAGATCTTGACCATCTTCATAGCTATTGATTTCTCTAACAATAGATTTTATGGAGAAATTCCAAATACCATGGGAAATCTCAAGGAATTAATTGTACTTAACCTATCAAGCAATAATTTCACTGGCCCTATCCCATCATCCTTTGGGGACCTAACTCAGCTCCAATCTTTGGATCTCTCACAAAATAAGTTCCTGGGAAAAATTCCTCAACAACTAGTAAGTCTCACATTTCTTGAATATCTAAACCTCTCTCATAACCAACTTAGAGGTCCAATTCCTCAAGGTAGACAATTTGCAACATTTGAAAATTCCTCATTTGAGGGGAACTTGGGATTGTGTGGCTTTCCATTGTCCAAGAAATGTGGAAATATTGTGATACCAACTTTTGAGCCCAGACAAGAATCATCATTTGGAGAAGGATTCAATTGGAAAGTGGTAGTGGTGGGATATGCTAGTGGACTGGTAATTGGATTGGTTCTTGGACATGTTATCATCTCAAGGAGGCCAGATTGGCTTACAAGAACTTTTGGAGTGAACCTACACAAGTGAAGATGAATGTAGTAGACTAGTAAAAGCACTTTTTTTTTTTTTTTTTTAATTATTATAGTAATTGTAATAGTTTTATTTAAGTGTTCAAAAAATAAACTTGGTTTAGCCAAGAACCTTGTATTTTTGTGGTATTGTGTAGTTGTCTCATTGAAAAGAGTTTGGGTTTAAATCCTCTGACTCCACTTAATGTAAGCCCACCAAAAAAAAAAAAAACTTGATTCAATGTAACGTAATAATAAAATAATTAAAGTAACTTCTTTGGCTACATTTTTTTTGTACTTTGTAACACATTCCAAAAAGGCCAAACTCTTCGTTAATATGCTCTGATTCAAAGAAAATTTTCTTCTTAATAAGTAGTACTCAGGAAATTTTCTTAATCCATAAGACATAAACAATAAAGTTTTATCTTGAACATTCATTTGGTACATGTATAACATAGCAATAAAAAAAAAAAGTCCAACTCTTTGGTGAGAACTTCTTAAGTCTACATAGGTTAAAATGAATACGAGCAAACTGTTGAACTTTTAGTACAAGATTCAATAAAGTGGTAAATTCTTCTTAAATTGAAGTGTATTGAATTTTCTTTCCCACAAATGTTACTACTTTTCTTCATATAAACCCAAGCAGAGCTCATACGATACGCCATGATATATGTATGAACTATGAAGTGTAACTATATAAGCTGTAATTCATGATAATGGTCTTGTTGCTGTACGCGTGACGAATGGTCTGACGGGTCAATTAATCCATGGTAGCTGTCACAATTGCACTGGTTGTGTTGCCGTGACACCATGGGGAGACGTGAGACTCACAATTGCACTTCACATGCGGTTCAAACTAGACAAAAAGGGAGGATGAAAATTTATAAGGGAAGAACTTACCAGAAAATTACATTATATCCTTGAAGCTTTTAATTGTCATTGTCAAGATGACTTTGTAAAAAACCTAGTCAATACGGTCATTATAGTCAATATATTGTTTGTCAAGACTAAAGGAACCCAAAGTTGTAGATATATAGAGATTGCATTTGACATTTTGACTCATTTTGAATATGATTGATTACCAATTTTTTTTTCCTACTTTTGTTCATGTTACTTCTCAGAGGTGGGTTTAAGTTACATCTACTGTAATTGTGTAACTCTAAATAATAGTGTACCACCTAATAACTTTTTATTAGATTAATATTTCAAAAATCTCGCATTTGAATTACATATTCACTATGTTTATAACACACATACTAAATTTTGTATCAATTGAATACTATTTACCATTTTATCTTAAAATCCATTTTTATGCAAAATTTTAAATACAAGACTTTGAAATTTTAATATTTAATAGATGATATGGTTATTGATCTCAAATCGCCTTAAAATTATGCAAGCATGTAGTGTAAGAAAAAAAATTTAATCTAATGGTGAATTTGTTAAATCTTAAAAATTTCCATCCAAAAAAAAATTTAACTAATGTAACATAACTTAGAAGTACACAAAGTATAACTTGAACCAACTTTACTTCCAATATTATTTTCTTTCATTATTTTTAGGTGAAATGATGAGATTCAGAAAAGATAAATAAGAAGACACACTTCACATGCAAGAGTGAGCTTTTTTCGATAAAAATATAATTTAGGATTTAAATTCTTTTTCCAATTATCGAATTATTTATAAAAAAAAAAATTTACTTCCAAAAAAAAGACCAAAAATTTTGAAGGCTTAAATATAATAATAACAGTGTAACACGTGCAACCCCTCAATGATGCCCTTCTTCCCAACAGAACATGAACATCAGTTCCTTTGGTTCTAGCCTCCAAGTAGTGACTATTTTGGGAGAGAGAGATTCTCACTTTCTGCCAAGCAAGGACTGTAGTCTGTGGAGTAAGTCAGTCAGTCTTTCTCCCTCTTCAGTTTAATTGAAATTATAGGTAGCAAATTCATGTTTTGGACTGATAATTTGTAGGTCTAAATTATAAAATCTGATTGACATGAATTTTTTTTTTAATAAAAATCCTTAATCTGAAAACTCAATGGGTGAAGGGGAATAGGGATTTTGATGATTTTCTCCATTGTGTCAAGAAATGAAATGGATGTGTTTCAAACTATAAAAATTATGTATGGGGTGAGAGTTGTTGAATTTTTGATATTGGGTGTAGGGCCAAACCATAAACTTGAAGAAAATCTTTGAAAAAAAATCTGTACTTTCCTTGTGCGCAGTCACTTTAATTGACTAAATAAGTTTGGAGAATGCTTAATATGAATATTAGAAAAGGAATTTGATGTTTGGTTACAATGGGTATATGTTTTAGGTGATTTAGAGTTCTGCTATGGGTGTTGGGAAACATGGGCAAAGAGAGGGGCTGACTTTTGGGAGTTGTTGTGGCTTAATTTTGAGGATTTTGGGGATAGATTTAAGAATTTTTGCCTTGAGTGGGGATATGAGTTGTCATTGGGTTAAAATTATCACATTTTGGTTTAGATTGCACGATGTTGAGTAAATTAGAGAATGAAGTATGAGGGGTTTACATCTAGTCAATTGGTGTTGTATGTGTCATTGCAGTGAGGAAATGATAGATCATCTTTTGATCCATTGTGAGATTGCTTATGCTTCATGGAGTGAACTGTTTATGATTTTTTGGATTCATTGGGTTTTGCCAGACAAGGTAGCATCCCTGCCCTTCTTTTTGGATGGCGCAATTGATTTGAAAAGCATTCTTCGAATGTGTGGAATTTGGTGCCGGCGTGCGTGATTTGGTTAGTGAGGAAGGAGCGAAACAACCGTACATTTTAGGAGACTGTGAGACCTATTAATCAATTGATTGGGCTTGGACATGGTGTTTTACCAATTGTACTTTGATTTTTGATTTCCAACTTTCTCTCAAGTCTTTAGATTAATTTGTCTTTATTTTTTCAAGGTACTTTATGTTCATCGTTGTGAACATAGAGTAGTCCTTTTCATTTTCAATAAGATTCTATTACTTATTAGAAAAGGAAAAAAATAAATTAAAGCGTAGTGGTAGCTTAAGTTGTGATTTAGGATTGCCAAAGGAATTGAAAACGTAGGAGGTTAGTAGGAACCATCTTAATACCATATCTAAACCTTTGAGAAATATGGCCTGATCTTGGTCGTGGCCTTATGACGGAAAATTTAGCAGTAAGGGTGTTTTTGTTATTATTATAGTATCCTGAGATAGTGTCTAATAGTGTGATGTGTTGATGTGCTTGTTGATGTATCATTGAACCCATCGTTATAGGTTCTAACTAGTGGGTTTTGGAGGGCACTAATGTTGGCTACCTAGTGGGACATTAAGGTAAGAAGTATTTATTAATTTGGGAATTTTTCTCAAAATGGTTTTGTTTATCAAACTTTTGTGTTCATAATGGGGGATAATTTTTTTTTATTTATTAAAAAAAGGGAGAATCATTTATACATACATATACATGTCATCCCTTTACTCCTTAAATACTTGCTATGGATATGATAAGAAATCTTCGGATAATTGTTTGCTTTAAAAATTCTGTGGGACGAGCTAGATACCTTATGTGTGTTGTGATTCGTTATGGTGATTTTTAAGTTACATGTGTTTCTCTAGATAATTTCACCCAATTTACTCACCATGTTTGATACCTTATGTGTGTTGTGACACATATTTTTGCAAATGAGTGAAATCTTAAAAGAAGGTTTTTGTTTTATAAGTAGCTTGTACCCCCCACACACCAAAGTTAGCAACTCCTACGTACTGAGTTATCTCATCCCAATGAGCAAAATCTTTAAAGAAGGTTTTTTTTTTTTCCTCCTCCCTTGGATAGCATTATTGTTTTTAGTAAGAGTATATAACAATCATACAGAATTCTCAGTTGAAATGAGTGTCCATATTCTGTATCCAAAAGAACTAGAAATACTAAAAGGTTTAATGCCACAAGTAAACTAGGTCAATTGAGCTTTGAGCAAACTACTCTTTAGATAAGCCATTAGTGGATAAAACAAAAGGGCATGCAGGCTTACGTCTCTTCTTCCAACAATTTGTAGATGGAGTTAAATTTGTTGTTTAGGATGTTAGCTTTCACTTGTGATTCTTATGGATTCATTGAACTATAGTTCTATATCTAGTTTTTTTTAATAGAATTTTTCATTCATTAAAAAAAATGCAGGGTAATCAGGACAAAAAGGATTCCAATTGTTTAGCAGGCAGAAGCAACGTGTAGCCATTGGACATCCAAGGTATCACTTTAGATTAGGCTACAAATGCTTAATTTGAACAAGTGATTTAAGATGCACTAGACTAAATGATGGTGAACCAGATTATAGCTAATGGCCCATTGATTACCTGCAAAAGAAGACACAAATGTAATTATAGTGGTTTAAAATTAAGTTATCAAAAAGAGAAGCTTGAGACTTTGATTGTGAACTTCCAATGTCAACAGTTTGAGAATGGCTTATGTTTTTCTACAGTATAGAGTAGCAATAAATAACTCTTCATCGTTAAGCCTGTTTGTAAGGTAGATTATTCCCCTTGTAATCCTTTTTAGTTTAATGACATTGCTGTTTATCAAAAAAAAAAAAAAAAAAAAAAAAAAGTTAAGGTGGATATTAGTTAAATAACTCTTTATCAACTCTTTTCTTCAATTTAAATTGATTCTACATAATATGCAGCTTGTTTCATGATTGCCTTTAGTGTCCAGGCATTTAGCGAATCTTTAACTCACATGTTCAAGCACATATGAAGTTGATAGCTAATACCGGCCTTCTGGGAATTTCATCAACTTACAATGATCCTGCACTTCACTACACAAGAGGGAAATTCTAGATTTAGTTTTAAATCCAAGACCTGCGGAAGAGGACTATTAGTATTACAAAATACAAATGATCTCTACTGCTTGGTCTTCTCCTGTTGGTAGTAATGTTCGAAAATTGCATACTCCAGAGTTGTCATATCGTTAAGGCTGTTCATCTTTGTAACTATTCCTAGATTTCATGGATCACTTTTAAATCTACAATTGTAATTCGGTAGTAAGCTCTGGTTTGAGCTTTCATTTTCTTTAATAGAATTCTTGATGTAGGACAACCTAGGCTTCCCACCTCTATTAACAACTAATCCTAATCAAACTCATATACTAATCCAAACTAAACAAATAATTGCATTACAATCTGAATATATCCACACTGAAATTATCCATTGAAAATTTAAAATGAAAAATTGAAATAACTTTTGGTTATGCTCTTACATCAATTCTTTATTACTTATTCAATATATATATATATATATATATAGAGCTAGACTGTAAGTATTCAGTGGTTGGTTATTTCTTCTTGAACATTCATCATCTTTTTCTTTTATTAAATTTCCCTGTGTTGTATTTAATCATTGAGGAGACCTGAGCACGTTGTTTGTACCATTTTCAATTTATCAATTGAAGCTTGATTCCAAAATTCAAATGACTCCATTCTAACTTTTGATTATCACATTCACCTTTTCATTCTTTCTCATATTTCATTTTTTTTTATTTTTGGTCTGAACCATTATTGGCTATATATACCAAATTTGCTTGTAGATTAAGGATTGGCAAAGAGACCAATGACTAGATCTAAAAAAAAAATTTGATGTCCAATCCAATCCAATCCTCGATATAGGCAAAATCATGGAAGTAGAAGTTGAGCAAAGCATTAAAAATGTTGACAACAGTAGAGAGAGAGAGGCATGTTAGCAGGCTAAATTACAAAATTTACCTTTTCTTTCAAGAAAAGCTTTATTACTTTACTCTTTTTTTTCTCCTTTTTCTTTTTTAATCCAATTCACTTTTGTAACTTTAAGTTTGTTCAATTCTATCTTCTAATTTTTAACTTTATTCAATTAAGTCCTCTCATTAAGTACCCAAACAAAACAACCCAGTATTTGATTTTTTTTTAATTGCTTTTATTAAAAAAAAAACTCATAAAATTAAGGTCAGATTACACTTTTTCACCCAAAACTATCACCTTGATTACATTTCACCCCCATGAACTATCAAAACGCACAAGACCCCCAAAATTATAATTCTATTTCGATGTTTCCTTTGTCTTTGTTGTATATTTTGGTCTTAGTATAATAGAATTCATGGAACACAATTCATAGAAAAAATTCTATTTTTTCTTGATATAATTGATACAAGTCTGTTTGAATTGTGTTCAAATTCAGATCAAGTTGAGATGGAAAACTGTAATGGAGTTGTTGTAGTCTCGGCAATCTTCAATGACTAATGGAGTAGTTGTAGTCTCAGCAATCTTCAATGACCACGGCAAAAGAGGGTACTTTTTGAAGAAGGCTGAAAGTGCTTATTGTTTGTGTTTTAATTTATTTGTCCAATACATGGGTGTTATGTGCAGATGAAGGACTTAATCATATTGTTGGAGGTGCATACTATGTTGCACCTGAAGTCCTACATAGTCGCATAGTCTAGAAGCAAGAAGATATATGGAGCATTGGAGTTATAGCCTACATCTTATTATGTGGAAGCTGGCCGTTTTGGGCACGGACATAATCTGGAATTTTCGTGCAGTACTAAAAATCTGGATTTGTGGAAGTGGCTGCAAGCATGAGAGACGGAGAAATAAATTGGCTTTTGTTTTAATTGATTTTGAAGAAGGGTATTTCAGTCTTTTAAGTTTGCTCCACTTAAGCAAGATGTATGTGTTGGTCATGTGCAATAGAATTCCGTTAAACATAACAACAAAAGTAACACCGGGGTACAAAGTATGATAAGTGTGATAGTTTAAGGTGCAAAGTGTAACTTAGTGCATAATTTAGGGTGGTAAAGTGTAGTTTCTCCCAGAATTTAGCATAAGTGTATTTTTAAAATTGGAATTGATCATGCATTTCAATAGTTTAGGAATGAGAAAGTATAATTTTGCTCTCAAATTAAACTCTGTTTAATAACAAGAGGCAGTGGAGGTTTTTTTTTTTTTTTTTTTTTTTTTTTGGGTGTGTGGAGATTTCAATGGAGTTTTGTATACATTAAACGGTTTGGGTTAATAGAAGCAAGGGAATAGATATTTGAAGAATTAGGGTATTCTTTATTGCTGAGAAATGAGAATGGAGGTGCGATTTACGGAAGATAAAATGAGGCTAGAATGCTTGAATGTTTTGTTTCACTGTGTGCTTCTATAGTCGAATTTACATTGGTACATACTTTCTATCAATCGCGTATTGTGAAATTTTAATAATCATTTAAGCACTCTAATTGAATTAGTTTCTCCCAAAAAAAAAAAAAAAAAAAATTGAGAGATTAGACTGAAACTGCAATACTTTTGGAGGGCAATGGTATCACATATTCTTCGATAGGGTAATCACCCTACTCATTTATTGGCACAATATGCTAGGCAAGTTGTTGGTTATGTAACTTGGATAGAGGAAACTCCTTATATGGTTGAGTTTGCTGTGACTAATGGTGTAATGTTGTTATCTTTGTCATAATAAAGGTTACCATCTTCTTATATAAAATAAATAAATAAATAAATCATTTAAATTGGAATGCAATTTAAGTTTACTATCTCAACTAATTTTTAGTCAAAGAGATTAGTACACAAAATTTGCACCGAAAACTATTCTCCAAAGAAGCAGCCAAAAGTTTCATCTTCATCATCAAAGAAAAATGATGAAGAGAAGTGAAACTGGGTTGGGAGGGAGAGAGGGAGCAATGATAGGAACTTATAAAAATATTTTTTTAGATTTTTATGTGAGAATATTTTTTCAAAAAATCAATTTTCATTTGTTAACTACAAACTTAATAGAAAATTTTTAACGAAATTGGACAAAAGGCCTTAATTGAATAAATTTATAAATCAAAGTACTCAATTGAATTAAAGTAAAGTTAAAGCACAAAGATGAATTTCAGTCAAATTTATAGCATAACATTTGCATTTTTGCAGCCTCTAAATACACTTGGGTTTGAGTCTCGCCAGTTAATGAGATGGGCCTGAGCTTAAAAATACCCTTATGTGCGCATACGGGGCTATTAGAGATGACACTCTCTCATTCAACTTGTTTTTATCATAAAAAAATTTCGTGCAAAGGAAGGGAAATATTGAGTGATAGGAAGGAGCGAGGGAAGAGAAATTTGAAGAACTAGTGTTTTGTGTTTCTGAGAAGAATGGAAGTGAAAAGCAGGAAACCCTTTTTCTTCAATAAGGCTTTACTTGAACATAGAGAGCAAGTTTTACAACGTCAACGTCCCGCTCCACCCTGCGTTTTGCCTGTCCAAAAATCTCTTCCTTTCATTGGTATCTACATTCTCTCTCTCTCTCTCTCTCTCTGTGTTTTTATTCATTGCACAAATGTTGTCATGGTAATTGAAGGAACTCTATTTGTGGTGGGTAGGATCTCGCAAGCCGTTCTTATATTCAATTGAAGAATTGGCAGATATGACTGACAATTTTAGTGAAAAAAATTTGATTGGAGAAACCTTATTTACCAAACTGTACCGTGGGACAATCCGACAAGACTGGCTTCCTTTTGAAGATTGGGTTGTCACTGTGAAGATTTGGGACTATACTCTACAATCCGACAAGGCTGGCTTCCTTTCATCGTGTTATCTCAACACAAATGAGAGTCTTAAAGTATATATGTTTTTTTCTTAATTAAGTTCTTGCAATTATTTTTTTGTGTTTCCTGTTTTCGCATTTGAAAGTGATCATTTTTTACAAGATTTGTGACAGGAAGAAGTAATGTTTTTAACACAACCAAGTGCAAAACAACATCCAAACGTGGTAAATTTGTTAGGCTATTGTGATAGACGCTTCCTTGGAGCTGTTGTTTATGACCTCAATCCTTTGGATACTGTTCATAACTTGGCTACCACAGGTATTACTATTGTTGTTCTATTTTTTTGCTATAAGATTGGCTCCATCTAAATGTCTCATTTGTACCCAATCCATTGTTATAGGAGAAGTGCCATTTCAATTCAAATCAATTGGTATAAAACTAAATATAATTTTGGTGGTGCGATAGATTTTTACCGTATCTCGAATTTTGGAGTAACAGAATAAGACTCCCAAATTATTGAAAATAGCATATCCTAATATTGCCAATGAGCTCTAGCTCAATTACCACCTCCTCCCTTTACAACTGCTATGTGGAGGGTGAACTGTGAAGTTGTGGGTTCATGACCCATTGGGTGTGTGAGTAGCTTACCAATTAAAAAAAATTGGCATTTGATATGTACTACAAATCCACTCTAATTTTATATTTTAACTTCTCTCCATGTTTCCGCTTAACTTTAAAATCTATTAATTGTCATTTTTTTCAAGCTTGAATGTGGATTTATATTATGGATGAAGCATCTTGGAAAACATGGGATAGTCCAACTGGTGGTGTAAGATTTATTTTTTTGGGGGGTGGGGGTTCCTTTTTTCAAGAAAAAACCTATTCTTATTTTGAGGTCACAGGTGATTCAGTTGTAATATGGTAAATACATTGGACTTTTGTTGTCATTTATCTAGATATGTTAAAATTTGGTAGTGAAGCTATAATTATGAATCGTTACTTTTGTAGATAAATTGTTATTACTGTGTCATTAAATTCCTTATGTTTGTGTTTAGGTCGTCTTACTTGGCTTCAAAGGATTAAGGTGGCTCTTGGATTTGCTTGTGCACTTGAATTTCTTCATGATCCAAAAAAGCCTTATTTAGTGCGCAACATTAACGCAGCTCATATAATTCTTGATCAAGTTCAGTAATTGACTCTTGATAGCTATCAGTAAATCCATCTTTTTCCCTCTTTTTACTCTTTTTTTTGCTTTATACTTGACTTTTTAATGTGATGTTTAGGATTGCAACCCAAAGATATTTGACTTTTCAGCCATGAGCGGAGGTATTCTTGGTAAGCTGACTCGCCTCAAAGAGAAATTGTTGACTGTTGGCTCTGATGATCCAGAATCCTTTCCCTTAGGTATTGAGGCTTGAAGTTTCTTATATGTTTTCAATTCAATGCATGCTTTTAGATTTGTTCATCTAGTATTAGTATTCTATTTTCTTTCTTTTCTTCTCTCTTAATTTTTATGCCGTAGAAGTTGGACAACTTCATTATGGACCAGGCTGTACAAAATGTAAAGCATTCATCATGTTTTGACGAGATATAACAGCATTATGATAAGAGCCTCTAACGGCTTACACTAATGGATTTACCTACAAAAACTGTGCTTTTTGAGTATTTCTTACTCACTGAAAATTGATTATTGTGCTTGTCAGGTGGACCAGAGGAAGGTGGATTTGAGGTAACCTACCACGATGTCTTCTCTTTTGGCGTTGTTCTCCTGGGGCTAATAACAAAAAGAATTGTGGACAAGGAAAATATTCCAAAGACTACTTTGGTTTACCGTTGGGCCTGGAGGCAGTATAGGCCTAATCGTTATCTTGTGCATGAAAGCCTTGTTGAAGACCCTGGCTTTTATGCTTCTGATGGAATAATGATAACTGAGCTTGCCATGCGCTGCATTCAAAGGGAACTTGATAAGCGTCCTACCATGAAGGATGTTGTCAAGCGTCTGGAGGGGTTACAAGCTGTTCAACTTTATGGCAATGTAGTTGGAATGTGAAATGTGGGGAAGATCGACTTGCTTGTAAGTCGAGGCTAGGCTTTGGGTTAAAGTAGAGTATACTTGTACCCTACCAAGGTAAAGGATACTTGTCCTGTAATCAAAGTGTGAATTTGGGATCTTACTATGCTTTAACAGATATAAACTGGGCTGAGATTATTTAAACACCATGAAAGGAAAATGTTTCTTTTGAAAACTGAATTTCGAAGGATTCCCATCTTTCTTTGTTTGATTTCATTACATTTTTCATAAAATACCCACATTTCAGGGGCAAAAAAAACAAATGGCGTAGTTATATGGACAATTTTACATTTTTTACCTGGCCGGCCACGTTAAATTCAGGGAGTAGGAGGAGACCTGCAGAGCCAGAGCATAGTTTATTAAACATTGACGGGGTGTCCAACAGAGTGCATGATTGAGATACATTCTTAAACATTTGGGTCATGTTTATTTCACAGTTGTTATTGCATAGAACCGTACACACACATTTTACATGAAATATGGTTGTGTGAAATAATAACAAGTGTGTACTAGTATGTAGTATTTACCCTAAAGGGCCTAAACATTTGAAGCCTTCTAAAAAATAATCAGTTAGCTGTATAGATATACTTTTTTGCGTGTGTATTAATATCCTCTTTTTTCATCAGTTCTTATTTCAATTTTCCATCAAATTCCTCAGCTGCTAAGATGTTCAGCATGGGGAAAATGACTAAATATTTTCCGTTCTTCCTTGCCTCTCTTTTGTTCTTCATCTCTCATTCTCAAAGTACTTCTAAGAATTTGTTGAAAAGAGGATATTTTCTGATTAGTACTATGGTGTTTCTTCTTATCCAAAGATGAAATCTTGGAAGGCAGATACAGATTGTTGTACCTGGGATGGGGTCACATGCGATGCAGAAAGTGGTCAGGTGATTGACTAGGACCTGAGCAACAGCTGGCTTAAAGGGCCTCTCAAGTCTAACAGCAGCCTCTTCAGCATAAGTCACCTTCAGAAACTCAACCTTGCCTACAACAACTTCACTTTGTCCACAATCCCATCTGAGTTTGGCCAGCTTGTAAGGCTGACTCATCTAAACCTCTCTTTTTCCTTCTTATCCAGCCAAATCCCATCGGAAATTACATGGCTGTCCAATTTGGTTTCACTTGATCTCTCTGTCACTTGACTCACTTGTGTTAACTGCTTATTTAATAATGTTTTTCAGCATTCTAAAACTTTTAATCTCAAAAGAATAGATCTTGAAACACTTGTCCAAAACATAACAAATCTGAGAGAACTTCAATTAGCCTTTGTGAACATTTCATCATTAGTACCTCAATCCCTAGTAAATTTATCTTCTTTGACATCTCTTTCTCTTGCTAATTGCAGTTTGCGTGGACAATTTCCCACAAATATTTTCCTGATGCCCAAGCTTTCAAAAATTGATCTATCATATAACCACTTGCTCACTGGTTTTCTACTGGAATTTCATTCTGGCAGTTCCTTGGAGCTATTGGATCTTTCCTTCACAAACTTTTTTGGGATATTGCCCAATTCAATTGACAACCTTGAGTCCTTGATTAAATTGGATCCATCTCAGGCAAAGTTATCCTGGGAAATTCCTGATTCAATAGGCAACCTCCAGTCATTGAATTTTTTGGATCTCAGTTCAAGTAACTTCTCAGGGACAATCCCCCATTTGATTTGGAATCTAACTCACCTTTTTTTTTCTCTCTCTCTCTCATCTAACAATTTCTACAGTCAACTTCCATCTGCATTAGGAAACCTTACAAATCTCTCTTTTTTATATCTTACTAACAACCCTTTTCATGAGGAAATGCCCTTTTCCCTAGGAAACCTTACACAACTAGAATTTTTTTTCCTTTTTAATAATAGTTTCGATGGCAGGTTACCAATTTCACTAACAAATCTCACTCAACTCTAGACAATGAATATCTTTCAAAATCAGTTGATAGGTCCGATCACTGGGACCATCCCGTCGTTATTGTTTACAATGACTTCATTGTTTACACTAGATCCTTCACAAAATCAATTGACCAGCACTCTCAAATTGCAAAATATCTCTTCATCCCAATTGAACTATCTGGATTTGACGATAAACAAATTATGTGGATCTATTCCAAGGTCAATCACTAATTTCACGTATCTACAATATTTATATCTTTCTTCAATCAACCCTAGGGATATGTTGGAGTTAAACCTTTCTTTTTGAGCTTAAATGTATTGAATCTCTCTTTCTTTCGGGTTACAATTTGTTCATTTCTAAAGGAAAGATCAATTCCACCCTCCCAAAATTCACAAATTTGAGGTTGCGTTCTTGCATCTTACTTGAATTTCCAATTTTACTAAAATCTCTAAATGAATTACAATATTTAGACCTTTCCAATAACAAAATTGAAGGCAAAGTACCTTAATGGTTCTGGAATGTTGGAAAGGAGACATTGCAATCTTTGAATCTTTCTTTTAACCATTTTAGTGGTTTTGAACAACCTCTAAACATTCTTCATTGGAAAAATATGAGATATTTAGGCTTCCAACATGTTGCGAGGATTGCTTCCAACTCCTCCATTGTCTACAAATTATTTTTTTGCCTCAAACAATAATCTAACCGGAAGAATCCCTTCGATGATTTGCATGCTAAATGCTCTCCAAGTCCTTGATCTGTCTAACAACCAGTTGATTGGTCAAATTCCACATTGTTTAGGTAACTTCAGCAATTCCCTTTCAATATTGAATATGAGAAGCAACAACTTTCAAGGAAAGTTGCCAGAAACTTTCACAAAGGGAAGCAGTTTGAGGAAGGTAGAATTGAGTCTCAACATAATAAATGGGAAGATTCCACGATCATTGGTAAACTGTGGAATGCTAGAGGTTTTAAATCTTGGAAATAACAACTTGAATGATATCTTCCCCTTTTGGTTGGAGTCTTTGCTAGAGTTGAAGATTCTTATCTTGTGAGCAAATGGATTCCATGGTCCTATATGGGGTCTTCATACCAATTTTGGCTTTTCCGAGGTGCATGTTATTGATCTCTCTTACAACAATTTCTCTAGTGGGTTACAATAAGAGTATTTCAACACTTGGAACGCAATGGCCCCTGGAAAAATTAATTCAAAACCAGAGTACATGGGAGATCACTCTGGTTATTATGAAGACTCAATAAGTGTGATGAATAAGGGAGTGGAAATGAAGCTAGTAAAGATCTTGACAATCTTCATAGCTATTGAATTCTCTAACAACAAATTTTAGGGAGAAATTCCAAATAACATGGAGAATCTCAAGGAATTAATTGTACACAACTTATCAAGTAATAGTTTCATAGGCCCTATCCCATCATCCTTTGGGAAACTAATTGAGCTCCAATCATTTGATCTCTCCCAAAATAAGTTCTAAGGGCAGAATATCCCTCAGCAACTAACAAGTCTCACATTTCTTGCATATTTAAACTTATCTCAGAACCAACTTACAGGTCCAATTCCTCAAGATAGACAATTTGGGACATTTCAAAATTCCTCATTTGAGGGGAACTCGGGATTGTGTGGCTTTCCATTGTTCAAGAAATGTGAAAATATAGAGATACCAACTTTTGAGCTCAGTCAAGAATCATCATATGGAGAAGGATTAGTTGGAAAGTGGTAGTGATGGGATATGCTAGTGGACTAGATTGGTTATTGGACATGTCATCATCTCAACGGGGTCAAATAATTGGTTTACAAGAACTTTTGGAGTGAACCTACACATGTGAAGATGATTGTAGTAGACTAGTAAAAGCATTTGTTTTTTTTTTTTTATTATAGTAATTGTAAAATTTTATATAAGCGTTTAATAAAACAAACTTGGTTTAGCCAAAAACCTTGTAGTTTAGTGGTATTGTATATTTATTCTAATAATAAGAACTTGATAAAATGTTTGAGCTTGAGCCATTATTTGTTCACATTCTCTAAATTTGTTGTCTTTAGAAAGTTTTGTTCTTTGAACCCTTTTTGTCTACTAACATTTCTTATATGGTTGTGTTATAGTATTTCTGATCTTATGCTGCTGTCAAGAAATTCAAGAAAAAATTTTCTTTCAAGTAATAACACACAAAGTGATGGAAATGGCTTTGTTTGAAGGTATACAAATTTATTTTATTTTATATGGTAGCTTCTTGATGAAAACAGTGAAGAAGAAACTTTGGTGATCAATAAGAAAGTCTAGTTGTTTTCTAATTCTCTCTTTCACTATTGATGGATTTTTTCAGCTGAATTAACATTGTTTTGTGGGTGAAATTGGATTAATTCAATATGATTAGTAAGGACACTGAGGAATGAAAGACATCCAAGGGAATTGGTCTGATTTTATCTCACTTGTTATCTATACTACTATTTAAGGGGCTTCTCCTGTTTGGATTCCACAATTTTTAGTACAAAAATGCCCCTACACCTTTATATTTAAGTAGAGACAAAACTAAAGGACATTCCGGTAAAAATTTACTTTCCTTTAAGTAAATTTATATTTTGCAGTTTCTATCTCACTTTCTATCTCTCATTCTTCTTCAAATTGAAGACATTTAGTTTTGCTCTACATCTTCTTTCTTTTTCTTCAAATTAAAGATATTTACTGTTGGAATCTCCAACAAATATTCAGGTTCTATCTTTTGCAAGTCTTTCTTTGTTTTTTTTTTTTTTTTTTTTTTTGTTTATTTATGATTGACTTTCTTTGAGTTGTACTTTTTTTTTCCTTATATGTATCATGTTAACTCTTTTTTTTTTCTTTATATATTTTTTTCTTTTTAAGAAAGTTTTCTTTTTTAAAGGGCTGCACCTATTTGGACCGGATTTTTTTTTCCAAAATACCCCTACAGCTTACGTTTAAGTAGGGGCAAAACTTAGTAAAGATGCTTCTTTAACTCCCACAAAAACATTGCCTACAAAAGAGGACCGCTCTCCTAATGGTTTTCAAATTGCTTTATCCATTTATAAAAAAAAAATTAAAATTAAAACAAACAAAAGTTTCATGTACTGATAAAAAAAAAACTGTATACCCACGTTTTAGTCACACACAACTTCAAACTTCTAATCAGCAATTTTAAATATCCCCATTGTCATTAAGCAATTATTAAGCACCATTTAAAAAAATAAAAAATAAAAAAGAACCCCACGTTTTAGGGTATTGGATATACAAAAATTGTCCTTATTTTCCTATCTTTATCACTACTTTGGATAATGGTCTTTTTTTTTTTTTTTTTTTTTTTTTCAATTTTCAAAATAAAACGTTTGAATAAAAAAAAACACAATTTTATTTGTAAAAAAAACATATGCCTTACTGATTAAAAAAAAAAAACCAAAGCCGTACACAAATTTGAGACTTCAAACTCCATATTTCTACCTAGCAGTTTAAAATTCCCCCCTTATCATTAACCGGTTTTTTTTCTTTTTTCTTTTTTCTTTTTTTTTAGGGAAGCATTATCATCAAGCAGTTAAGATCACGTTGCTTTTGTTTTTTTGGCTAAACATATATTTATTTCTTTTTTTTAGAAGCCAGTTAAACATATATTTCAAGTTTCTAAGTTATCATCCAAATTAAAAACTCCTCAATTTTAGCTACAAATTTTACCATTCCATTAATTTCTCCCCACTATCAGCCATTACTTGATCGGTTATTCAATCAGCCCACTACAAAAGCAGTTAACCAAAATCACAATACTTACCCCTACCTCTAGATCACATATAAAATTCTTTCTCTTTCTTTTTTTTCGATTGTGGAAGGTACCTTCAATGTTGAAGAGGGGTATTGCACCTCCAGATTACAAATAAAATTGATTTTTATGGTTATAGAAAGCGCCTTGAAAGTGTGAAGAGGGGTACTATGTAGGAGGTATGTGTTTTTCAATGAATATAACTAACATTTGAATTTTACATAAATATTTACCCTTGATATGTATTCTTTCGTTTTTTGTGATAATTTCTATTTTTCTTAATCTGGGTCACTAAAGATTTTTTCCAATTGTACATGGCTCATTTCTTTTTTCTTTTTTTAATAAAGAAATAAACAGTCTTCTAACACCTTTTTTTTTAATCTCCATCACTGACCATTTGTTAAATTTGATGAGGATTACGCATTTTGTAGATGGTTTGTTGAATTTGGGTAGGTTACTTTTGTTAATCCTTATTCAAGGTTACTTTTGTTAATCCTTATTCTAATTATAATGACTTTTGAAGTGTTTTTCTTTATTTTCTTATTTCCTTATCATTATCTTTTTTTTTTTTCTTTTTCTTTTTCTTTTTTTTTTGTATGATATGCATTTGTTCGTTAAAGCTTACTCATTACCTTAAAGAAATGGAATATTTATTGCTTTTCTTTGAATAAAATATTGCAGCATGTAGAACTTTGTTTATTAAAAAAAAAAAAAAACTTTGATTACAATATTACCGTAAGTAAAACTTTTTTTTTTATAAATAACTGTGCAATTTGGATGAGTATTAAACTGTGTTACTCTACTATTAACCAAAAAAGATGAACATGTGGAATATTTATTGCTTTTCTTTGAATACAATATTGCAGTATGTAGAACTTTAATTACAATATTACCGCATGTAAAACTTTGTTTATTTATTTATTATTAATAACTGTGCAATTTGGATAAGTTTTAAACTGTGTTACTCTACTATTAACCAAAAAAGATGAACATATTAATTATATTGCAATCTTAATCAATGAAAAAAATAGTATTAAATTTGACAAACTATTCAATTTGGATAAGATTGCAATATAATTAATATGTTTATAGATTACTTAGAGAAAGTAGTTATATTTAATCCTTACTCTAATTTTTTTTTTTTTTTTGTCTTTTTTTTAGGGTGACATATCAACAATTTTGTTGAATTGCATAGTGGGCACATTGGATGAGACACTTTACAAAAATTATTGTATGATTCCAAACTCACATAAAGTGGTGGTCATCTATCAAGTGGTTGTTAATGACTCCTTTATGTATATAAGAAAAACTATTTATCCTACCTATGCCTATATTTATCAATTTGTGTAATTATATGTTGGATTCAATTTATTGTTTTTTAAAATATTAATGTACAGTTTAGCTTTATTTTTCTCAATCACATATCTTCCATATGAAATTAATTAATTATCCCTAACAATTTTCATGCCTTTCACTACAACTTCTTTTCATTTTTTTCAAGAAAATGCATTTTAAAATTAAACGAAATTATTGCTTGCGTGAGAGACTTCCCATAATCACAATCTTATTAAATTATTTAAATTAAAACTATTTAATTTTTTTTAGACTTGACACTTTTGTTATGGATGAGGACTTAATGGCTACATATTATAACTAAGTGGCTAACTTTTAGGATTTAAAAAAAAAAAAAAAAAAAAAAAAAAAAAAAAAAAAAAAAAAAACTAGCCTCACGCGCGTGCTCAAAGGCTCTTCTTTTTTTGGGTAAGGGTTAATTTAGAGCATCCATTATAATTTTGGATCACTACATTTTTCAATTACAAAAAAAAAAAAAAAAAAAAAAAAAAAAAAACCTAGGGGTGTGATGAAAAATTATTTCACCATACATAATACTCATCACACCCCTAGATTTTTTTGTGATTGAAGAATGTAGTAATCTCAAATTATAATAAATGTTCTAAATTAACCCTTATTCAAAAAATAGAAGAGCCTCTGAGTACGCGCGTGAGCGCGTGCTTAGAGGCTAGTCTATATAATTTCCTTGAATTAGCGGCAAATTTGGATGTCAATGTGATAAGTAGTGGTTCAAAGCAGTGATCCTTGAAGATGTTAGTGCTTGGTACACTTGATAAATGAGATCTCTTTGTGAATGCCTGTAAAAACACCACGGTTTACCAAGTTGTTAAAATGAATTGGAACCCAAAAGCTTGAAAGAATAGCATATGGGCATGGAATAGAGGCAGTATATGCATGGTTTATCAGCCTATTGTATTTGATCACCAAAAAAAATAAAAATCAGCCTATTTGTATTTGTACCCTTGCGATTTGTGATTTGCGTTAAAGTCCCACATTGAATATTTAGGAAGGAAGAGAGAGACGCAAGGAGATATAAATATGAAGCACTGACCAACTTTGCAGCATACTTACCTGGACGGGGTGAATGGGCGATCAAGTAGGTCCATGGTCTAGGTTGGTGACCTTCGTTGCACATTAGGAGGGGTGTTAGCCTAAGGTCTCCCCAAGTGGGAGAGCCTACGTGATTATTTGTTGCCTGGAGGGTCTGCGTTCGCGCGGTCCCTGCCTAGTTCATTGAGTCAGTGTCTAGGCCTAAAAGTCTGGATTAAGGTTGGTATTATTTCAGCGTTCCATACGAGTTTGGGGTTGGGTGGCGAAAGGATTATTTTTGGAGAAATAGTAATTTACCCATTACGAGGAGTTTCGGAAAAAAAGTTGTATTTTGACATTTTAACTCGTTATGCTTATGATTTAATTATTAAAATCTACCTCCTTCAGAATTTGAATTTTACATTCACTTTAGATTTTACACGTTTTAGGATTTAGATTTTAGCCTCGAGATGTTTGAATGTAATTTACACCTCTAAATTTAGAAACTTCAAATACTCTTAAATTTGGCTACAATTAAACTTCAAGGATAAATTTTAAATTCTAAAATTTCAGAGTATAAAATCTAAATACTCCTAAATGTTAGGAGTGTAATTTGCAATTTACTTTATATATATATATATATATATATCATTACTTTTAAGGGTTAAGTTTAAGTTATAACTAGTGCAACTTTAAACAATATTATACTAACTAGCTTCATCGCACAAGCGAAATTGTTTTTTTTTTTTTAATTATATATATAATTTTTATTTTGAAAATTTAATTTATAAGTGAATAAAATAATTTGAAAATCAACAGGAGAGTGACCATATTTTTTAGGTAATATTTTAGTATGAGTTAAAGTTATTTTTTTTACCGAATTATTTTTTAATTTTGTCTCTACTTAATCATAGATATGTTGGAGCATTTTAGAACTATGAAAATGAGGAATTTAAACAGGGAAGCTCCTTAAATAGTAATATAAATGACATTTTATTAAATTAATATTTCAAAAATTCTATCTATTTGATTAATATTTATTATGTTTTTATATTGTTTGTTGGTACCTTTTATAATGGTTTCGATGGAAACAGATCAAGGATTTAAAATCTTTCCTCCCAACGACGGGTAAAAAAAATTATTACCCAAAATAAATAAATAAAAAACAGACCAAAATTTTTGAAGGCTTAAATATAATTTAGCCAAAAATATTTTGTTGCTTTCGGCTGAAACATGCAACGCGCTCGCACAAACCCGTCAAGTTCCTCCCTCCCTCACTCTTCCACACTTTCGGAGAAGAGAGGGCTTCTCACTTTCGGCCAACCAAAGACTGAGGAGTAAGCAACTCTTTCGCCCTTTTGAGTTTATTGAAGTTATGGGTAGCAAAATCATGTTTAGGATTCATGAAAAATAATAATAATAATCTAAAAATCCTTAATCTAAAAACTATATGGGCGAAAGCGAATAGGGAATTTGATTATCACCCTTGTGTGAAGAAATGAAATTGATGAGTTTTAAACTATAAAATTTATGTATGTACTGTGAGTTGTTGAATTGATTTTGGGTGTAGAGCCAAAAAAACCATAAACTTGAAGAATATCTGGGGGAAAAAAATCTATTCTTTCCTTGTGCCCAGTCTTTTTTTTTTTTTTTTTGACTAAATCAGTTTGGAGGGTGTTTAATATGGATTTTAATATAGGAATTTGATGTTTTAGTTGCAAATGTGAATAATGGGTGTGTTTTGGGGGAGTTAGAGTTCAGTTATGCGTGTTGGGTACAATGGCTGATTGGGGCAAAGAGATAGGCTGACTTTTGGGAGTTGTTGTGGGCTAATTTTGAGGATTTTGGAGATGGATTTAAGAATTTTAAGGGCCAGCCAGCCTTGAGTGGAGATATGTGTCGATTCTTTTTTGATAATTCAATAATTACAATGAATGAGAGAAGATTTGAATATTGAATGTCTCTATTGGAAACACTAAGAGGCGTTAGCCAGTCAAGCTACAAGACTCTTGGTAATTTGAGAAGAGACGTGTTGTTCTTAGGTTAACATTATCAAATTTTGGTTTAGAATGCTTGATGTTGAGCAAATTAGAGAGGGAAGTGTGAACTAAAAGCTTAGTGGTGAATCTTGTAGCTTAATTAATTGATGTTTTTGGATTGCCAAAGGCATAATTTGGCAACAAATTAAGTAGGTTAGTAGGAACCAGCTTACTATTGTACCTAAACCCATGACAAATAGGGTCTAATCCTGGTCACCACCTTTAACAGAAAATTTATCACTAAGGGTTTTTTTTTTTTTTTTTTTGTTATTGTTATAGTATCCTGAGATAGTTTCTAACATTGTGATGTGTTGTTGTGTTTATTGAGGTATCATTGAACTAATCCTTATAGGTTCTAAGTAGTGGTTTCTAGAGCGCACAGTTGTTGGCTACCTAGTGAGACACATAAGGTAAGAAGTATTTGTAATTTTGGGATTTTTTCCCAAAATGGTTTTGGCTATCAAACTTTTGTGTTCATAATGGGAGAATCATTTATGCATACATATACATGTTTCTCCTCTACTCCTTAAATACTTGCTAAGGATTCAATAAGAAAATCTTTGGATACTTGTTTTATTTGAAAATTTTGTGGGACGAAGTAGATACCTTACGTATCTGATATGTTATTTTCAAAGTTATATGTGTTTCTCTAGATAATGTGACTCAAGTTACCCATCATGCTTGAGAAAATTTTTTATCGTTGGTGAATGTGGATAATTTATGAAAATCTTCATGTTCAGATGTTTTCATCTTGAGAGTTTACATGCAGTATAATTACTTATATGATTTTTATAAGGGATTTGGTGTTAATAATAATAATAATAATAATAATAATAATAATAATAATAATAATAAGGGATTTGGTGCTTATTTTTACTTGCAATGGTTGTAAAGTATCATGATATCAAAGTACATCATTGCAAAGATAGTACTCAAATATTTTAGAGGGGTTGTCTTGAAACATACTCATTGTGAGTTTGAGAGAATGATTTTTTAACACCCTAAGGTAAATCGTAACAAGTGACACAGTATTGTAACTAAGTTCCAAAGAGGGTGAACCTAAGGTAATTGTAAAGAGAGAGCTTACTGATCGTAGGTTTCAAAGAAGGAGCCAAACAGTTTTAGGCTCCAAAGAGGGAGTCGAATCGATGGCCACGAGTATCCAAGGTAGTCAAAGGCAAAAGGCGCCCTTAAGGCGCCAAGGCCTTGTATCGCCCGAGGCGACGAGGCACCAAAAAGGCGCTAGCCCGAGTGAAGCAAGGCGCCAAATTCTAAAAAATTAGTCTCCATCCAAATATCAACAATCAACTAAGTCTAGATAATTATCAAACAACAACTAAGTTTGAATACAAACATAAATCACTATTTAAAAATTAGTCTCCATCCAAATATCAACTAAATCTGAATATTAAACCAAAATATTGTTCATAACTTCATATTAGAAAGAAGAAAGCTCCTAACAAAACATTGAAGATTGAACTTCATGACTATCCATGACAAAACAAAAGCATTTGAAGATTAAACATTCTGTTATGCCTATTAGCCTATTTAATAGCCTGAATGTGGTTGTTATTTTTAATCTAAAGGTCATCATCAGAGTCTTCACTCAAGTTTCCATCACTTTCAAAGCCACTTGAACCAGATTTATAACCATCAACATTCTCTTCCTCAGTCTTATCAGAATCAGCATTTTCCTCTTCAATATCTGACTGTGATGTTGAGGCCTTTGAGCTTGCCCTTGATTTTGTTTGGAATCTAGTATTCTTCCTTGGTTCTCCAACACCAGCAGCTCTTGCCACTACACCCCATGTCAAACCATCATTATCATCATCAAAAACCAACTCATCTTCAAAATTCATAGATGGTTTAGCACCCATTTCCCCCAACAACCATTCATTACTTTCATCTATATCATCTAAGGAGATGGGATCAATAACATCACGCTTATCATATCGTGCCTTCATCTTTTGATTATACTTCACAAAGACCAGATCATTTAGTCGTTTTTGTGCAAGTCTATTCTTTCTTTTTGTGTGAATCTACAACCATTTATGAAAACTAAGTATTAGACTATAGTGAATAATTAAACCATTGGAATTTTCTATGAAATAAAGTAGCTCATCAAAGGATAAAATCTACTTATCATACTTTAAAACTCACCTGCTCAAACACACTCCAATTACGCTCACAACCACATGCACTACAAGTCAAGCTCAAGATTCTTATAGCTAACTATTGCAAATTCGAAGTTGAGCTCCCATACAAACTCCACCATTCAGCTATGTTAAAAAAATAAGTATGAGTAATGATATATGATATATTAGAAATCAAATTTTTTTTTTGTTGAAAAAAGTGCCACTGTTTTAGTCATTATAAGTTAGATATAAATGCTTTCTTACCTGGAGCCCTTGTCTTTCTTGATCTTTTAGCCAATTCAATGCCAAAGAGTCCTTCAGCTTTCTTATAGATGGATAGTTCAGCCATGATTTTGTCTTGAATTTCAGCACTAGGAACTAGTCTTTGTATACAAGCATACAATCCTGCTGTAATTTCATGATTTGTTGCTATGTTATCATCAAAATAGAAGTACTCAGGATTCAAGAAATGACCCGCTGCATGCAAAGGCCGATGTAATTGACATTCCCATCTCTCATCAATGATTTTAAAAATATTTGAATACCTTTCTTCATTCTCATTAAAAGCTTTTATAATAGCTTCTTTGGCCCTATCCATTGCCTCATATATGTAACCCATAGCTGGTTTTCTCTCATTATCAACAAGGCGAAGAACTCGAACAAGAGGGCCCATAACTTTAAGAATGTAAACTATAGTATTCCAAAAAGAAGGCACCAAAATCGTTTCTACTACTCGTTTAGCATTTGCTTCCTTTGCCCATCTACTACGAACCCACTCCTCAGAAGTAAACATGGCCCTTAGGTTATGCTTTTGCTTGTAAATGGATTTTATTGTAAGATATGAAGTGCAAAACCTAGTTTTCCCAGCCCTAACCAGCTCTCTTTGTTTTGTGTATTCTCTTATCATATTTAAACCCCCCCCCCCCCCCGGTGGTTGTAGATATATCTAGTCAATTGAATAGCCTATTCCAAAGTTTTTACAATTTTAGGAATTTTCCCAATGTCCTCCAATATAAGGACAATGCAGTGTGCAGCACACAGAGTCCAATACAATTTTGGCCTTTTTGCTTCCAACAACTTCCCAGCCAACACATAATTAGATCCATTACCTGATACTACTTAGACTACATTAGCCTCCCCAATCTGTTCTACAAATGCATCAAGTAATTCAAAAGTTTTTTCCCCAATTTTCATAAAAGATGATGCATCAATTGACTTCACAAACATGGTTCCAGATGGGCAATTCACCAAAAAGTTAATCAAGGTCCTATTGGTTCTACTAGTCCACCCATTAGACATAATAGAACAGCCATATTTCTTCCAATCTTGCTTATGACCACTCAATAACTCATTTGTGTAAGCCACCTCCTTTTTGAAAATTGGAACTCTTAACTCATGGTAACTAGGAGGCTTCATATTTGGACCATACTGCCCAATTGCTTCAACTGCCCATTTAAATTCATCTAAGCGAGCAACATTAAATGGTATACCGACTAGATAAAATAGCCGGCCAATATACTGACAAGCTTGTGCTCTTTTCTCTTTGTCAAGTTTATCATTGATGTTAGTTTGCTTCATCTTACCCTGTTTCCTAAGTGCAACTACTTTTTCTGACTTTAACGTTACAAAAGAATCCATGGGACCTTTCAACTTCTTAGACTTTGGCATTAATTTCACAGCTTTCACTTGGGTGTTACTGCCAACCCCTCTCTTACTAAAGCATAATTTTTTCCCTTTTTGGATAACTTCTACTTCCTCTACCTCATCATCATCTACATCCTTAATTTCAATCATATTATCTATATCATCAAAATCAGGCATCTTGTCATAGTTCTCCTTGTCACTCTTCTTCTCTGCCATATACTGTGCAAGCTCTTCTCTAACATGATCAGGACATTTTAAACACTTTGTACTATTTTTAAAATTCCCTACTTGATGCTGCTTAGCTCTATGTATCCCTCTCTTTGTGACTTTATTACAAAAAAGGCAAGTCACTGCATTTTTGTCTTCTACATTAGCTAAATAATTATATTTCCATCCCGAATCTTTTCTCCTCCCATTATCTGAAGCCATTCTACATATAAAAAAAAAAAAAAAAAAACCCAACACAATACATTTAATAGGATTCTATATTAAGCTAGCTATGTATCATTTACTATGGTTTAAGCTCTAAAAATTGAGTGAAGTAATGAGTTCAAGAAAAGGGAAAGTTGCTGGACACAGAGAGGAGAAAGTTGCCGGAGACAGAGAGTCCAATAGAGAAGAGAAAAGGGGGGAAAAACAGAGAAAAAACAGAGAGGAGAGAGTTTTATATGCTCTGAAAAGGGGGGAAAAACAGAGGGTCCAACAGAGAAGAGAAAAGGGGGGAAAAAAAACAGAGAAAAACCAGAGAGGAGAGAGTTTTATTTGCTCTGAAAAGGGGGAAAAAAATAGAGTCCAACAAAGAAGAGAAAAGGCCAAAAAAACAAAGAGGAGAGAGTTTTATATGCTCTGAAAAGGGGGGAAAAAAACAGAGTCCAACAGAGAAGAGAAAAGGGGGGAAAAAGTAGAGAGGAAAGAGTTTTATATACTTTGAAAGTGTGGACAATGACAACTTGCCAATGTAGTGTTGCGGTGAGAGAACACTCAGGAAAAGAAAAAGTGTAAAAAAAAAAACTAAATGAATAGGAAAATGTTACTTGATGTTGGTTGATTGCTGGCAACAACTGGCCCACACTCTTCCAAACCCTAGAAGAAGACGAATGCCTTTGCTCTGATATATATATATATATATATATTTTGTGGAGAAACTGCTCTGATGTTGCTTTGTTCTGATGTTCCCGAAACTTCTTTGATTTATATTTTGTTTTATCTTTTGTTTTATGCTTTTTTTTATATATTAATTTATTTGATATAATGGGTGACAGCTCATCTCCCACTGAGGTAACAGTTTTAAATCGACCATACACCTCTTTAAATTTACAAAATATGCCATCACAGCCCTTAAAAACACGAATCTGCCTCAAGTGCTCGCCTCTCGCCTAACAAAATACATCTGGGCGAGCGCCTAGGCTCCAGAGGCAAGCACCTCACTAAAGGCGCCTCGCCTCAGTGCATTTGAGGCGCTTTTTTGGCGCCTCGCCTTGCCTGGGCGCCTAGGCGAGCGCCTCACTAAAGGCACCTCGCCTCAGTGCATCTGAGGTGCTTTTCTGGCACCTCGCCTCGCCTAGGTGCCTAGGCGAGCACCCAGAACGCCTTTGACTACACTGCGAGTATCAAAGCCTATGGATTTTTCCTATGTTTGTGTTCAAACTATTGTGATGTAGTCTAGTCTAGTCTAGTGGATTCATGTGAGAAGAGTTTCCTAGCTAGCTTCTTATCTTTTTGTACTCTAAATCGGAGCTTCAAGCTTCTTGATGTTTTAAAAGAAAGAAAGAAAGAAAGGAAGGAAGATGAAGTTTAGATCTCCCTACGGTGTTGTTTTTGCAAATTGAAACAACTGTCTAAGCCAAAAACGTCATCGTTTCTTCGTTACAAGACTTTTTTTGAAGTATGCACGTAACATGCAAATGACTCTTAATATGCTACCGTTTCATTTTTACTTATTTTTATATTTTTTTTTATTTGAAAAAAGCCTGATAATTAAGTCCCTAAAACTCTCTTTTTGAAATATAAGGGTAGATGTTCTAGTAACTTTGTTTATATTTTTTGAAATTTTTTAAAAATATGTGTCGACGAAAAAACGTGTAAAAATATATATAATATTGTTTAAAAATTAAAAATATATATTTAAATGTATATACCAAGCTGATCTTAAAATACTTAAAAACTTATATATACCTACTGAAGCGAAAATTATATTATAGGGTCCCACACCATATAACTGCTCGAAGTACTGAAGACTGAAGAGGACTCAATAAAGTGATAAACTGTTTGGAGAAGTGTTTGTATAGTTTTTATTTTTTAATGCTAAAATATCACGTGCAATTCTTATAAAGGTGTTCGGAGTTCCTAGCTATACAGATTACAGACTATTTGGTTAGCATGCGATAGCATAAACTGTTTAGGAGAAGTGTTTGTATGTATAGTTTTTAATGCTAAAAGATCACGTGCAATTCTTATCGCATGCTGCACACTAATTGGCTAGCATGCTATAGCAAAAATGGCCATGAGGCATATTAATGGGGATTTAAGTCCAATGGCAGCTTTCTCCGGCGTGAAGAGTACCTTCTGCGAGCTCTGGCAGTGAAGAGCTTGACGAGGCCGTCGGTGGACATGTCGAGAAGGGCATCCAAGTCGACGCCTCTGAAGCTGAACTTCTTGAACGTCCTCTTCTTTGGGGGCTGCCCAGCCACCGCCACATCAGCTTCCACATCCGCCCGAAAAACAAAACCCCATTAATCAAAAACAAGCACAGACTAACATACAGAGAGGAGGAGAAGGCGTACTCACCATGATTTCGATTGGTTAGATGAGATGAGATGAGAAATGCGGCGATTCAGAAAAACCCTTGTTCGCTGCTGCTGCTGCTGCTGCTGCTTGCTCTGCTAATGTAAGGGACCAGGTATGGGGAGTTGGGTATATAATACTGGGCCATGGGGTTTGATGGGCCGGATCGGTCAGGCCATCCATTAGGGTTCTGTGTTGTGGGCTTGTGCCGATTAGGATTTTTTTTTTGAGAAGAAGCCAATTAGGATTTAGATGGTCTAGAGATTATCTTAAAGAAATTAAATTCTAAAAGGATGGGATGTAAAACCTATGTTTTACACCATTTAATAAATGATTATCATATCAGCATTTTACTTAAAATTCAATACATTTTATCACATCTAATAATATCTCAATAAATTCTCAATTTGGTTGGATTTATATATGGATATTATAATTGATTGAGTGTGATTGTATTTATTCTTAAATATGTGATAAAATGATGTGGCATGTTGAGATTAAAAGAGTAAAACATGGGTTTTACACCACGTCCTTATAGAATTTAATCTCTTATTTTAAATTACTAGTATCCTATCTTATGCACACATTTTGATATTTGTGGATTTAATTTTATTACTAAAATCCTAACCATTTTCTCAACCAAAAAAAAAAAATCCTAACCAAAAACCACTATGACACAATGGTGTATCCTTTGGATATAAAAAAAATGGTTAAAATTCAATACAAAAGAAAAAAGAATGGCTAAAAGTGTAGAATACAAGTTTCAATTTCAATTATAGTAATTAGAATTGGGACAAAGTTTAGTACGAAACTAGTTTGTAGCTATCTTCTCGAACTCACTACATGGCAACTTATATAAACTACCCATATGTATTTTTTTTTTATAATAACTTAATAGTTATAACTAAGAACGAGGGATTTGAACTCTAGATGTATTGAAAACACCAGAAAGAGCAAACCAATTGAGATACAAGGCTCTTAACTTCATATGTATAACTTAAACAGGTCACACCACTCATTAAAAGAGTCATGTAACGAAAATTATATATGAATAATTTTTTTAATCGTCACATAGTGGGTTGAACAAAGACATTTTCAAGTTGATTGGGACTTAAAAACCTTTTTCATAGAATTGTACTGAGTATTAGGACAAAACTTGGTTCCAAAAAATTTTGGAGCCTTGGGTTTCAACCACCAATGAGAAGAATTCAGTTAAAAAAAAAAGAGAAAAAAAGAAAAAGAAAAAGGAAAGATAGCATTTGTACTTGTCATATTCAATGCACATGCCTCACTAACACAACCAACAAAGTCATATACATGATGAGATACATGTCTCTTCCAATGGGTGATTTTGCAAGTATCTAACCACCAATGAGTGGTATGATGGTTAAATTGCTGCCTAATGCCAAGAGCAGCTGCCATTTGTAGGCCATCCCTATTCCATAAAGAACACGTAGTAGTGTAGTACACAGATTAATTTCTCTTGAACCAAGCACTGATTTGACTGATAGGTAAAAGTTAAGAGCATTAGAGTATCTGTAGTAGATGTTGCAAAAATTATGTCATTTTACAATACCAAAAGAGTACTTTATTATTTTATCACATCATTTTACAATATTCTATTGATCAAATGTTCTATATTTTTACTACTTCATTTAAATATTATTTTTTAATTCCTTTTAATTCTTATTTTATTCTCTCTTTATTATTTGTTCCTAAACAATAATATTTTCAAATTTTCTTATTCTAACTGTAATATTTTCAAACAATCCCTTTAATTCAACTGTCATATTTTTAAAAAATATATTTTCTTAAACATTTTTTAAAAAAATAAAAAAACTTAGAACCTGTCACCTTCAAAAAAAGAAAAAAGAAAAAAAGAGAGAGAGAGAAGAAGGCACATCCAAATATCAATATCATCCGAATATCAATATCAATATCATTGTAAAATATCAAAAGATAAGCAATTCATCATTGCCGTATCAATATCAATAGCTAAATCCAAATCTTTGTTTATAAAGTACTAATTGCAATTACACATCCGAATCCCCAAAAACCAAAACAAAACAAGAAAAGTTTTTGTGTCAATACAAGAAGGGAATTACAGCTTTTCTTCCCTTGGGATAATCCTCCCCAAAATAGTTTGGACAACTCACAAGCTCAAACAAACCTTCTCTTGGCACCCTGTAACCTTTACCTTCCTTTTTAAGAGCCACCAAAACTCTATCTAACCAAACTCTATCCGACCAAAACTCTATCTGAAAGCTTTTAAGGGGCTCAGCCTAGATCAAATTCCAATAAATCTCACTCAAATATTTTCTGGCCAAACAAGTGGGTTTCTGCCACCATGAGAAATGTTAATGCACTTCAAGATAAATTATGCTATTATAGTTGCATCTTTCTAATGATGGGAAAGGCCTCCAGCTTCAAAATCAAGATTTACATAAAATAAATAAAACAAATAAAATGCAGTAAAAATCTGATTTGAGAGATATTTGATAAAGAATCTTTCAATGATGCTAAAGAGGGGGCCAAAACAGATTCCCCATTCTTAAAAGGAAGAGGCCCAGGCCAAAAGATGTGGCTCAAACAGGAAGATTTATTGAAATCTGCAAGTAAAGAAGTAGAAGACTCTTCGAATTCAAGTTTAGCTATCTTTAAAATGGCCAAAAACTTGATTTTGTCCATCGTGTTTACTTTTCAACACCAATCATGGAACTTTTGAACTCACAAGAAGCTTCAAAAAGAAACATAGATCACACACGCACACATACACTCCAATCATTCAAGCACCCTAGAACTGTAATATATGTATAGCTACTCTCATTGTCTCATATTAGTTGTCCATATTTTGACTGAGAAGAACCTTCACTGACCCAACTTTTATATGTACCATACCATCACAATACTATGTACCATAAAATTGAGTTCATCGTTTCTTAAATCCAAAAACCCAAAAAAAAAAAAAAGCTAACAATTTATAAATAAAGCAAACAAACAAACAAAAAAATAGGGCAAAAAAGACGGATAACCAAAAAAAATCACAAAATCATTCAAAACCCACAATTTTTTCAGATTCATTCAAACAAAAGCCTAGCAAATCTAGAGCAAAAATAGAAGCATGCATCAGTTTTTCAAATTGAGAAGTAAAAAAATTGTGCTTACATTATCGAGATTTAACAGCGAATAAGCGATGATAGAGAGGATTTCGGCGACTCTGAGAACAGTGAATCGGCGACTCTAAGAATAACGAACAGCGAATCGACGATCTATTGCATATTCATAAGGTCGGTCAGCGTCAGCTTCGAGATAGCCCATCTTTCCTTCTTCCTAAACCTTATTGATTAGGGCGAGCTAAGAAAGGAAAGAAGCATCGCTTGGCAATAGTATCGCCCAAACAGAGTAAGACCAGTGAGCTATTCTTGTCGTGATTCTCGTGCACAGATTTCACCAGGGCCTCTTTCACGAAACCAGAAGTCCACTCACAAAGTTCTTGCACCAGGAATTGATTCAAAGAGCCTTCTCTCTGATGAGACGAAAGGGCTCGGTCAGTTCACTGGGATATAGAACAGAGAGGAGAGACCCACAACCTAGAGACCTACGCCCACGCCGATCACAATCGGAAATCACAACCAAACCCACAATCGAAAATCATAACCACAACCAAACCCACGCCGATAGAACAGAGAGGAGATAGTGAACAAAAGGGGAAAAAAAACCGGTGAAGGATATAGATCAGTGGTGGTAGAGAGGAAATCGGTGGTGGCTCATATTGGGAAGAGAATAGAGCAAAAGGGAAGAGGGAAGAAGAAAGAGAATGGGAGAGTGGAGATGGAGATGAAGGCGACGAATACTGAATAGCTGAAGGAGAAGATGAAAGAGATTTTTTTTTTTTTTTTTTATTTGAGAAACAGATGAAAGAGATATGAGAGCGAAAGAGGAATACAAAATTAATAAATCCATATGCCACAGCTTACCATACCATTGCAAATTTGTGATTGTACTGTAGTATGTTGCAAAAAAATATGGCATTTAGAACATCTGATAAATGGGGTTAAACTTAGTTTAGTGTGTGATATATGTCAAATATTTAGCATTTGGCACATATCCCACATCTGCTGTGGGTGCTCTTAGAGCACTAGCAATTTGGTGAGAAAATTTTCAAATTTTTTATATATCTTTTTTTGGGTGTAGATTTTAGAAATTTAATAGTTAAATTTCATATTTTTTATATTCTTAACATGCATATCAAATTTCATTCAAATTAGATGTTATTTAGTATAAGATTAATAAACTTATTTTTTATACATAACTTCATATCACAAAAACTTAAAATTTTAATATTTATTTGATGATACAGCAATTGATCTTTAATCTTCTAGAAATTTTCCAAGTATAAAGAATATAATAAAAACATACAATTTAACGATTAGATTTTCAAAATTCATACTCAATATAAAGATATATGAGGATTTTGTAGAATTTCTCTCTGTCAAGGACGCTTTTGCAATAAGGGCCAAAAATGCGAGAACGACCCAAATCTCTTCTTGGTTCTTTAGAAGTGTTTATTGTGAAGAATCAAACCCAAAATCCCTAAAGTATAATGAACAAAAAGCTGATGGTGCTTTGACAAGAGATAATCAAAAAGCTAATAACAAAAGTGCAGAAAAAACATAAAAACACAACGGGTCTGAAAGTTCGACGCATAGTCAGCAAAAAGAGGGAATTGAGAAAGGTTGTGAGGAAGAGAGAGAAGGTTCCCTTGTACCCATATTTCCATCCCTAAGAGCATTCACATCCCATAATGCTACTCTATCCTATTTTATAATCCTAAAAAGCTACTTTATCAATTATACCATACCATTTTACAATACTCCCAACATCCCAATTTTTATTTTCCTATTCTACTTATTAAAATAATATTTCAACACAATAAAATAATTTATCCAAAACTCAAATAAAACCAAAAACCAAAAACCCAAAACCCAAATCACCTCTACAACCACCTGCTACCACCACCACCACCACTACCAAGTACATACCCAAATTGATTTTTATCAGTTGAAAACCAAAGTCATCTTAAGCACACAAAAAATCAAAATCACGGCAACCCACAAGATCAAAATAAAAAACAAACCAAACCACGGCAACCTCCAACTCCAGCAACCACGACAACCCACAAAATCAAAATCAAACTAAACCCACCTCTAGCACTGGTCACAGCAACAACAACAACAACAACAAAAAAAAACCTACAGAACCCAGAACTCAAACCCGCTGATCCATCACAATCCTCAGCCTTAAAGCCACCACGATCCACACCGATTCAAAACCCAACCAATGCAACCAATTCAAGACCCATCGATCCGCCACGATCCACACTAATTCAAGACCCATAACCCACGACCCACACCAGACTTGAGAGAGCCATGACCCATGACCTACGCCAGACCAATCTCCACTAAGAAACCCACAAACCGCACCCAAATCGGACCAAACCCATTGGAGCAAAACATTGAAGCCACATCAGAGCAAAACATCGAGACGCAGCCTAGGCTTGGCGTTGCTGGGTGATGGTGGCCAACGGTGGCCTGATGGAGAGCAAAGGGAGAAGGAGAAATCATTGAGAGAGAGTAAAGGGAGAGGGAGAAATCTAATAGAGAGAGAGACGTGGGAGACAGAATGTATAGAGTGGGAGAGTCAGGAGGAATAATAATAATAATAAATAATATATATATATATATATATATTTTTTTTTTACAATAGTAGTCGTTTAGAAGTTCGGATGCTGAGCTCTTTTGGGATTAAAATGCCAAAATTTCCTTACATTTGGCATTTGCAATCCCCAATGTGAATGCTCTAAAGTTCAAGATTGTGAGAATGTTTCTTGGCTCAGTGGGCTTTTGCTCTAAAATTTCAGTTTTATGGAGAAAACGTGGTTGGTTCATTTTTGAGCTGAAGAGAGAGTTTTATATAGAGTTTGGGGTGTTGCTAATGACTAGTTTTTGGTAGTAAAAGAGGCTTTTATTGCCCTTAGTGCTATTTCCATGATGTGGTGTAGTTTTCCTTTTGCTTAGGAAATGAGTTAGAGGGTTTGCTCTAATTGGTTGCCTTTGGTCAGACATTTCAAACCATTGGGAGGCTCACCTAAGTGAGGGCTAGCAGATGGAATTGCCCAGTGGGAGTCAACTATGTTTAAAGGCAAATATGGGTTCGAGCAGAAACTTTAGGCCGCAGTCAGCCAGAGCATGAAAGCTCTTTTAGGGTGGAAATTTTAGGTACAAGACCTCCTCCATGAGCCTGAGGTGCTACCAGTGTCCCTTGACCACTTGTTAGCACGCATGGGCTAGGCTCATGCAAAAGGTTTGAAAGAAACCAACCCATACCCTCCAAACCACACTTCCTCAATTTCTCCAATAAGTCGCATGGGCTTGGGCCATGTTTAAAAGAATAAAATAAAACATAATACATGAATTGGGCTTGTAAAAAAATGTGTCACGAAAATGGATATCAATACTCTCCAAACTAGTTTGAAGAAAAATTTTGTTCACTAGCAATATGGGGATATATATATATATATATATAAAACACATATTTTACATCCTTAAACACTATTTTATCTATTTTACGAACCCATCCAACAATACACCCAACGTCCTAGTTTTTATTTTTACATACAACCTAATAAAATAATATAAACTGCCTAATAAAATAATAAGAAGTACTATTATCTCTCTCTTTGTTTCCTCCCACTCTCTTTTTCTCTTCACCACAACCACAAGATTAAAAAACTATTTTAGCAAGTTGCTAATTTTGCAACCCACCTGCTCAAATTAAGCTTCATCTGGGTGTGGGTTGCTAAAACTTTTTAGCAACAATGAATAGTAAGAGCATTTTCATCCAGGATTCCAAAAAAGTTATATTTTATACCTTAAAAACCTATTTTATCTATTTTACCATCTCATTTTACAACTCTCCCAACATTCCAGTTTCTATTTTTATAAATGACTCATTAAAATAATATAAATATAGAAAAAAATAATATTAAAAATTATTATATCTCCTCAACAACCAATACCCAGAAACACCAAACAACAAAGTCAAAAAAAAAAAAAAAAAAAAAGAACACCAACCACCACCACTACCTCTGAAACTCCATTAAAACACCAACCACCCTGAAACTCCATTAAATACCTCTGAAACTCCAACCACCTAGAAACACCCATTAACATCAACTCCATTAAAACACCACCATCCACTAACAACAGTCATAGCCCATTACCACCACCACCACCACACAGACTGGATTCCTCGCCCACCAGGACCCACCAAAACCCATAACCCACACATACCACGCCCACCATCCGACCATCATTGTTGTAGGAATGATAACGCCTTAAAATGTATATTTGTTATATATTTATGTGGGCGTTATCTCTCTATTACTATGCTTAATTTGTATAATTAAGCCATGATTTGCATTAGTCCCTATTATTTATCTTTACATAATTTCTTGAATAAGATGTCATTCATTGCATGTAATTTTCTACTTTAAAGAAATCATGTGAAAAAGATGAGTTTACAGGAATTTGTGAGAGAATGGACGCCAAACTAGAATTAAAGTGGAGCTAAAGGACCATGCTTAAATGTTTAAGGAGGTGCAGTTGGAGTGCTTGGGTTGTCTACCATGTTTGGAAGCTTCAAATAAGGAAAGAAATCAAAGAGGTAGAATCCGAAAAGGAAAAATTAGATTTGAGCACTAATCAGTATTTTGGGTGTATCTCTTTCCTCAAAAATCCAATTGATACAAGGCCAGATGGGTTGGAACCGAGACTTAAATATCTACAACTTTCCAGTTTTGAGTTTTTAAAATTCACAATTTTTGAAGGCTGAAAATAACTCACAATTTACTGCTGTAAATCTGGACGAAAATTAATATAGTAAAAGTTTTATTTTCTTTGGACACTTTGACGTTAGGGTTTTGAAGGGAGGCTATGTAGAACGAATTTGGGAAAGAAAACCTTGTATTTTCCTTTTTCTAATGGAAACCTAAACTCTTTGCTAGGACTAGGGGTTATGTTTCTTCTATACGGTATGAATATTCAATGTGATTCTTTCTAAGATTTTAGACAATAACATATTTGATTGTTCAATTAGATTTCTTTTGATGTATTAGTTCTTCCATGCTTTCAATAAGTTTAATCTTGTTTTTCTTATTGTTTAGATGAATTTCTAATAGTTTCAAATAGAAATCACGTTTTAAAGTGAATGAGTTTTTCTAAAAACTATTCTGACCGCATTATTAATCTAGGTTATCATGCGTTCTTGAATTGTCTCAGTTCAACCAAATCATAAGATTTTAATTGTATAAGAACAATCAATTATGAAATATATATTTTCTTATATCACAAAGAATCTCATATCGATATAGAGAAACACCCTAATGCTCTAGTATTTACATTATTGATTTAAATAAGTTTTTATTATTATTCTTGTTAACAATCATCAAGCAAAAGTACTTTTCTTCTTCACCCAAATTGTTGTTTAATTATATTGTCTTTGAATCTATCCTACTCCTTGTGGGTTGACCTCGATACTCCGAGAATTATATTGCTACGATCTCTTGCACTTGGGAGTGAGCAAACAAGGAACACCACCTCAGTCCTCAAATTCTGACCATCAACACCACAGACCTCAAACCCACGGCAAGAAAAACCTAAACACACACCCATGGTGACAAACCCAGACCCACGGTGAGCAACCCATGGCAAACCCATGACTGTAACCTAAATTGCAACCCATTGACCTAAATCTTAACCTAACTCTAGTCCACGCTGTCAACACCGGTCTAAGTGAGAGGAGAGAGAGAGAGAGAGAGAGAGAGAGAGAGACCAAAATAGAGACAAAGGGAAGAGAGATAGGTAGATGAGAAATGAGAGGAAAGAAGTGACTGAGTGTAAGGATAGGCGTAGCATGAAGAAAGAGAAAGAGAAGATATTTTTAATAAAATATTATTTTTTTGGTTTACATCTATTGCTATAGTTGGTTCTATATATAAGAACCAATTGTTCATGGATGGTATAAAAAAATAGGTTCCCAAACTCGGATGTAGCTGATTTTAAGGCTGCTAGTGGCTAAAATAGTAACTAGGGGGGGGGGGGGTTCTTACACCCCCTAATGCTAGTGCTTTATATACAACCTACTATTCATGGTTGCTAAAAATAAAAGCAAATATAAAAGTACAAAAAAGACGAAAGAGATAGATGGGAGAGAAGAGAGAGAATGCATTGATAAGGTAGTTTATATTATTTTATTGAGTTGTATATAAAAATAAAAATTGGGATGTTGGGTGTATTGTTAGATGAGTTGGTAAAATAGATAAAGTAATGTTTAAGGATGTAAAATATGATTTTTTTACATCCCCCATTGCTAGTGCTCTAATGGTTGCATATATGCAACCTTACTATAGCAAGGTTGCAAATTGTTTTAAGTATACAAACCCGAATGAAGTAAGTTTTGGGTGTCTTAGGTTGTAAAATAATAACTGGGGAGTGTTTACACCCCCAATACTAGTGCTCTTACCATCTCACTTTGTAAAATTTCTCTATTTTGACTTACCAAAAATTTTCTTTTCTACTTTACAAGACCCTTTAAGAATATACATTATGGCTGTGTTTCGTTCGACGAAAATTAATTTTCGAAAAATATTTTTCACATTCATGAGGGGATTGAAAATGTTGGTCATCCATGTTGCATTAGTAGGAGAGGTCCAAGACTCACTAATTGTCAATTACAATAATAATGAATTTATTAAAATGTTTTGTTGGCTAGCTTTTCTACTAAAAGTCTCATTGGAAAAAGTTAAAAAGAGCATTCCCATCTCATTTTGTAAAATTTCTATAGTTTTGTCTACCAAAAAGTTACTTTTTCTACTTCATATAACCAAAAAAAAAAAAAAAAAAGCAACAAAATCTACATTCCATTTGCTATTTTATAGCACATTATATAAAATAATAGTATGCTCAAATTTCAATTTTTTTTTTCTTTTAACATTATTTTTTAAATATTTTAGTTAGTTGTTAGGTTTGCAAAACTATATAGCAGACTAGCATCTCAAGACTCAAAAACTCGAGTTCAGATTTGAACTCGAGTTTCTAAGGCTCAAATTGCATGTGATGGCTGGCTGAGGTGGAAAAAAATCCACATGAAAATCGAGTATTTAAAACTTGAGTTCCCATTCTTCTTCCACATCTGAGTCTTCCTCTTCCTCAGTTCTTTCCTTCTTCCTTCCACATCTGAGTCTTCCTTTCAAATCTGAGTCTTCTTCTTCCTACCCGATTTGATCCTCTGTTCTTCTTCCTCTCCTCCTCCTCCTCCTCCTCTTCTTCTTCTTCTTCCTTCCTGATTTGTTCCTCTGTCCCTCTATTCTCTGTTTCTCTGTTCCTACCCGATCTGATTTGTTGTAGAATTGGATTTACTTTTTACAAACTTGAGTCTATAAGACTCAAGATCTATGTGGCAAAATATACACAAATCAACAAGTTGAATTCGAGTATTTGAAACTCGATATTTAGATTGAAATCAAGCCTCTAAAACTCGAGATGCTAGTTTCCAGTATTGTTTCTCACACATGTCAACTTATTATATTTTTTCCCTCACTAATGCTATCCTGCAAATTTCCTCCTTAAATTCCCTTGAGGCTGAAAAGTTTCCCACAAGCTCCACAATATTGTTGCGACCCTCGCGGCCTAATGTTGAGATCCAGATATGCCATCCAACGTCAAGAATTGAGATGCAAATTGGATCATGAGAGAAGAGAGAAAGGAATGGAATAAAAAAAATGAAATTTTATAGAAAAGTTTGAATGATATACAAAAGCTACAGTGATCTTATATATTTACAAGACCATTGTAACTTTTGTATTTAAAATAATTGCGAAAAGAATGACTATTTTTTTTAGAAGAAAATGCATTACTAATAAAAGTAGGGATTTTGAGATTTTCTTCTCTTTTTTATCTACAATACCATCTATAAATAGCAAAAACTTTATTATAGAACAATAAATGGGAATACTCTATTATATTACATGTATTTCTAACCATGCTTTCTTTTCTTTGTCAAGTTGTCCACCATTGATGCTCGATCATCCCTATCTCTAAAAAGAATCAATTGTGAAATGTCAGTAGAATATATTGGTGGTTGATGATGCCAAAAAAATGATCAGTGAGCTACACGATACTCGCACACTCTAAACAACACCTGCACAACAAAAAGGAGAAGACCTAAAAGAGAGCACCGGTGTGGTGCCGACCGAACACCCTCCGAAGGTCAAGTTAGAACTTCTTACAACTCTAGAGTGCTAGAGAGGGGTTAATTATGCGTACCTTGGTTTATGAGGGTATTGGGGTTTTTATAGTAGTAGAGGATTGGCCTTTTTTCCTTGGGCTAGAAGTCCTTTCCTTATAGGAATCCTTATGAGCGTATATTACGGAATCCTTTCCTTGTAGGAAACTAACACCAAGCGTGGGATGCAAGACATTTTCCTTATATATCCAGGTGTGGAGGCCAAGTCAGATTTATATTAGAGCCGTCAGCTTTATCCCCACTCCCTTCAGCATTATAACTGTCAGCTCATAGATGGTGTTAGCCTTTAAGTGTGTTTTGCGGGCACCCTCTACCAATCAAACCTTTGCCAATTCACTTAATGGAAGCCTACGGTTGAAACTATAACCGTCAGCTTTTGCCCGTTGATTTTACTCATACCGTCGTCTTGCGCCTTCACACAAGCAAGTATTATTTTCTCCCTTATCAGTTGCCCCCTACTCCATATCCAGTTGTTTTTAAACTGACAGGTTATGGAGTTAGTTTTTTTTTTTTTTACTGGATAACTGTCTTTTGGTCCAGAGGGGTGGGAAAAGCATTTTATGGTTTTTCGAGCCATCATTCATTAAATGCTCGGACGTGTGGCTCATTCTCGTTGGCTCCACTTCTAGACGAGGGCGTCGCTTCATCTTCTGCGCGTTTTCCTCCTATATATAACCGGTATCCTTCTTCTTATTCCTCTATTTCAACCTTGCTGATCATTGAGAGAGAGCTCATTGCTTTAACTTTCGTCATCCTGTTTGAATCGTGTGCTGCTAACACCGTCACTTTTAAGGCCGTCCACTTCCCAAGGGCTCCTTCAACTGTAAGTTTTTTTTCTCTTCCTTTGTATTTTTGCATTAACTGAACAAGTTCCTAGTGAGGATGTCAATTTTAGGTACTTAGAATGGATCTGTCACTTGTAGGTAGTCAGATGTCAAGTGGCGTGTCGAGTGAACGGTCGTCAGTCCGCGAAGGAGCGGGCTACGACGAGGTTTTTGGTTCAGGTCAAAAGTCCATCGATTTTTCTGGATCGTCTGAAAGGGAAACGTCAGCCCAGTCTCCTGACGATGTCATGGAAGATTATGGTGACGTGGAATCCTATGAAAAGGCTTTAACAAGTCCCAGAGGTAACCGTCCTTTCATCCTTCCTGAGGATTGGGCCGTCAACAAATTTTTACCAAAAATAAGCGAAAGGATTTTCAAGGATTTACCCATCCGTTATCAGATCCCAGACCATATTTCAATCTGTCTTCCTAGGAAAAAAGAAAAGTGTTATATTGGATTGACCGCAGACGTAGGTATGTATGATGCCGTCCTTGCTGCTGGACTAAGGCTCCCATTGACGGCTTTACACCGTTAGCTTGTTAATTTTTTGGGACTATCCGTCAGCCAAATTGCCCCCAATGCTTGGAGGACTTTCATTGGAGCGAAAATTTTGTGGGGTCGTCTGAGCGGTGGGAACCGGTCAGCTTTCCCTTGACGAGTTCTTTTATTGTTATAGACCCAACCACATTGCTTCATCCAAAGGAACCTCTCATTTTTCCGTCAAGGAGAAGGACTTAAGACTTGTATCTGACATGCCAGATTCTAACAGAAGTTGGAAAAATAGATACTTTTTTATTGAAGGGTTGGACTGGGTATGCCGTCCAGAAGAGTGGGATACCATGCCACGGGGCTTTGATAATACCTGGGGAATAGTTAGGGACTCAGGTTTAGTACCAGCGGTTTCTCATTTTTTAACCCCATCAGCTTTTAGTTTTCTGTTGTTTTGTATTTTAACGTCGTCTCCTTTTATTTCTTTTGCAGCGTATACCCGTCCACATATAACTAACGAGTAGGAGGCGTTCATCCGTCGAGTTCTTGAAATCCCACTCGAGCAACGAAAGTGCAGGGATCTGATCACCTTTGACACTCTTCATTTGTACTGCGGTGGTCCAAAGCCGACGGTTGAAGCTCGTAGGTTGGATGAATTTTCTCGTCGACGTGGGTAGATTCTTGACTTATTTCATCAGTTTGCTTGGTTCCGTTTGCTTTGTTGATACACGCTTATTACTTTGTGCAGAGATCGAGACTGTTAAGCAAAGGGTGAGGGCTGCTATGGCCTGTAAAAAGGAGGAGAGAGAAGCGAAGGAAAAGGAGGAGGGGGTATCCTTGTCAGCCCCCAAGACCATTGCTAAGGTGATGAAAAGGAAATCTGACGGGAAGGACAATCGTCCTTCTAAGAAAGCTGCCGTCACTCTAGGGGATGTGCCCCTTAAGAAGTCACCCCTCAAGCCAAAACAGGGTGCAGGCAAGGGAGTGATGAACCCTACTGGTCCTATCATTGAGGGACCCCGTTGCCTTTTGACTCACAAAGACTATGCCGTCGAGGAAGTGGAGTCCTTTATAAAGCCAACGGATATAAGTCCTTGTGATCAATTAGGGACGGAGGACTTAGGGCGTCAGCTCTTTTTTACCTTAGTAGGGTATGTTCTTCTTTTCCTTTGGTTAAGTTTATTTCGTCTACCTCTGATTTGCTTTTACTGACGACTACCATTTTTCAGGCCTTAGTGTGTGTCAAAGCACTTCAAGATCGTTGTATTGCCAAGAAGGACATCGTTACTTGGGTTCGGAAGCACAACGCCAACTTGATGGACGCGCAGGCACAGTATAAGGAAGGCCTTCGAGATTTGAACCACAAGTTGAAGACGACGAAGGAGAAACTGGAGGAGACGGCGCGTCAGAAAGAAAAACTCCAGGAAGAGGTGACGGCTTTGCGCTAGCAGGTGGAGATGGCTGGGACTGACACTGTCCAAAAATTTAAAACATCGCAATCATTTGTTGACTCTTGTGATGACTTTTATGGCAACGGGTTTGAAGACTGCTATAAACAAGTCGCGTCAGCTTTCCCAGAATTGGACCTGTCTGGAATTACAATGGATGATCCGGAGCCAATGACGCCGGCTAATGACGTCGTTGTTGGTGAAGGTGATGGCTCTCCTAAAGCCAATCTTCCCCTTAAGGATGGTGGTGCCATCGTTTTGGCCCAGCCTACTGCAAATCTCCCTCTAGTCGTATCCATAAATGTTGATAGTCCTCCTCCTCAGAAGAAAGACGATGGGAACCCTGTTGATCCTCTAGCTGCTTGATTTCATTTTGCATTTTCTATTTATTTTGCAAACGATATTAAATAGCCCTTTATTATTGGGTTTTTTATTTGTAAACAGTTTATTGTATTGTAAGGCACGTTAATTTCGTCGTTTTCTGTCTTTTATATATTGCATGTTTGGCTACTTTGAATAAATTCATCAGCCTATAGTTTCATCTGTTTTGACAACCTCATCCACTTCATGGATTTATGGTGGACTTGTTTATTACTTGCGATCTCGTTTATTTTATGAAATTTGACAAGAAAGCCATTCTTTTCAAGCCCATCAGCTTTATGGCGGTGTTGTTCTTTTTATGACCGTCGGCTTTATGGCATCGTTGTTCTTTTTATGACCGTCGACTTTATGGCGTCGTTGTTCTTTTTAAGCCCGTCATTTTTATGAACTTGTTTTTATAAAGTAGTTGGTTTCATTGCTTTATCCATAATATGGACTTGATGAATTAATCCTTTATATAATCTCATCCCTTTGATAAGCCCATTAGCTTTGAGGGCTGACTTTATCCTAGGGACAATTTCTGTCAACTTTGATGGCTGAAGCTTTTCATCCCTTTAGGAAATTTATAGAGCTCGTCAGTTTTTGATGGCTGACTTTTTCACCCATTTGGGATATTTATAGAGCCCGTCAACTTTTGATTGCTAACTTTTTCATCCCTTTAGGATGTTTATAGAGCCCGTCAGCTTTATAGCCTTGTCCATTTTTTGTGTTTAAGGTCGCCCACTTTTTGGACTTTAGATTTGTTCACTTTTTATGAACTTATGGTCGTCCACTTGTTGGTGGAGTTAAGGTCGTCCACTTTTTTATGGACTCAGGGTCATCCACTTTTTGTGAACTATAAACTTGTAAACAGAAACTTCAGTAGTTATTGAATAAACTCCTCTTATTGCCATGCATTTGTAGAAAAAGTATCTCTTAAAAAATAAAAAGTCTTACCCTTTGGGCCTAAAAAGGAAAAATGAGATTGTAACAAAAACTAAAGTAAATAATAAAATTGAGGAGTATAACAAAAATTCACTGCGGTGAACTGTAACTAAAAAAGGGGGCGTTTTCTTTCATGTCGTCATCTTTATTGGTAGTACTTCCATAGGTGCTCGGAGTTCCAAGGATGCGGCAGCTTCCGTCCGTCTAACGATTCCAGGTGGTAAGTTCCCTTCCTCTGCCATTTCGTGATTCGGTAAGGTCCTTCCCAATTTGGGCTGAGTTTTCCTTGGGTTGGGTCTCTTGTTGCGCTCATGACTTTCCTTAGAACGAGGTCTCCAACCTGAAAGTCTCTGTGTCTGACCCGGGAATTGTAGTGCTTGGCCATGCAGTCCTGGTACCATGCGAGCCTTTGTTCCGCTGTTGCCTTGACTTCGTCTACCAAATCAAGCTGTAGACACAAGGCCTCGTCGTTCTTGCTTTTGTCATGGTTATGCACCTTGTAGCTTATGAGTCCGACTTCGGCTGGGATGACTGCTTCGCTCCCGTATGTTAGTCAGAATGGTGTCTCTCCTATTGGTGTCCTTACCGTTGTTTTGTACGCCCATAATATGCTTGGCAACTCTTCAGGCCATATACCCTTTACCCCCTCAAGCCGAGTCTTGATATTCTTGTGCAAGGATCGGTTCGTGACTTCGACCTATCCGTTGGCCTAAGGATGAGTAGGGGAGGAATAGTGGTTTTGTATCCCCAACTGCGAGCAGAAGTCTTGGAAGGAGTCGTTGTTGAATTGCTTCTTGTTGTTTGAGACTAAAACTCTAGGGATGCCAAACCTACATATGATGCATCTCCAGACGAAACTTCATACATTCTTCTCCGTAATGGTGGCCAAGGCTTCAGGTTCTACCCATTTTGTAAAGTAGTCAATGCCCACTACCAGGAACTTCAGTTTTCGTACAGCCGTAGGGAATGGTCCCATGATGTCTAGTCCCCACTGAGCAAACGGCCATGGGGTCGTCATTGGGGTTAATTCTTCGGTTGGTTGTCTAATGATATTGCTAAACCTCTGTCACTTGTCGCAGGTTTTGACATAAGCCTCGGCATCCTTTTGCATAGTGGGCCAAAAGTATCCCACTCGCACTAGCATGTGTACTAATGATCTTAACCCTGAATGATTCCTGCAAATTCCCTCATGTACCTCCCTCATGACGTAGTTTGCTTCTTCGGGACCTAAACATCTCAGGTATGGGCGGGAGAAACCTCTCTTGTACAGGATGTCTCTTATTAAGACGAATCTCGTTGCTTAGACCTTCAACTTTCTTACGGCCTCCTTTTCGTCTGGTAATACGCCGTTTTTCAAGTAAGAAACTAACGACGTGGTCCAATTGCTTTTGGAACCAAGATCCTGCACATCGACAGAATCTATAAGTGGAGAGAGTTGAACAAAGGAGAGTACATTATCATGGGTGGCCATATGTTTGGCTGAAGCGGCTTTGGCTAGGCGGTCGGCTTGCTCGTTTTCTCCCCTGGGGATCTGTATAATTTTGGCCTTCAGCTCATCTATCCTTCTCCTTGCTTGGTCCAGATACTTCTTCATTCTTTCACCTCTACACTTGTAATCCCCATTTATCTGGTTGGCCACGACTTGAGAGTCGTAGTAAATGATCACGCTTTCGGCTCCTGCAGCTTTGGCGAGGTCAAGCCCTGCTACCAAGGCTTCATACTCCGCCTCATTGTTGGTGGTAAGGAATTCAAGTCGGACCATACACTCGACCATGTCTCCTTCGGGTGACTGTAGTACGAGGCCGGCTCCCCCAGCCTGCCTGTTGGAGGATCCGTCTACATGCATGCTTCATTGAGGAGATTCCTCTGCCCCCTATCCTCGCCATTTGTGAACTCAACTATGAAATCTGCAATGACTAGTCCTTTAATGGCGGTTCGTGGGCAGTACTGGATGTCCAACTCGTATAATTCTATAGCCCATAGTGCCAGTCGTCTAGTGGCTTCAAGGTTGCTCATTGCCCGTCGCAAAAGTTTGTCAGTTAAGACGATCACCGTGTGGGCTTAAAAGTACGGTTTGAGTTTGCGTGCTGCTGTAACTAGTGAGAAGGCAAGTTTCTCCATGGGCGGATATCTTTCTTCGGCTCCGCGAAGTGCTCGGCTGGTGTAATACACTGGCTTTTGCACTCTTTCTTCTTCTCTAATCAAGGCAGTGCTGACGGCGGCTAAGGAGACGGTAAGATAGAGAAAAAGTTCTTCACCCGGCTGCGAGGGACTTAGTAGCGGTGGGGAAGAGAGATAAGTTTTTAACTCTTCGAATGCTTTCTAGCACTCGGCAGTCCACTCGAAAGATCTCTTCAGTGTGCGGAAGAAGGGTAAGCACTTGTCTGTTGCCCTTAATACAAACCTATTTAGCGCCGCTATCTTGCCATTGAGGCTTTGTACTTCTTTCACATTTTTCAGGGGTGTCATCTCCATTATAGCCTGGATCTTGTTCGAGTTAGCTTCGATGCCCCTCTGCGACACCATAAATCCTAGTAATTTTCCTGCCGTCACCCCGAAGGCGTACTTTCCTGGATTAAGCTTTATGTTGTAGGAGCGAAGAGTGTCGAATGTTTCCCTGAGGTCTTCTATTCTTGGCCTCTTCGATCCTTAGTCCCGTCGGACGCCTTTCTGTCGCTCTCTTTTTCTTGTTTTTTCCTCCCAAACCAGCAACGCATCTTCAGCATTCATGTACTTTGTGACCCTATAGAGTACTTCTGACATGGTCTTCGGGTCGTTTTTGTATAGAGAGAATAAAAACTTACCCTTTCATAACCCATTCGTGAAGGCCGCTACAAGTTTCTTATCGTCGGCTTTGTCAATCGAGAGCGCTTTTTTATTGAAGCAGGTTATGTAGGATCTCAGCGTCTCATCCTTTCGCTGCTTGAAGCTCATCAAGCACGCTGTGGACTTCTTATACCTATGTCCCCCAATAAAGTGCATAGTAAACTGAGTGCTTAGCTCCTTAAAAGTGCTGATGGAGTTCGGCGTCAGTCAGCTGAACCACACCCTTGCAGGGCCCTTCAGCATTCTCGAGAAGGCCCTACACATGATTTCGTCTGCTACTCCTTGAAGGTGCATCAAGGTCTTTCTAAGTGATCCAGAGGGTCCTTGATTTCGTTGTAACTTTCTATCTACGGCATGCAAAACTTATGCGGTAGGGAGAAGAAGTTGACGGACGCCATGAAAGGCGAGTCGGTTTGATCAACCAGGTCATCAAGGCTGCTAGACACTCGCCTTTTGAGGGCGTTCATCATGACCTCCATTTGTTCCTTTATTGCCTGTATCTCCATGGCAATGTGTAGTTAAGTTGCATCCGTGAGGGATGGCATACTCAAATTTTGTCGCTTTGGTCTACTCGGAGCATTACTACCGTTTGGCCCTTCTCGTTCTCTTCCATCGGCACTAGTGCCTTCTTGGTCTTGCTCTTGGGTGCCATGACCTGCATTTTTCTGGTGTAACTGTTCCTCCAAATTGTGGTTCTGCTTGGTAAGACGCTTTACGTCGGCGGTTAAGGTCTGAACCTGCCTCTCGAGGGTCGCCGCTCGAGTTTCGTCTCCCTGAACGTTGTTCGTTGTTGCCATCGAGCGAGTCAGCACCATGCAACTCTCTTGTCCGGGAAGCGTTCGCCGTGGCTTACAAACCAGAAAACGTAAGGCGCTTCCCATAGACAGCGCCAACTGGTGATGCCAAAAAAACCACCAGTGAGCTACACGGTACTCACACACTCTAAACAGCACCTGCACAACAAAAAGGAGAAGACCTAACAAAGAGCACTAGTGTCGTACCGGCCGAATACCCTCCGAAGGTCAAGTTAGAACTTCTTACAACTCTAGAGTGCTAGAGAGGGGTTAATTATGCATACCTTGGTTTGTGAGGGTATTGAGGCTTTCAAAGTAGTAGAGGATCGGCCTTTTTTCCTTGGGCTAGAAGTCCTTTCCTTATAAGAATCCTTATGAGCATATATTACAGAATCCTTTCCTTGTAGGAGACTAACACCAAGCGTGGGATGCAAGACATTTTCCTTATATATCCAGGCGTGGAGGCCAAGTCAGATTTATATCAGAGCTATCAGCTTTATCCTCGCTTCCTTCAGCATTATAACTGTCAGCTCATAGATGGTGTCGGCCTTCAAGTGTGTTTTGCAGGCGCCCTATACCAATCAAACCTTTGCCAATTCACTTAATGGAAGCCTACGGCTGAAACTATAACCATTAGATTTCGCCCGCCAATTTTACACATACCGTTGTCTTGCGCCTTCACACAAGCAAGTATTATTTTCTCCCTTATCAGTGGTAACATGAACAACACTACACAAATTGTTTTTGGTCATCAATCATAGGTAAAATTAGTCAAATGCTATCCCTATCTACAATTTTCGGTGCATTAAAACTATAAAATGTCAGTAGAAAATATTGAAAGTATCGTTAACAACACAACACAAAAATAATGCTATTTTTGTCATCAATCATAGGTAAAAGTAGTCCAATGATCTCTGTGTCTATAATTTTTAGTGCCTTAAGGACCTGTTTGATATGTGAGTTTAAACAACAATTTTCAATATTTAAACACTGAAAACTATTTTAGTCATACTTTGGTAGGAGTGTTTGATTAAGGGAGTTTGAGTCACAATTTTCAATTTAGGGTATTTAAACACTATTTTGAGAACACACCTAGAATATTTTTCAATTTTTGAGTAACAATGTTCAACAACATTGTAGTAAATATTTTAAAAAGCACGAGACCCACTAACAGGGCAACACACCTTTTCTTTTCTCTTCTCTCTCTAGCATGGCTTTCTTTTTCTTTTTTTCTCTTTCTTGCACAAATCCACATTGGTGGTCGTCTTCTTTCTTTCTCTTTTTCGTTTTGTTTTTGTTTTGGAGTTTTCTGTTTTGCTGGTTTTCTTCTTCCAAATCAAACAAAACCCATTTAAATTTAATCCCCACCAAAAAAAAAAAAAAAAAGCAACAAAGCAACAAAGCGCCAAACCCAAAAAACAAAACCTATTTGAATTTAATCCCCGCCCACAAACACAAAACAAATCAAACATCTATAGCAAATAAAAGAAAGAAACAACAAAGGAGAAACAAAGGTGTTGGGACATGAGGCTAAGAGAGATGAAGAGAAGGAGAATCATGGGTTTTCTGTGAAGAGAAAAGAAAGTTGGAGTCCAACAGTAATAAGGGGAAATTTTCTCTCATCAAATAAAATAGTACTAAATGTACTGTTCATGTTAGATAATTACCCACTTAAAAAAAAAAAACACACATTCATATAATCATACCAAACACATAATTATGTTTTTCACTTTTAAAAATATGTTAGTAGGCACGTGGTACCAAACTCGTTTTTTACATTATAAGTATTTTAAACACGTGTTTGCACAACACTTTTTAAACTTCAATTTTCATATAATTTTAAAAACTAATACTTAAACTCTCTTGCCAAACAGGCGATTAGTCTTGGGAAACAATATCAATTGACTTTTTATAGATCATAATGACTGGCTTTTCGTTAAAAAAATAATAATAATAGAAAAAGAAATTTCTTCTTACTTGTTCAATTTTATCATTTCATATAAAATAAAATAAATAGTGAAATGTAAGTAGAAAATATTGGAAGTAATTTGAACAATACTACATCAAAATAACGTTGTTTTTGGTCATCAATCATAGGTATAACCAGTCAAATGCTATCTCTATCTACAGTTTTCGATGCCCTACACTTTGTTTAGTCTTGGTAAACACTGTAAAGACTAGCTTTTCTACAAAAAAGTCATCTTGACAAAATTTTTAAGGATGTAATATTTGCGCTCTTATCTCACTATAGCAAATTTTCAAATATAAAATATTTTCAAATTTTTGGTGTAATATATAAAAAAATTTTAACGTAAACCACAAAAATTGGAGGCTCAACCACTGAAATCACCAATGCCAAAGGTTCAGTGACTGAACAACTAGATTCGCAACCCAGCCATCGAGCTTCGACAACCCAACCATCAAATAGTAGATGAAGAGATACTATGTTTGTAAAATGTTTTACTAAAATTTATAACAATTTATAAAAGATGTCCGTCAATGAAAAATATTTTTAAGTTTGACCAAATTATAACAATTTATAAAAGATGTCGGTCAATGGAAAATATTTTCAAGTTTGACCAAATTTTACAATGAAACAAAATATTTTATGTAAACATTTTACAACAAATCAAATGGAACATTAATAAAAACTCTTAAAAAATTTTAGGTACTTTGGATTATTTTCATCTAAAAATTTTAAATTTTGGATTTTTACCCATAATCCCTAATGTTAATTTATTCAACATTTATTTTTAAGACAACAAAGACTACACAAAAATAGACAAATAATATTCATATCACTCCAGTCCTTTTGGGCCGTGAACGACACTGAGCTCCTAGAGAAACACAACGAAAATATTTCAAGTGGAACTAGGCAGGCCCCTACGGCAACAAATAATGACATCGGCTCTCACACTTGAAGACCAGGTATTACACCGGTGCAATTCACCCATCTCTCCTCACAATTTTATTTTATTTTAATTTTTACTTTTTACTTATCTTAATTTTTTTCTTAACTTTTTTGAATCAATAGTAAAGATTAAAAGTTACTTTTTGCAATTATCAATCTCAACCATTCATAAGAACTTCACTTTTTACTTATCTTAATTTTTTTCAAGTACAATACCTTATGTATTGTACCTGATCTTGATCTGGGAAAACCTTACGCTAGCACCCATCTTAAAAGTGCAATGCAGGTTACCACTTAGGCCATGAGCTTTCTTGATCACCCATTGACCCCGACCAAGTAAGTATGTTTAATTTGCTGCTCAGCGCTTCATATTTGTATCTCCTTGTGTCTCTCTCTTCCAGTGGCAACTCCAGGAATTTTGTCTAGGGTGTTCCTGGACAAACCGGAACAATAACCTACCCTATTCTACTTTGAAAAAATTTCGGGTCATTTTGGTCTATTTCAAGTGTTTCGGGACATTACGGTAAATACCGGCCGAAATTCAAGATTTGGCCGGCATGAAGTTTGTGCTTAAAAAATAAAAAAAAAATAAAAAAAGTTCTTAAAACCAAAACAAATTTGCATTATGTACACCAAAAAACCTCAAAAGGAAAAAAATAAATGAAAAGAAAAGAAATGAACGGAGGTGCTGTCGCTGCATCGCGCCTATGTGCTTGATGATGAGGTTTCAGGCGGAGGCGTAAGGCGTTGTCGTTGATGATGTTTTTTTCTTTAGGTGGTTTTTGACTTTAGGTTAGGTAAGTTTCTGATTTTAGGTTTCTGATTTTAATCGGCGGATGCGTATTCGTATAATCAATGTTATGAATACCGTTTCGGACCCCGTTTCGGTTTGCCTATTTTGCCTATTGGAACGGAATATTTCGATACCAGCCTATTTCGGCATACCGTTTCAAGGTATTTCAGAGTTACGTTATTTTATAATGAAAAATATATATATATATATATATTATTAATAAAAAAAACCTATATAAATTATTAAAGATTTTAAAGAAGTTATAAGTACATATTTCAACTAATATGTAATCTTTTAAACCCAAATAATAATAATAATAAGTTCAATCATTTATAAAATATAATAAGAGTAATAATATGAAAAAAAAAAAAATGACGTTAATATTAGTTTTTTTTTTTTTTTTTTGACTGAAAAGGTTGAATACTTTTATTAAAAGAATAACCAAATACAGGTAAAGGAGGGTTCGCGCCTCTCATAGACTTAACAGCTAGCCTAGCCCATGGACAAAATATTTATCATTAAAAAATTCCACCAAAACCACTAGGGGGCTGGCAAAAGCAGAACAAATAAAAAAAAACAAAAGACATAGAATTTAAGGAAGAGAAGAAGAGAAGAAGGACTGAAACCCATAGATAAAATTTAAGACAAATAGTCACATACATTACCTGTACAACACAGATAAAAAGGGAAAGGCAGACTAACAGCAGGATCGAAACCCACCAGAAGAAAAAATAAAAAGAGAAGAAGAGAAGAAGAAGGGTCCCAAACCCACTAGAAGAAGAAGATGGGTTTGGGGAAAAAAAAAAAAAAAGGAAGAAGAAGAAGAAGAAGAAAAAGAAGAAGAAGAAGGGTCCATAACCAAGAAGATGAAGAAGAAGGTAGGATTTTTTTTTTTTTTTTTTTTTTTTTGAGAATACGTTTGGGTTGGGCCTGTTGGATATTTAGTTAATAATGTATTTTGATTTAAAAATCTGGTTGGGGTTGGTTTTGATTAGGATTGATGTTGGGCTTTTATTTTTTAGGCTTGCTCTGTAACAATTTTTTTTTTTTTTTTTTTTTTTCAGATTCTCTATTACCATTTTTTTTAAGATTTTTGTTCAAAATTTGTTTGGCATAAAATTTTTTAAAGTGTTCCTGATTTTGCTTGAGGGTGTTCCTATATATATATATATATATATATATTTTTTTTTTTTTTATGGGTAAACAAATAAAAAAAATTTAAATTATTATATATAATTTTTTTTTTTTTTTTTGGGGTCAGGGTGTTCGTGGGAACACCCTGAACCCAACATGGTGTCGCCACTGCTCTCTTCCATCCTGCATTTTCAATGGTAAACCATGCAAATCGCAAGGGTACAAATACAATTGGCAGATAAACCATGCATGCATTTATTCTTTCAAGCTTTGCTTTGGGGTTCTAAAATCATTTTAACAATTTCGATAACTGTGGTGTTCTTATAGCCTATAGGTATCCAAAAGGGAATTTTTATTAACTAAATTTACCCAAGCACTGCACCATTTTGATGGGAATCACATACTTTTTTCTTTTCTTTTTTTTTTGTTAACAGGCATGATATTAAACAACAAAAGAAAACTACAAATTGACCATAGAGGCCAAAGTAGTGGCTACCTGCCTATAACAGTACAAACCATTGATATAAGATACAAGCAATTTATCTAAGTCATGCAAGGGGGAAACATCAAATATTACAAAATCCTCCCTCATGCAGCATCCTTTCTTGGCCAAAAAATCTGCACACCTGTTCGCTTCTCTATATACATGAGTTACCCGATCATATGTGAGGCTTGCTATAAGGACCTGCAATCAAGAAGCAGTGAAGAAAATTTTTTGTTAGAGCTGTCAGCATTGTTTGGCATCTCCACAATAACCTTGGCATCAAGCTCCACTTCCAAACACCTTATTCCTAGCTGGATGGCAAGAGTTATGCTATCCCTCAATGCCCATAACTCAGCCAAGACACTTGTCGTGTACCCAATAGACCTCGGAAACCCCCTAATCCATCTCCCTTCACTGTTTCTAATTAACCCTCCACCACCAGCCTTGCCTAGATTCCCGAGTAAAGCACCATCCGTGTTGAGCTTGTGCCATCCCTGGAGAGGCTTAGACCACCTTAGCTTGGCCAATGCACACCTTATCAATAGTGGGGTTTGGAATGGAATTCTCAAACACAATTTTATTTCGGTTTTTCCACAAAATCCAGACAGCAAAAAGGAAGAGAGTGCACCAAGGGATGGGAATCCTATACTTTAATCTTATTAAGTGTAAATCTTCATTTAGCAACCAAAAAAAAAAAAAAAAAAAAAGTGTACTAACATCTTCACTAGAAGGCGACTGCAGAGCACCACTTATCCCATTAACATCCAAATAGCCGCTTACTCAAAGAAATTATATAGCTAATAAGTGAGATGAAACCAGTCCAATTCTTTGGATGTCTTTAATTCCTCAACGGCCTTACTACTATTCATATAATGTGTCCAATTTCGCCCACAAAACAATGTTATGCGAGTAGTTATTTTGTTTCCCCCCTCAGACAAGAATCAATTACGATATGGCTATTTCCCCAACCAAAAAAAAAATATCGGTTATTTTAGAAAAACATTGACCCATTCAGATTTATTGACCTGTTAAGCTTTTAAATTATTATTATTATTATTATTATATATAATCTAAGCCTCTGAAGCTCCCACAATTTTTCATGTCAGCACAATTTTTCAAAGTTTTGTGCTGTAATTTTTCATGTCAGCACAATATTAGTGTTGGGTCATTCTAAATCTGTAAAATCAAAGTTTCGTTCAAATCACACATCGCAGTATACTAGTCCTTCTAATTCTTTAAGAGGTTTATCTAAAAGATTCGCGATATAACTAGGAAGACACTTCAAATACCACACATGGGTTACTGGGCATGCCAGTTTAATATAGCCCATTTGGTACCTTCGTATCCGAGAATCCACGAATTCGACCCCGCATTGTTCACAAAAATTAGGGTCTTCTTTTTCATCCATGATTACTCGATAATTTCCATAAGCGCAAATCTCACTTTTTATCGGCCCAAAAATTCTTTCACAAAACAATCCATCTTTTTCAGGTTAAATGGTTTTGTAATGAAAAGTATACGGTTTTGTCACCTCTCCAACTATCTCCCCATTAGGTAGGATTTTATTGGCCCAAGCACTTATTTGTTGAGGAGAAACTGATCCAATTCAGAGTTGTTGATGTGTATACCGATCGATCATAGAAGAAAAATTTTGATTCATTCCAATTATGCTTCCTTCCTATTCATCTAGAAGTTCTTCTCAGATACAAGGAAATGATTAAGTTCCAAAGCCAAAGATCGTAGTTCTCAAACGAGTAATCGAAAAGATTCTGGCACATCCTCAGGTTTAGGTATTGTTCCTCCAATGATTGTAGTAACAAGTATTTCTTAACGAGCTTTAATATGATCAGATTTATAAGTAAGCATCGATTGTAAAATATGAGCAACACCAAACCCTTCTAGAGCCCAAACCTCCATTTCTCCTACCCACTGTCCTCCTTGCTGAGCCCTTCCTCTAAGGGGTTGTTGTGTAACAAGTGCATAATGTCTGCTGGAACATCCATGTATTTTATCATCGACTTGATGAATTAATTTCAAGATATATGGCTTTCCTGTTAAAACGGGCTGTTCAAAAGGATCCCTTGAACTTCCATTCAATATTCTGCTTTTTCCCGGATACTCAGGGTCAAATACCCATGGATTTGCTGTTTGCTTACTAGCTTCATACAATTCAAAAAACACTAGTTTTCTTAAAGCCTCTTGCTCATATCTCTCATCAAAAGGTGCTATTCGATAATGTCTACCTAGCAGATCCCCCGCTAACCCGAGCGAACATTCAAATATCTGCCCTACATTCATTCGTGAAGCTACTCTTAATGGGTTGAAGACCACATCAACGGATCTTCCATCTTGCACATACGACATATCTTATCTAGGCAAATTTTTGGAAATGATACCCTTATTTCCATGCCTTCCAGCGACTTTATCACCTACTTTTATATCATGCTTCTGTGAAATATATACATGAATTTTTTCTGGATTATAACTGGAAACTCCCTTTTTCTGGACCCACCTCACATCAATAACTCAACCCCTACCACCTATGGGTAGTTTTAGACAAGTTTCTTTTGAAGTGGATACCTGAATGCCAAGTATGGCTCTTAATAATCTATCCTCCGGGGTATACAACGA